>MU586387.1:439841-589791 GCA_024362625.1 Silurus asotus
AGACTAGTGACGGTTTAGATCAGACTGGTGATGGTTTAGATCAAACTAGTGACGGTTTAGATCAGTGTATTGACGGTTTAGATCAGTCTAATGGTTATTTAGATTAGTCTAATGATGTTTTAGATTAGTCTAGTGATGGTTTAAATTAATCTAGAGGGCCAGTGGAGGTTTAGATTAGACTAGTAATGGTTTAAATTAATCTAGTGATGGTTTAAATTAATCTAGTGATGGTTTAAATTAATCTAGTGATGGTTTAGATCAGTCTAATGGTGATTTCGATTAGTCTAGTGATATTTTAGATTAGTCTAGTGATATTTTAGATTAGTCTAGAGGGCCAGTGGAGGTTTAGATTAGTCTAGTAATGGTTGAGATTAGTCTAGAGGGCCCAGTGGTGTCTTAGATCTTAACCTGCGCTATGTCACGTCAAGAAGCTTTTATTGTCATTTCAACCATACAGTATATAGCTGACGCAGTACACAGTGAAATGAAACGTTTCTTCAGAACCCTTATGGTACATAAAACAACACAGAGCTACATCACACCACACTGAGGTACACAACAGAACACAAAGACAAAGTGCATCATGTGGAAATGAGTGCAAACAGTGCAGACAAACAGACAACACAAAACAGTGTAAGACACTAAATACAAAATAGCACCGAGCAGTAAACCTATTGTACATGTTATACAGTAATGTGCAAAAGAGAACTGTATACAAGAGTGTAAACAAACACAATGGTGTGCAAAAACAGCAGTAGCAGCAATCGTGAGGTGCAAAACAGCATGTAAACAGTATAATATGATTATAATATAAATATAAAATGTTGGTGAAATGAATTGAGATCAGTGATGAGTGTGTGTTGAGTTCAGGTTGTACAGTTCAGTAACACACAGTTGTGTGCATGTGTGCGTGTGTGTGTTTTTACACACATATGCAACAAATAAAGGCTGCTTGCTGTTAATTTAAAGTGCTGCTGCAACCAGATTAAAAACTGTGTGTTTGTGTGTTACCTGTGGGTTCTTGGTCTTTGGTTGAGCGAGGCCGTGCGTCCTGGGCTGTGCTGGCTCCCGAGCCGAGCCGGGCTGGTCATGTAGTCATTAGGCACTGTGGGAGGTTTTACTGGCTCAAGAGTTTTATATGAAGTGTTTCGCCTGCACGAGAGAAATTAATTCATACAATAAAATCGATAAAGTCTCATAAAATTATTTTGGTACCTTCAGGATTGTTTGAAAGAAAAAAAAAAAAGATATTGATCATAATACAATGTTTCATAATCACAATAATAAATAAACCTTCTGTGTTTTTAACATGGTATTTACCCGAGAGTGCCACGCCCTGCCATGGGCGGACTGGGTGGCTTCTGTGTGGGAGGATTGGTCCTCGATAGCGTTCCTCCTCTGATTGATTGATTGTTCCCGTGTTGCTGATTAGGTGATAAAACACAACATGAGATTGTGATCAGAGATTCATAGACAAACTGTAGACAGGAACAACAGGACAGTGGGGTAAATGGTGGGCTTCCCAGACATTGCTATTACAAAAACATGATTTTTATCATGTTGTTACTGGTGTTGGATCCACCATCTTTCTTTTCTTTTTATTGGGGCGATGTTTGATAAATAATCGACACCAAGCAAAGCTCCATGAAAGCAATCATTGAATCTGGGAAACCCACACAGCCTACAAAAGGGTCAATTAAACTACATGTGCAGGAGCTACTTGGTGTTAAGACACAGAGGCATGTTTATAATGCGCTGTAGGGGTGGGCGATACGACAGAGCCACTGTTAAACAAGGCTGGATTGTGGTACAACTACTCTTCGAAAGTGATTAAAATGGTCTTGGAGTTTCTATTTCACAATATATTACCTGTTACTACAGTTAGAACGTCTCTCGGGTTGTATCGCCCAACCCTGTACTGTGGACCACGTGATATTAAGTGGGATTTGAAACTGTTTGAGGGATAAGCTGCTGATCAATTACAAGCTACAGCCGGGATGGGATGGGGACACGTGACAAACAGGACTTACCTTGGCTTTTAGCCACTAATGCAGGCATGAGAAAAGAAAGAAAAAGAAAAGGAAAAAGAGACAGAGGAGCAGGTCAAACATTACTCATACCAATACTAACTTATGAGATATTAGATTATTAGATGAGATATTTGTAGAAAAAAGAAAGGCTTAAGTCTTGTAGAAGTAACTTGAGATTTAACATGGACTTAGACTCAGTGAGATTTAAGACTGGACTTGGACTGGAAGGTTAAAAAGAAAAAGAAAAAAGGCTTAAAAGGTACAATTTCAACTTCAAGGTTCAACTTAAAAAAATTTTAGACTTAAGACGCAATTTGGATTCCAAAGTAACATGACTTTAGACTCAATCCAAAAGAAAATACGAATTAAGACTAACCCAAGGATAAAAATTGATCAAAATTACATTCAAGGGTTAACATGCTTTGAGACTCAACCCGAGAGTAAAAATGATTTAAAACTTAATTCAAGGGTAAAAAAGAATTTAGACGTGAGAGTAAAAAACAACTACAGACTCAACCTGAGGGTAAAAAATGACTTCAGACTCAACCCCAGGATAAAAATGACATAAGGCTTACTTCGGTCTCGTGTGGTAAGTCATAAGATCTAACATAAACACTAGTTGTAACTCAGTAGAAGAGTTGAATCAGATTTACTGAAAGTAGTCTAAAAGGCTATAAAACGTTTCAAATCAGTGTCCGGTTGATGTTTTTAAATACTGATTATTTGTATTTACTCGGGGTTATGCTGTCCTACCTGCACAAATAAACTACTATATAAATTTGGCTTATCAGTAGTTGAAATGAAGGAGAAATTAATATGTGAAAGATTTCTGTAATTTCAGTTCATACTCTATTAGAGGTATTATTTTGGCAATATATTCAAATAAACAACTTATTAAGAAAATGTGATTAAGACTTTCAACTGTTTTGAATGTTTACTGTAACATACGCAAAGAAAGTAAATCAATAAAAAAAAAAAAAAAAAAAAAAAAGAAAATCAAAAAAAAAAAAAAAAAAAGGAAATTCCACACTAAATGCAATTCGCTCAACGAACACCGGTGGCAGTAGTTAGCTTTGATTTTAACATGCCAGATCTTTTTCTTAACACCCACCCAACAGCATACTAATCTTTCTTATTCCAATCTCTAAGCGATGTCAAGACCTTACTGTAGATGGCAACAAGGATAACAAGGTAACAAGGTTTGTTGTATTATGACAAACAGTGTAAACGATCTATAATGCATGCTCTAACGTGGACAATGAGGTAACTGTGATGGAAGAAAACAACATCCTTAATTCACACAGGAACACAAGCACATCGACTCCAACATGGGATGTTCTTCCTTCGCCATTTGAGGAAGTTCAACCTGCCACAGGAGCTGCTCACACAGTTCTACTCAGCCATCATGGAGTCTGTCCTGTGCACTTCACTCCTTATATAAATGTGCAATACCACTGTTTTATTCATCATTTAAAAAAATGAAAAGTGCATTTAGAAGCTTCTGTCACCAAAATAAAGCTCTTTTCTGATTCTGATGACTCTATATGATGTCTATTACAATTATCATGAGCCCAAAATCTTTTCAACTACTTTAAAAAAAAAAAAGTCTGGAGTTCTCATTTATTTCTCTCTCAATGTTCTGCTTGATGTTGAACTGATGCTGAACTGTATGTTGGTGATCAGTAGATACACCGAGCGCCAATCGGAACGAGTTCAAAACAGAGCGTGCTCAGCCTGCACAGAAAAGAGTGTGTTTGTGTAGAAGCAAAAATAGCAGTAAGGATTGGTGAATCCTTCTACAGAAGATGGTGAGATGAATCAGGAATATCTGCAAGAGCAGGCGGAGAATTGGTCGAAACTTTAGGAGCTTCTACACGTGCATTGCTCTGTAAATCTTTCAACACATTAAGGTAAATGTAGAGCAACCAGTCCATACACGTGTAAGGCTTTATTTAGACTGGGGTAAATGCAGACCAGTCACTCCTTTTCCCACTTGGCTGTAAATATGTTGAAACGTGTGGGATTTAAATGACGTGTAAATGGAAGAAATACATTTTGCCAACGCCCAACATGACCGAGTAGAGTCACGGCGAAAAACGTATGTATGTACTTATCTTTTCCTCAAAATAAAACCCAAAGCAAAGCAGTCGACTGGATTAAACATCGACGTACTAGCAATGTAAAACTCATCTTTTGCAGCAACAGAGCGAAAAACAGAGTGGGCGAGCGAGTTTGGCCCGGCTGAAGATGCTCTAATCCTCTGATGTGATGAGTCAGGCTTTTGGTGGAATGTCTGCAGGCTGGATAGAGTTTGAAACTCGTTACACAGGGAAGAGAGAGCCAGAAAAACGCCTCTGCCTGGGGCCAAAAGTGAACTACTGCACAGGATTTTCCCACACCAATCTCTGAGTTCAGGATGCATATGTACATAGATATTTAATAGCGTATTGACAAGGAGCCAGACTTTTTTTTGTTGCATAAATCCATACCGTTGTGTAGATTTAACCTCCAATTTACAAATACCGCATTTTTAATGCCTTAAAATGTGCTACATCCTAGAAGAAACCTAGGAATTTAAACGTGCCAAATAACAATAACTACAGACAATCAGAAATTACTGCTTTAACCACAAGTAGTTAATTATTATAGACCTGAGCTGATAACAGGCTGCTACATTTTAGTCACGTTTGCTATCAAGGTCTGTGTGACTTACCCTCAGACACGTCAAATAAACACTGCACTCCAGCTGTATGGAGCAGTATGAAAGGCAAGCTGCAGTCAGCCTAAAGTCATGTTGTATGCACAAAAATATGCTAAAAGTATCCTTGCTCTGATTTTGGCTTAAAATGCTAAGTATTGCTGTAACCCATCCCTGCTATGAAGCATGCTGGTGGTAGCATTATCAAAATAGACACCTTTTTCAGCTGGGTTTAATAAATTAGGAAAAACAGTGATATAGTTTATGCAGACGCTATCCAGAAAAAAAAGTCGCTCTGTCAAGTATTTACCAGAGGTCGACCGATTATGATTGATGGAACTTTCGACTTCAGACAAAAATCCATACCGATAGTTTTTCCGGTTTCCGGTCCACTGTCATTACGAGAGCAGCCCCTAGAGGTGAATTACTGAAGCCATGTGCTGTTTGTTTATTTATTATTAAGAATGTATTAATTAAATAATTTATATGATTAATATATAGTACAATTTGATATGAAGTTATGCTTTTATTTAGTTTCCATTTAAAAAACAATCGTTTGATTAACCGGTTACAGGCAGGAACAATCCAACCTAGCTATTGGTAGGCCTCTAATGTTTATCAACAAATTTCAGAACGATATTTAAATATCTCCTGCAAATTTTTTGACAAAAACATAAGCTATATAATGTGTAAAAGTTTAAGCAGGTAAATACTTGCTGTATTGTCCTTACTATAGCTTTTTCTAAAACTCTTAATCGTGATACAAACTCCGGAAGAGATCCAAAGATCACATAGTTTTTAGAAAAGCATGTGTATTACAGCTCATGATTGTCTCATTTGCATAAACAATGACTGGCTAATTGATGTCGAGACATTTCAGAGACTTAACAAGGCCCAGGCACGCTGTGGATGAAATCATCTCAGGCTTTTGATGTTCCTGTTGCTTAATTTAAACAGTCAGAATACAGTCTGCACAACTGATCCTGTAGCCAACACTGCTGTACAGCCTACAGCAGAGGCCTGATCGGATCAGAGTAATTAGAATGATGGATTGGAAGTTGTAAAAAGGTAGCTTTAGAGAGATTTCCAAAACCAGCCGAGCCTGAGTGATCTAATTGAGGGAGGTTTCCTTCGCTCTGTTAGGTGAGGTGAGGGAGAAGCTCTGTTACTGTGTTTGGTGGGGGATGGGGATGAGCTCGAAGTTTGGACAAAACTACAAACACAAAGGCGAATTTCCATAAAGCAGAATGTCAGGGAATTTTAGCTGCTTTTCATTCCTTCTCTGGATAAAATAAGTCATTGAGAAAAAGTGCCTGAAAGACATCCTTCAAGTGTGAGAGTAGGTTTCTAAAAAATCGTACAGATTTTACAGATTCCAATAGCTAAGTTGATCGTACTTTCTGATTAATCAACCAATTATACAAATTTTAAATGGATACTGGATTAAAGAAAAAAAAAAAAAAAAAAAAAAAAACCAGAAATCTATGTAAAACAATAATGACCTATTACAAAAAAATCTAATAAAAATACACTACTAAATCAAAAGAATTTACAAAATAAAATAAATATGGATATATTAATTATTTTAATACCCTCCACAAAAAAAAAAAAAAAGCTTTAAACAAACAGCACGTGGCATGAGTGAATTGCCTCTAGAGGCCGCTCTCGTACTGTATTAAGCAACCAGGAAAAACTATCGGCATTGATTTTTGCCCATAGATGCATCAATTATCAGTTCTGATTAATAGGCTCTATTATACACACACACACACACACACACACACACACCTCAGAAGCTGAAGAGAAGGACATACCTTAACACCGTGCCCAACGTCGTCCAGTAAATTGAAGTCTATCGGTTTTCGAATGTACCTCACCGGCCTCTCGATGTTAGCCGGAGCAATAATCTTATGCATCCTGGATGTGTTCTTGTTAGTGGTCAGGATGCCGATTTCTCGCCGAGCCACTTTTTCCTTATGGATGTCCACAGTCTATAAACAAAAACGACAAATAAAAGTAAACAACGATGCAACAGCAACCTGAGCAAGTTGACTCAATTACGAATCAGGTTAGGGTTCAACTGTCAACACATTAGACACCCCAAATTAAAGTACTTACAACAAACTGCACAGTGCTTTTCTTTATAATGAAATGGAATAACTATACATAATAAGAACCCCTATTTTAGTTTTTGTTTTTTAGAGACACGTGCATGTTCCCTTTTATTTCTTTCCAACAAACTCGGTCACATTATAAAGATTTTCTTTGAGCAAACAAATATATCATTGTACAGACTTTATTTTCATTGAAAAACCCTTTGCATGATTAACGGCTCCACACACTCTCTCGGCATCCGGACAGTTCGTTTTGCCAAACATTCAGCTGAAATACTTTTCTGTGTCCCTGGTAAAACTTGCAAAAGATGTTCTTCACTAGGTGGAGATTTCATTACGATCGAGTTCATCCTAGAGCAGTTCAGTAGGATTTATGTGAAGTGACTGGGCAGCTCATTGCATGATAGATATCACTCCAGCTGGCAGTTTGCTCTCTAAATAACGCTTACAGAGCTCAGATGTACACTTCAGCTCATTGTCTTGCTGTATGGTGAAGTCGGTTCCAATGAGCCACAGAACAGACAGAACTGAATGGTGTTGAATTATAGAATGGTTGCCATGTTGGTTCATTTAACTGTACAGTCTCATGTATGAGTGTGGGGGTGAGGCAGTCTGATCAGATCTTCTCTCTTGTTCTCAGTCTTACACAAGTTCTTCTGTTAGAGAGAAAAATGTCATGTGGACACAGAACTTTCTTCCATTCATTCACTGTCCAATTTGAGCACGTTTTTGCTTTTAGTTTGTTGCATAGAAACAAAAGAAACCTGTATGTGGCTCAAAAACCAAGAAAAGTACTAGGTGTTTCCACAATTTTGACTGTATGCAAACATTGTCCTTACCAACAATTTCAGTTCTAAAGGTTTTAGTTTTGGGACCAATTTGTTCATTCCTTAAATTTTGAACAGTGCATGCAACAACAACAACAACAACAAAAAAAAAACACTGTATCCAAATAAAATCAAACTATGAAGTGTAAAAGTCTTTTGGGGAAATTTCCCAACCCTGGAAACTTGTCACATTACGTACGATTACTCAAAAGTCATTGTGTATGTTGTCTCTATAGTAACTACAGAAAATCATGTGATTTGTAAATATTCTGGGTAACAGCGTGAACAGCAAAACGACTTCTATATCTCCTCTAGGGCTCCAATCATAAATATTCATACAGCAGGTTCACTGATCTCAAGGTCTGAATGCTGAGGGAATGTAAGCCTTGAAACACACACACACACACACACACACACACACACACACACTCAAGATTCCTTTCATTTTTCCCATCGGTGGAATTGTTTTTGTCGGTCTTGTATTCAATATCAGTCGCTGACCTGCACAACTGAGAACTAACACACAGCCACACCCAAGACGCTCAAACAACACATTCCACTTCCTGGTTTTGAATTGTAACACCCAGTCAGACATAGAGTTCTGAGTCATCCGACTGGCAGTTACCACCTTGGTGGAGTTACACACTGCTCACCTAAAATAACCTGCAGTGATCAGCAGATACTCATTACACCCTAAACACTATCATAGATTTCTTCAAGTCTGGTTGTTTTATTCCTTTTTTGTCTACGATCGGTGTTCGAGTTAGTGTTTTTGTGAACGAAGGCGTAAAAGTCGCGGCTATCTACAGATGTTTCCGATGTTTCACGGTGCGACGATGAGACGTTTAAAGATGGCCGTCAGTGGCGATCCTGTGGTGGCGTACTGACCAATCTTTTTGTCCTGAATCGTTATTTAAACGCTGGGAGAAGTGTAGAAATGTAGCAGAGGAGTATTTCACTCCTGTTCTTTTTTTTATAAACTCAAAAACTCCCGGCTTGACTTGAACGCCCCTCGTATCTTCGGGTTTACACCAAGAAGATGGATATTATGATTACAGCAGCAGCTCTTTCAACGCTCTTTCACTACTGACTGCTTTTACTCCCCTACATGATCGTACTTTTAACAAGGCACATTGTCCCCAGAGCAGTATAAATAAATTTAAAAATATAATTTACCACCTATACGTTTGTCCCTAATAAGTGAGACAGTGGAGACTGTTGCAAGGAAAAAACTCCCTGAGACTTCATGAGGAAGAAACCTTAAGAAGAACCAGACTCAAAAAGAAACGTCATCTTCATCACCGGATGTCTATTCATTACAGTTTTATCTCTGTTATGAGGCGTTTCTCTGATAAACACTTCAAAACATGGAACTGTTCTGTAGTCCTAAAACACCGTAGCAGACTGTTTACAATATTTACAGTCCAAATCCATCTTCAGCTCTTGAGTTTAACCCTCAACAGTAACCTCATGGCTTTTCATGTGGAACCATTCTCAGTTGCACCGATTGGTCTCGAACAGAACTCCATCCAGAGATTAGGGTGCCAGAATGAACCAGGCAGGATCACTAAGCTGCCACTAGTGGGCCCTTAAACAAGGCCCTTAACCTTCTTGCTTAAAGGGTGACATACACATACTTCAAACCACTAACTTCCTAACAACAACCCAGGTGATGCAAAGAATTTGACGTCATTGTGCTTGATGTATACGTGACACGGTTCTTTCCTCTTTTTAAATGCAAGTTCTTTATAACAAAAATCTTTTAAAATCCTTCGTTTCTGAAAAAAAAATGTTAATAAATTATATATAATTCCTGAAGACGTCACTATTATACACAATATGTATTGTCTGCTAACAAAACAACTTTAAAATGATTTACTGCGAACAAAAATGTACTCAAAAGTAAAATATTTTGCTCATAGAAATTGAAATGTAGTGAAGTGAATAAATTTTTTTATAAAAATCGCACAAAAATAAATAAAAACAATTTTTTTAAATAAAGCATGTCTGAAATATACACTTTTGTCCACATGTGTGTGTGTGTGTGTGTGTGTGTGTGTGTGTGTGTGTGTAATGATCTTCTAGAAAAAGGTACCCAGTAGCCAGTAGCCCCTCCTACACCCAGACCGTTCTGCACACAGCGTACTATTTAAAATCAAATGCAAAATTAAATTTAGTTTGGAACAAAAAAAGCAGCGAAGAATATCTGCAGCATATGTGACATTGTGGTTAACTTGTGTCCGCACGATGTGGAGTTCACAGAAGAGCCCAGAATGTGCTCTGGAGCATGAGCGGTGTGTTAAATGAACCAACGTCCACAGCAGGAAACTGAACAATTGCAACACCTAAGAGCGTTTTCCTGTGTGACAAAGTGCACAAAGCCCCTGCAGCTGGAACCACGGTTTATTAGTGGAGTGGTGCAGAGGCGAGTGAGGAGGTTTTCACACACCTTTAGTCAAGTTCTGCAGCTTTAGGACCTTTAGTAACCCCTCGAATTGACCCCTGTGCGTACTCAGAACGGGGGGAGGCAAAGAGCACAGCGCTCATGGAGGTGAGGCTTTCGAGTTATGAAGCAGCAGTGGAAAGCTCAGTGTGTGTGTGTGTGTGTGTGTGTGTGTGTGTGTGTGTGTGTGTGTGTGGCGTGGGTGTGAGGGTGTGTGACTACACCATTGATAGCAGTTCGTTATCACAGCAAACAAGCACGCAGCTGGCAGAGGGAGGGAAGTGAGAGGTCATAGAGGCTGGTTTCATCTCCTTCCTGTGTGTATAAATACCATCCAGGCTGCAACCACACACACACACACACCCACCCCAAATTTAAAAAATTCCAAGTTAGTAAAGTGCAATCGATTCCATTGTCATACAAATGTCTTTAGATCTTTATGTAAAAAAACAACAACAAAAAAAAAAAAAGGTAGAAATTTGAATTATATTTGAATGGTATTAAATCCTCCGCTCCGAATCCACAGCTGGATTCGGAGCTCGTCATATTTCATCAGCAGTGCTTCGAAGAAACGACCTCAAAAAGCCCTGAATGCTTCTCTACAGTCACTCAAAACAGTGTTTATAGTATTCTATGGCATTTGGTCGACACCCATATACTTACTTACAATTACCTTATTTATACAAGTAAGCAGTTCAGGGGCCATGCTCAAGGGCCCAAGTGCAGTTTTGATCATGTGGTAATTTGAACAAACAAACTTCAAGGGTCTTAAGCAATTAGCTGTAAAGGGAAATTGGATAAAAGAGCAGCATTTTGCCTTGTATGGGGAAATGTTGTCTCACAAAATCATTAAGTGAGATTTCTAAAATATTTGATTAAAGAATCATTTTCAGTCTGGCAGCCAATCACAGCAGAGGTGGGCGGGACATAATATATACTCAATAATCAAAATATGCAAAACTGTAAAACAATTATAAATAAATAATAACATATGTATATAATTTATTTATATACACATACAGACGGTTTCTGAGTTACGATGTGCGACTTAAGATTTTACGATTTTACTTTGACGATAGCGATAGAACAAAGTTGTAAAAATATCTATTAAATATTAATTAAATAGAGATCTATTGTACACAATTAACATGTTAATTACTTATTAACGCGACTTAAATTTGAACAGCACTCATTTTATCAACGCGCAATTAATGCAGCGCCCATTTCCGCTTGACATTTTTTTATAAATATATAAATAAATAAATAAATAAATATAAAAGAGGCGAAATGAAAACCGCAACCCACATTTATTTATGAAGTCTTTTCTTTACTCAGATAGTTAAAAAAATGTAAAAATAAACATCCACCGAAATAAATCTTTTTTAATCACTAAACATTTGTTTTAATGAAGTCTCAAATCGAGCGCCGAAATCCGCCATGTTTCACACATCCGGCAATTAAAACTGTCCGTGTGGAAACACAGCAAAGGTTCCGTTTGGTGTCCTGATGACTCGTCATTTAAAACAGCATAATGACTTTAAAACGTTTACTAGAATATTTTGTCTTCGTGCTCTATGCCAAGTTTGATTGCACTAATAATTATATATATATATATATATTTCTCTCTTAGTTACCATCATAACATCTTGCTCAACCCTTGGTCACTGACTCACTGTCTGATTAAACTGTTCCACAGATGGAGGAGTAATGTCACCCTCGGCCCACTGCCACTGCACTGCACCCAATACCAACAATCCCACCACAGCTGGATTCAGCAGCTATTTCTGCCAGCTGTCTGTGTGCTTGCTGTAAAGAATGACCATGACTCATACTTACTCATTCTAAAAACCTTTTTTCCCTGCTCTCAATTGTGAAACAAGTGTTTTCCGCTCTATTTTAATACAGAAGGTTGTGTTACCAAACATGGAAAAAAACTATTTAAAAATAAATAATGAACCAATACATTTGGTTCCTTAACCTTCATTCCCAAATACGCATACTTTCTTACTGCTCCAGATTGTTCTTGGGTACTAACTTGGGCATATGCAGGAAACTAGAATGAGTATAATCTTCTCACGCCGCTTTAAAACCTTTTCATCCATGGGCCCATTGGATTAAACTCATGTACAGCGTGAACGTGATAGATTAATCCAATGATCTTTCTTAGCGAGTCAAATCATTTGACTCCTCCCACCAATAAGAGTTGACTCGTTCAACTCCTGAGCAGTTCTTTTGCTCTTTTGTTCACAAAACCTCCATGAACAATCTTAAACGTAGTCTCAGGAACAGTACTGGACCCATAAATGCTGTTACTCTGGAAAAATATTACCTCAGGTGACAATGATGATGGAGTTCGGGTTATAGGGTGAACGCAAAGTTAAAAGGATTACGTTCAACAAGTCTGAGATGGGGTGGAGTCATTGTGAAAGAGACCACGCCCATTGGAATAAAAACATTTCAGTCAGAAGAGGATCTTTGGATCGTTTCACAGCGAAATGAAAAAAGTGCCCAAAAAAATAGCCGTGGACGAGGACGGTTGCCCTTGAGAACTGCTAACTGGTGAAGATGGAAGGACTTGAATGAGACAACATCAGAAACGTCATGCTGTTGCTGATGACAAAGCGCATACGCATACGTAATTCGGAGGGAGTCCATCAATCCTCCAGAACTGAATATCAAATATCAAAAAACGAGCCCAACATGTCCAAGAAGAGAAAAGTTAAGGCCGAAGGAAAACGGTAGGAGTTCAGGTTATAGGGTGAATGCAAAGCCCATAGGATTGCATTCAACAAGTGTGGGATGGGGGCGGAGTCATCCTGGAAGAGACCACGCCCACTGCTTCAGTCGGAAAAGCTTCGGATCAATGTCTGAAGCAGCAAAATAAAATTACAAAAATCCCCAAAACAACACCATAGCCATAGTTTATCACTTGTAAAGCATCACTTTTATCTATAAACTCTGTGTGTGTGTGTGTGTGTGTGTGTGTGTGTGTGTGTGTGTGTGTTTGTGTATTAACAGAGACAAGGATTGCCCTTGACAACTGCTTCAAACAGGAAATGAGCAAGCTTCAGCAGTTTTCAGTGTGGCATCTGCTAAAATATTAACCACACACCGCCAAGCAACAGTACACACAGACACACCCGGACACATTCGAAATACTCATTCACACTTGCTCATGCGTGTGTGTGTCTGTGTATGTGTGTGTGTGTGTGTGTGTGTGTGTGTGTGTGTGTGTGTGTGTGTGTGTGTGTGTGTGTGTGTTCAATTAAGCTGCCCAAACGAGCAACATTTATTAACATCATTACGTGAACTCAGGAAAGTGGGACCGGATGTTTGATAGTTGCTGGAAGTTACCAGTAGCCTCCCCCTTCAACACTGTGCAGAAAACATCCGATGCATCTTACCACAACACACACACACACACACACACACACACACACACACACACACACACGCCTTACAGAAATGTAGAATCGGTTTCAGGAACAAAACACACCCCGTCCAAAAGACGATCCACAAATAATACCAGCTGCACCACTATGAGGACGAGGTGTGCAGGTCTGCCTCAGGAATGACATCAAGAGGAAGCTTTTTTCCCCATAAGAGTCTGTTCATTGGCATGAGAAACATTAACGATATGCCAGAATCGGTCTCCAAATTTGGCACAAAACAATCTATCGATCATTAGTGTTTGATGAAGTACACGTGGCATATACTTGACTGCGGAAACGATTCCGAAAAATCATCAAGGCAAATTATTTCTTAATTATTTCCAAATTGTGCTTCGTTTAGTCAATTTCAAACACGGAGCACTGTGTTTCCCCACGGACCATTATCACTGACGCGCCACTCGCTAAACTTTGGAACGTTTTGAACAGGTAACACAGGAGATGCTACAGAATGAAATATGGAGAAACGGGAAGAAAACAGCGTCTGGGAGAGGAGAAGATTCATGAAAACGAAAAAAAGTTTCCAAAGTTTGGGATCATTTCAAACTAAAAACAAAGAAAACACTGTAAAGTGCGATAACCGTTTTTGAAATTGATTTTTTATAAAAAAAATTTTTTGCACTAAATGGGTTTAGTATTCATAAATATTCTTGTTTGTAATTTTAGCGACATAAATGTACATTTTTCTACAAAGAAAACAAATAACCTATTTAAAGGTTTATTTTCTCTTGTATATTTAGTGCTGCTCTTTAATAAAAAAAATATCATAATTTCTAGACTATTAAGCGCACGCAAATATAAGCCACACCCACTAAATTGGAAAAAGATTTTTATTTTGAACATAAATAAGCCGCACCTGTCTATAAGCCGCAGGTCTCTCCACTGAAACTGATGAACTTTACACAGGCATTAATGAAAGACAGTGTCTGTTACACGGCTTGTATCTAAACAGCAGCCTACCAAGAAAGTCATTGTTCACTGTCTTCCTCCTTCCTTTCACAACTATTTCTCTCTGGAGTTTTTCTTTTGGCATCGTCGTGCGTTTAAAAATCATGACGAATAAATCGCATTTCCTGTAGACGGTCCGAGTGAGCGGCAGGTCAAACGTCAGAGGAACATCATCCAGTGGGAGTGCATCTGATTTAATATAAAGAGTTTCATTGGTTCACCTGAACCCGTTCCGCAATTTAATTGGTCTAATGTTATGGGGTTCAGTTTTTTGGCTTGAAGTTTGTGAAAACGGGAAAAACCCAGGAAAAATACATAAATTAGCCGCTTCATTGTTTAAGCCGCGGGGTTTAAAGAGTGGGAAAAAAAGTAGCGGCTTATAGTCAGGATAATACGGTACTATTAATCGATCTAATAATCAGTAGAATACTCGATTACTAAAATAACCGATAGCTACAGTCCTTGTAGAGATACAGCAGGTAAAATATTACTCTAGTTAAAAGTGCTCGCTTTAAACTTAAAAAGGTTTTTGCCTTCAAATGTACTTAAGTCTACAAAGTGCTATTATTTATTACAACTATAATGTTCCTGTTATCATTTTAGTCACATGACTCTTTACTTAGGACTCGAATGTGACTCTCAGCACACTGATCTATTAATAGAATGATATTAATGACTCAAACACTGATTTCTATTACAATGATCATTAACGTTTTTTCCAACTACCTCAAAAAAATCACAATTAAGATCACGTGTGTTGTTCCAGTCTGGAGTTTCTTCATCATTTATTTCTCTCTAAATGTTCTAGTTGATGTTGAACTGATGCTGAACTGTATGTTGGTGATTAGTAGATACACCAAGCACCAATCAGAATGAGTGTAAAACAGAGCGTGCGCTCGACCCTGATTGGTGACTCGATTTGTCCAGTTATGTTTTCATCCCCATAAATAGAAAGGAACGACTGATTTTTTAAAATGTAGTCAAATATTTGACTTCAAAATGTAGTTTAGTGGAAGTAAAATCTCCCAAAATAAAAATAACTAAAATTTAACTAATAACTAAACTTACTGTCCAGCACTGATCATCATTTGGTCCACAATTTGTAACCATCTAAAGAGTAATACGTGTTTCTTCGCTGTATCTCAGTCTGGGTTCGAGAAGATGGTGATTCCACAAGGGACTCAAGCCTCAAATCAGCTTTAAAGCAGAGACATGTAGCAGATTGAGCACAGGGAAGATGAAGGACTCCTACAGAAGTCTGGGTTGGGCTTTTGTCTGGTTCATGCATCTAGATTTGGGATTTAGTGAGACTGCTTCAGCAATTGGACATCATTTGGACGATGTACTTGTTTAGATAAAAGATGAGAACAAGGTGATGGGAGGAAAGTTTTAGAAAATGCAAGGTAGAACAGTGCAGTTGTGTGAGCCCGAAAACACACACATACACGCAGGGTAACAGAGTTAAAATCTGAGTTGCCTCACAAACATTAAGTTCTGGACCGCAAGCTTGTTTAGACTCCGGCTCGCACTTTGAGCACAGTGTCAGGTTTTTTATTTTTATTATTAGTAACTAGAGTTAATGCAGTGTCACTGTGGCTACTTACTTCTTCTTACTTCTTCAGCTGCTCCCATTAGGGGTCGCCACAGAGAATCATCTCCACACTACTCTGTCCTCTACATCTGCTTCTTTCAAACAAACCAAGGAAGGTAACATATCTTACCTCACCACATCCATAAACCTCCTCCTTGGTCTTCATCTTTTCCTCCTTCCTGGTGACTCCATCCTCAGCATTCTCCTACTGATATACCCCATGTCCCTCCTCTGCACATGTCCAAACCACCTCAATCTCACCTCCCTCACCTTGTCTCCAAATACTTTCTACATGCACTGTCCCTCTAATAAACTCGTTTCTAATCCTGTCCATCGTCGTCACTCCCAACAAACATCTCAACATCTTCAGCTCTGCTACCTCCAGCTCCACCTCCTGTGTTTTACTCAATGTCACTGTCTCTAAACCATACAACATCTCAGGTCTCACCACAGTCCTATAAACCTTTCCTTATCACTTCTGCAGTAGTTACCCAATTATCCAGCACCTCTTTACCACCACCGAGCCCCTGTCTGACCTCTTCCCTGAACCTCACACTACACTCTCCTCCTATCTTCACTTCCAGAACCATCCTACAGACCACCATCCGATGCTGTCTAGCTACACTGTCCCCTGCCAACACCTTACAGTCTCCAATCTGCTTCAGGTTGCATCTCCCACATAGAACCTAATCCACCTGTGTGCACCTTCCTCCACTCTTATACGTCACCCTATGATCCTCCTTCTTCTTTAAATACGTGTTCACCACTGCCATTTCCATCCTTTTAGCAAAATCTACCACCATCTGCCCTTCCACATTCCTACCATTCCTACCATCACCTCATCATCACCTCTGTTCCCTTCACCTACATGCCTATTAAAGTCTGCCCCAATCACCAATCTTCTTAAAAGAAGGAAATCCTGACAATTCCACGTATTCTTTCTAGGGACTGAATTGAATGAAGGATGGAAAGAATAAAGACATTTTTTTTAAAGTAAGCTAAAAAAAGTAAGACAGTAAAGTAGATCATATCTGTAGAAAATATTATTTAAATATTTTAAATAATATTATTAAATATTAACTGTAACACACACACACACACACACACTTTAATTTAATTGGTCCCTTTATTTAATTTTATTTAACCAATTTAATTTGTGCCAATTTAATTGATTACTCAACAATCTATTTTATATTTGTTATTTTTATTAAATATTATTTTATATATAATTTAACCAAGCAGGCATTTTAGTTACAATTGTTTTAAAATTTTAAACTGTTGATCTTCACATTATGCATTTCTTCGAACAGTGACCTAATATCTGAGGTACGTACCGAACCGTGAGTTCTGAGTACTGTTACACCGCTAATAACTGCACATCAAGCATTTAATCATGAGATTGCTTTTCAGCTTCCCACCCGCTTCCTGCTTTTTTGTTTCCACTAATTCCCAGCAACCATGAGGGGCCAAAGGGGCGGGACATGACGAAGACATAACATGAGTCACGGACAGGAAAAGGAGCGTTAAGTGTAAAGATATAAAGCTAATCGATGGATACCGGTTACCATGACAACAGGGCTATAATCAGCACAAACTAATGTTATTGGTTATTATAATTATTTATACAAAAGAATGTCGAAGTCTAGAAATTTCGAAGAAAATTCATTTCACAGTTTGTACGTCTATACGAGGTGTTTAAGTGGATGAGAAGTGAATAGAAGACACGCTATGCATGATTCATCTCTATTGGGTTACAGAGTGTCTGATTTATGAAGAAATCTGATTATTACTGTCTTGTATAGTCTTAGAGTTTCCCTGTAATTAAATTACCGAAGTTGTTTTTTCTGCAAAAATCGGATTTTCCGTAGCTATCGGATCGATCTATCAGGGGTTTTTTTGTGCTCGATTTCTTATGCGGCATCGTTTTCGTCTTCAGGAAGCGCCGGAGGGAGGAGGGCTTCCTTGCTCTAACCATTCTGCTTCACTTCCTGTTCGGGAATAAACTCATCCACACAGCATAAGTGGGTGGGGGGGGTGGAGGTGGAGGAGTAGGGGGTGCTGGAGTTTGTCCCAGGGGTAAAATATGTCATTGTGTTGGAATCCAGGATACCGACCCAATAACGCTGCGTCCGGCTTCCTATAATTAATCAGAACTATCCCTTTAAGAAAGAAGCCGATAGAGAAGAAGGAGGAGGAAGAGGATGGAGTCGTCATGGCTGCCTGTAGAGTGCAGTAACATTTATTGGTGCACTTTCATCACTGAATATACAATATTTCTAATAAATTCGGTTTTATTGGTATTGAGCTTTTTAACGTGAGCCTCGTCCCATAGTTTGCTTCTTGAGAAACCCTGAGAGGAACCCATCCTCATCCTCAACACAAAATGTCCATTCATTACAGTTCCATCATTGTTGAGGTGTTAAGAAGCAGACTGGTGATATTATTAACAGTTTTGAGTTGCTCAGTAACTTCATCGATCTTCAGGCTGTATCTTGTAGGTTCATCTACAGCTGGACGCAGGTTAAAAAACTCTCCAAATAAAGAGAACTCCATTTCGAGGTAGAGATGGCGAGATGAATCAGGTGGATCCAAAGTGCAAGACGGTACTTTCTAGTATCTCAGGAACGTTCTCGGCTATCTGATCCGCTCGACTAAACCCAGGTCACATGACACTCGAAGATCCAGCCATGGCAGCTTGGTTTTGGTGGAGCTGGGATTTAAATGAATGTGGTCCAAAGTCCAATGACTTAAACACTGAGCTACCACTTTCCTGATGGGGAAGATATTTGATGTATCGGAGCAACAGGAGCTTATTTGAAGGAATAAATGATCAAAGCCCACAAAGGAAAAACTATAGCTCGCATATCCCAGCGATGTTAGGAAGCTGGGGTCAGAACTCAGGGTCAGCCATGATACAGTGGAGCTCAGAGGGTTAAGGGCTTTGTTCATGGGCTCCAAGCATGACAGCTTGGCAATACCAGGGGGTCTGAACCAGTGACCTTCTGATTAGTAACCTAGAGCTTTAACTACTGAGCTACCACTTCGTCAGGCTTTCTTCCATCCACCGTCTTCATCCAACAAGCAGAGAAAAATCGGCGTGCGACTTATCAGTGTATAATTATTCAAAATATTAAAGTGGTCAGCGTGATGCCAAGTCAAATTTCTTTCAAAGTAAAGACAGCATTGCTGCTTCTTTTATACGAGCCGAACAGAGCTTTCACACGCATCAGGGCCTGAAGTGCAGTAATCTATTAATCACACACACACACACACACACACACACACACGAGATTGAAAAAGGGGAACACACAGCCTTTCTCGCGTGCTTTCTCTCCACTGAGGCTCCAGCTGGCCAGACAAAACGGTGTCTGTTCATAGTCTATTAACTGCCTCTTCATACAGAGCTCTAGGTAGCAGCTTCACAATCTCCCACTCATTCCCCACACACACACACACACACACACACACACACACACACTTTCTTCCAGTTTCTGTCTTTTACTCAGTGTCTAAGACACATGCAGTAACACTGTACAGATATAAAATCTCTCTCACTTACACACATATACACACTATTATAAGTTTAAATCCATATGGTTGGCCAAAAGGCTCAGACAGTAGTTTTAACTATTACGTGAATAATTTTATATTATGATTTGAATTATATCGTGTCCATCGATACGTTACGTCTCATACGTCTCCACGCGCTCAGAGACTCGACACGGCAGACGACGGCGACGGTTAGACGGGTTTATGAGTCTCGGTGCTTTGTAAAGTCTTTGGTAAAGGACTCTTGGCTTTTACCTTTTAAAGAGGAAGAAAAGGCAAAAAAAGGTTTTGTAGCTGCTCAAACTATAGTGTAAGCGAGAGCAGAAACTTGTCCTGTCACTTGGACCTTCCACAGGGTCACACTCACAGGACACACTCACACGCTGCCATCTAGGAGTGTGTGTGTGTGTGTGTGTGTGTGTAGTCCGTGTACATTTGCGTGTCTGTGAATGTGTATGTAAGTGTAGGTCTATAGTATGTGAGTGCACTCTTTGTGTGAGTGAGTGAAGGACCTGCGAGATGTGGTTGATGGACGACTCCATGCGGCGAAGCTGTGAGGCCTGGATGTCGAGCAGCTGTAGAACATTGTTGGCTAAGGCGTTGATCTGGTAGGCAACGCTGGCCAGAGACTGGGTTGTGTACGCTTTGGTCTCCTCCAGCGCTTTCCTTTTATCCGGCGCCTGAAAATCACACGTGAGAGAAAAACGTTTGCAACTTCAAGTAAACCAGTTGACGGTTTTACGAACCGAGAAGCTAAAAACACGACACAGGATAATCAAAACGTGTATATCGGAGACGACCAATCAGAATCTGCAACAAAAAAATGTTTAAGGCATCATTTTAATTGTGCAAAAACAACAAAGATCTTTACGATAAAATGAATAAACAAAGTCGTATATATTTTTTCATGTTCAAAATATTGCAATATGGAATAACACATCCAGACATTGGAAAAGTTTCTTCCCTGAATAAGAAGGTTTTGATATATATAAAGATAGAATTAAGTTTTCTTTCCCAACCTTCTGCCACCAGTCTGTCTGTAATTGAACTGTGTACAGGCAAAAGTATTGGGACACCTGACATTTCCAGCTATTTGTGGTTCTTCCTCAAACTGTTTCCTCAAACAAAATTGGAGGCGCACAAATTTCCCTTACACAAATCTGTTCCAAGCATGACAATGCAAACCCTGTGTACAAAGTCAAAGTGAAGACCTTTGGAATGAAAGTAAACGTTCACCTCACCTACATCGGTTGAATTTTTCAAAACACTCTTGTGGGGAAACGATCAGAAATCTCCGTGAGCACAAAATCTTTCCAGAACAGTGGAGGTTATTATAGCAGTACATAAGGAATAAATGTGGATGATCAAAAGAGCATTTAAGAAATTTTATGGTTGGTTGTCCACAAACTATTTGTCCATATAGTGCATTTATCTTCTTCTTTTTTTGGCTGCACCCATTAGAGGTCACCACAACGGATCATCCTTCTCCATACCCCCCCTGTCCTCTACATCTGCTTCTTTCACACCTACCACCTGCATGTCTTCCCTCACCACATCCATAAATCCTTGGTCTTCCTCCTCAGCATTCTTCTACTGATACACCCCATGTCTCTCCTCTGCACATGTCCAAACCATTTCAATCTCACCTCCCTCACCTTGTCTCCAAAACGCCCTACATGCGCTGTCTCTCTAATAAACTCATTTCTAATCCTGTCCATCCTCAAAATGAACATCTCAACATCTTCAGCTCTGCTACCTCCAGCTCCAGCTCCTGTCTTTTACTTAGTAAGTCCATGTAGTTTATATATTAAAAGAAATGCTGAAAGGGATCTTCACAACATCTCGTTCACAAGAAGCTTCATATCGTATAAACTCCCTTGCGCTGAACGTAACTATAAATGGACATAAAGGACGATGTGCTGGTCCACTCTCTAATATCTGCTGCAGTAAAAGAAGAATGAAACACTTCAGGATGTGATCGATGAAAAGAGTCGCCTCTGAGAAGCTTTATTCCAGAAGGTTATTCCACGCATATTATTTTGCAGTAGTAAATAAGTGACACAGATTTCATCGTGTTTTCCGTTGCGAACGAGTGCAAGAGTGTTCGGTGTGTCCGATAACCGGTTACATCATCCTACATCATTCGCTCAGCCCAGAGTGTGAGGAGCGAGAGACGTTTACAGCACGAAAAAAAAGGAGGTCTTCTCCATCACGCTTCTTGAAACCGACCACAAAACAAACTCCGCAAAGCTGTGAGAAGATCTCAGTTCCTTCGAGAGCGGGTGTGGTGAGCCTCCATCAAACCTGTGGTCAACCACCGCTTATCTGAAAATAGAAGCTCTGCTGCTGTTCTGGCTTCTCACAAACACACACACACACACACACACACACACACACACAGAGCACACGGTTTCCGTCTGATTAGATAAGCCCAAAATCTTCATTGTCCTTTTTATGACCTTGTTCAAAGCAGCACAATTCACATGAACACACACATGATGCTCTCCAGACATTCAGATCACCAGCTGCATGAGGACATCACGAGATGAACAAGTCTCACTGAGGTCTGTGGTGAAAACGTGCTCCTAAAATCTGTTGAGACACATCCTGAAGCTAACCTCATCATTACGGGGCTCTAGGAGATCTATACATACTATATGCCTCAAAAGTATTGGGACACCTGCCTTTCATAGCCGTATGTGGAACAAAGTGTTACCACAAAGCTGAAAAATGTATAAGACGTCTTTGGATGCGACAAATTTTCGTTTCACCTGAACTAGGAGATCTAAACCCGTTTCAGCTCCATGAACATCTGCTTTCCATGGGTTGGAGTGAAAGATCTCCTTCTATAGAACTGCTGAATGCCTCTTCCTGGAGACCTTCTCACCTCACCTACTTTCAAATCTCCATAATATCTAGTGGAACATCTTCCCAGAACACTGGACATTATTATAACAGCAAATGGAGACTAAATGTGTTATAAGATGTTCAAAAAGAAGCACATAGCAATCCTACACTCAGATGTCCACACACACACACACACACACACACACACACACACACACACACACACACACACGTTTATTAGATTCACTGATCTAATAATTTCTACACTTGAGGTTTGGTGTTTATTAGATAACTGCAGTTGTCTGATCTGATTATCAATGATAATCACTAAACTCTAATTATTAAAGAAAATCTAAAAAAAAGCACCATAATATATAATAAAACTAAATTGATCCAAACTATTTAAAAAAAAATTTAATATATTTATATATAGTCACGATTTCTTCTTTAGGATTCTGATATCTAATAGACTTTAATGACGATATTATTATTATTATTATTATTATTATTATTATTATTAATAGTAGTAAAACAGTAAAGGTGTTTAAGCAGTGATGCATTTTACTACTACTATTAATAATAAAACAACTATACTAACATCTAGAACACTAATAATAATAATAATAATCACCATCATAAATATCGAAATATATCTCCATATTATAAAGTAAAAAAAATCATACCTTTTCCCTTAAATGATGTACTTTTAACTCAATATTGAACAATAAACCTAATAACATTTTTGAACCATTTTTCAGAATAAAACTTTTCATTTAAAATTCAGATTCAGTGTAATAATCATTTGTTATAAAAATTATATAAAGTAATATATACAGTAATATATAACAATATATTGTTCGAGCTCGGTGGTTAAGGCGTAGGACTTCGGATCGGAAGGTCGTGAGTTCGCATCCCAGCGCCATGAAGTCACAGTAACTGCTGGGCCCTTAAACGAGGCCCTCAACTGCTCAGAGTACGAATAAGTTATTTGTAAGTCGCTCAGGATAAAAGTGTTTCATGAATGTAAATGACTTTCTTTACTTAATGAAGAAAGAATATATCTATTTATACCAAAACTGTGTAGTACTATGTAACTAGGGAGAAAACACACACACACACACACACACACACACACACACACACACACACACACACACACACAGGATGCATTTGGCACATTACCACTATTACATTAGCGAGCCATTAGCAACACCCTGCTGTAATTTCAGCACAAAGCGGCTCCCTGGATTGAATTACTGATATCACACTGACTTCATATCCGGTGTGTGTCATGAGAGCTGGAGCAAAGGGTTTCTACACCACTCAGCAGAAGAACCGCAATCTACCCAGGGCGAGTCAGAGACCCGGAGACAGCAGATCATCCGTCTCCACCCACCCCGGTCCTCTATATCTGCCCCTTTCAGATGATAGAGTGATACGATCTATACCTATGCCCTAATTGCGGATGAGGTTCTCATCAAATGGCAACCAGTTCCTGAGGATGGGTCACTTTTTCTCCACTGCATCGTATTTGCATTGCATGTTGAATCGAACACGGTGAATCGTATCGCATGGCATCCGTAGCTGCTTCATATGTATCTTTAATGTATAATATGCATCATATCGTTGGCTTTCCAAATAAACCTGCATGTAAAGCTGCTTTGTGACAATGTGCATTATTGAAAGCACTAAACAAATAAAACTGAACTGAATTTAATCTATAAAGTAAAAAAATCATGTAAAGTATAATGAATTAAGCGTTTTTATCATTCGTTATGTAGATATTACAGTCGCAAAGGCATTTTCACAGAGTTGTGTTTTTTTTTAACACCTATTTTCAGCAATAATTATTGAACTGGCGCCGTAACGGAATATCTCCTGAATGTGGTGTAAATGTGATTATGATTTTAAGCGCAGCGAATCCTGAGGGAGTTCACGCATTAGAGAGCCATTCGCTTTCTCGGCAGGAAATCCAGAAGACGGTGCTCTATGAGTGGGCGGGGCATGCTAATCTCTCTCCTGTCAATCAGGAACGCCGACCA
Source organism: Silurus asotus (assembly GCA_024362625.1). Lineage (NCBI taxonomy): Eukaryota > Metazoa > Chordata > Actinopteri > Siluriformes > Siluridae > Silurus > Silurus asotus. The sequence goes on from MU586387.1 coordinate 464,380, forward strand.
ATCCTAGGAATCCTTGATCCGAATTACATTTAAAGTTGTGGAGCAACGTTAGATAGATGGTGCGATTTCTTATTAATGACAAACAGTCTAACGCTGGCCCTTTTATTATTTGTTTATATTCAGATGTTATAAAAACTAATTAACACCTTCTCGACCAATCAGAACGCAGAATTCAACACTATACACTATATGGACAAACGTATGGGGACACCTGACACTTTTAGCTATATGTGGATCCTTTCCAAAATTGTTATGAAAAGCTGAAGGTACACAATAGTATAGAACGTCTTTGGATGCAGTAGCATGACATTTTACCTTCAGTTGAACTAGGGGACCCAAACCTGTTTCAGCATGACAAATCCCCTGTGCACAAAGCAAACTTCATGAAGATCTGCTCTAAATGGGTTGGAGTGGAAGATCTCCTGCTATAGAGCTATTCATCCCTCACCTCACCTACATCATATCTGACTTTACATACCCTTGTGGCTAAATAAGCACAAATCACAATCACACTCCAAAATCTAGTGGAACATCTTCCCAGAAGAGTGGAGAGAATAAGAATGTGGAATGAGAAGCTCCAAAAGCACATTCCAGTACTTATGACTTTTGGCAATACAGTGTATATATTCTGGATACAGTGCTGTGATTTATTCAAATGTGTCGTCTTTATCAGGCTATTCTGCTGGAAAAGAGTCTTGAAATTAATTAAAATAAAGTATAGCTCCGCCCCTTTACAGGAACAACCACAGGTAGTAAAACACTTATGGCCTCCATTACAGTGGGAGTCCAGTGCTATATGAGAACAGGAAGCTAAAGGAGGGGATCACCAACATGTCAACCAATAGTCTCTCACTCCTACTCCTCCTCCTTCTGTGTGTGTGTGTGTGTGTGTGTGTGACGTTTAACACCTAACAAATCCACACTCCAACTCTAAGCACTGTGTCAACATCTGCTTTTAACAACCCTGGATGACTAAGCGGCTTGTTGAAATAAGGTGAAAGGACACTGGTTACAGGCTTTTAGCGAAACGATGTACGTGAAAAACGTAATTCTACGACTCACAGCTGTTTCGAGTTGGGGGTTTTTAAACCTGTGTGTACCTACGATATGTTGAAGGAAGCGTGAGACGTGATGTGGGAGGCTAAAACAGGACAGGAAGGAGAGATTAAGTTTCCTCCCGAAGGAGATACCCAGCGAGTTGCCTCCCCCTCGACACCTTCATACCACCATTACTACAGTGGCTCAGTCAAAACGTCCTGACAAATGGGTCCTCAGATTTCTCTAAACATCCTTCCTGCTTATCAAATCCAATATTAAACTATACAGTCATGTTATTTCATTGTAGAATCTCATTAAAAAAAGTAATGTGACCTCAGCACAGACACACTATAACCACAAAAGTATTGGGACACCAGGACTTTCCCAGCTATATGTGTGTGGCCACCTATGGAGAAACCAGTTAGGGGTGGTGCTAGTGAGTCCCCCGGGCCCCACCGCCACCCTCGTTGATTTAAATTATTGACCTTTATTTTTTTTTGCTGAACTTTAATATACTCTATAAGTTTACTCGAAATGGACCATGGGAGGTTGGACCCATTTGGGGGTAAATAGGAATCTCGCCCAAGGTGCGAGATTGATGGTTCTGGAATGTGAACTTGTGATCCAAAATCCAGATCCTGAGCTGCCACCTCCATACAAAAATAAGAAAATTGGAGACACACAATGGTGTACGTTGTATTTTAATGCATTAAATCTTCCCTTCATTTCAACTATGAGACCCAAATCTGTTCAGGCAAGACAATGCCAATTATTACAAATGACAATAAAGATATGCTGTAGATAGGTTAGAGTGGAAGACCCCCTGCTATAGAGCTCTGAACCTCAACCCTACTGAACACCTTTAGGATGAATATATGGATGCAGTACTTTGTTAAATCTGGAACACTGACCATTCTAATCACAGAGAAGCTTGTTACTTGTAGCGAGGATGTGATTTCAGCCCTATATTTTGCTGCGAAGTTCCCTATAATGCACCGTATTGACAAAAGTATTGGGACACTGGACTTTTCCAGCCATATGTGGCTCTTTCCCCAAAGTTTTACCACAGAGTTGAAGGCAAACAATCATGTCTTTGGATGCAGTATAATTTAATTTTTCCTTCACTTGAACTAGGAGACCAAAACCTGTTCCAGCATGACAATGCCCCTGTGCACAAAACCAGCTCCATGAAGATCTGCTTTACATGTGTTGGAGTAGAAGATCTAACACCCTTGTTAGTACAAATCCACAAAATCTAGTGGATTTTAACAGGAAATGGAGACTATATATGGAATGTTCAGACATTGTCAATATAGTGTAATTTCCTGGGTGTATGTAGGTTAGGTTTATATTAATACTCTCAATCTCATACATTAAATCTGAATAAAAATTTGATCTAAGCATGGCTTATTGGTGAACGTTTAGGTCTCCAGTGTCGGTGCTTGTAAAACTTTCGATCGTTTTTAATTAAACGCCAAATAAACACCAGAAAAGCTGTTTATTCAGTAGCTGCTATAACGCAAGCGATAACAGGAAACTATTCATTTCATGAATGTACTAAAGATATATTCAGATATAAAGATTGCTGTAAATGCGAAGTAAAAGTAACCACACTGTGTTAAATCAGGGTTTTTTTTTTGTTTTTATCATGGCAGATCTAAATTTATAATGAGAAGCAACAGGATGATGTCGTCTTAAACAAACCCACCCAAAACCACGGTAGTACGTAAAAACAATTTCTCATGGATGGAGTTTTTGCGAGTAAGGAGGAACCTCAAGGTTTTCTCTTTCTCAATATGCAAAGTTAATCAATAAAACCTGTTCCATTGTTGTTGATTGAGGCGTCTGTTTAGAGGGAAACTGAAAAGCAGCAATGTAGATAAAGCAGATCAAACTCATGGGCTTTGAACAAGTCAGAACATCCTCCAGCGTTCTCATGCTGTCAGCCAAAACGGGGGTTCACACTTTTCACAGCTCTCGAGGGAAAAAAAAAGAGATGAGGCTTTGGAGAGAGAAATGCGTGGAATTTCACAAGTTTGCGCCATATTCAGGTTTCGGAAGAAAGAGGGAAAAAAAAGAAGGGATGTGACACATCTACGCAACACACACACACACACACAGAGAGTCATGCCATTGCACTGTAGAGAGGCCGTGACTCATCATTCGCTCGCGAACATAGCGCCTTTGTGCAAAATGAAAGTGTAGTCAAAGGAAGCAAATGTAATTATCTGCTTTTTGCTCAATGTCAGATCTCGGCTGTCCACTTGGTGAGCGAGATGACTAACAACAGGAAGTCATCGAGTGAAAAACCACCCTGTTTTTGTCTCAGAAACATCTCTGATGAGCGATTTATTCCCTCCCCAATCAATAATTTCTTAAGCACTTAAGGATTTTGTGAACATTCTCTAAAATATTACTGCTAAGAATAAATATGCCCCTAAAAGAATTAGGTCTCTGGCGTAATCTTGGCGCTGATAGGATCTACGCAAACATCACATCTAAAGGTCATCCGAACGTCAAGCAGTCCCAAGCTGGATTCCTCACTCTCCCACGGTTACAGCTTCAGACTTCAGACTCGTATCCCAAGACAATCGGAAGCAATTTTACAACGTCTTCTCCTCACAAAACCCAAAAAACGCTCCAATTAAGTACAAACAAGCGCAGGAAGGACATGTCCAAACACGCACGCTGCCGACTGATCACACGCCGCTTCAGACGTGGGAGTGGGAACGCGAAGAATGCAACATGATGCAAGCCTGAAAAACTTCACGACAGCTAATACATGGTGGAAAAAAAGTGGAAAAATAGAAACATGATCTGATTGCTGAAGTTGCATACGAGAATCTCTGTGAAAAAATTTATAAAAAAATCTGAATTTAATAGCCATATTACATCAAAATGCATATACTAAAATTTAAATTAAAAAAAATTAAAACAAATTTTAATTACTCCAAAATAAAAAAATAAAGTTAACCGCATTGTTACGGAGTTTTCTTTACATTTTTATATTTTCTGATCTCAAACTTTGGAAACTTTCGTAATTTTCTTTGGCCTGAATCTTATAGAAATCCGCTGTGGGCCTGAGATTTGAGGTTGTTGGTGTATGAACGAGGTCACCTCTGCTTCATCTGCCTTGTTGGGTTTCCTCCAGAGCTGGTTGCTAATCGGAGTTGTCTCCAGGGATCGGTGGCTCAGTTTAATACCACTCTATTCTATTGATTATTATATTTGTTTGTTTGTTTATTTATTTATATTTCTAATAAAAATGGTCAAACAGAAATGAACTCCATTCAGTGTTTCATTCTCCTGCACATCAGATATGTATAATATAAAGTTACATCATATACACACAGTGGGAGAATCTTTCCTCCACACACTCTCACCTGGACTTGTGTTCTCACTACAGCTTCTCACTTAACTCTATGTTTTACTTCACATTGTTGAGAGACATGTCACACATTTAAATGTAGAAAAGGAAATGTTTGACAATTATCGGGACAGCTAGTGGTTAAGACATTCAGCTTTGCTGGGTCTCTTGTAAAACTTGTTCTTCAGATTTGTTCTTCACTAAGTTGGAGATTTCGTGTTCATCCCAGAGCAGTTCATTAGGATTTAGGTGCGGGGACTGAGCAGATATCACTCCAAACGTCTGTTTGATCTCTAGATAACTCTCACAAAGCTCAGACATACATTTCCTATCAGCCGTAGTCCAGACGGAATTACATGGTACGGTTGCCATGTTGGTTCAGGATTCAAGTCTCCAACCTTCCCTGCTTTAAAACAACCCCAAACCACCTCAGTGTTTGACTATGGGGGTGAGGCAGTCTGTTATCAAGTCAAGTCAAGTCAAGAAGCTTTTATTGTCACTTCAACCCTATATAGCTGACGCAGTACACAGTGAAAATGAAACAACATTCCTCCTCAACCCTGGTGCTACATACAACAACAAGCACAGAAACAGAAAAACACAGGGCTAAGGACTAGTAAGTGTCCTCGTCACACAAAGTGCATCGTGTGCAAAGACAACAAGACAACAGTGTGTATATTACACACTTTTGTCATGTTCTCCATTCCAAGTTCTTCTATTAAACACAAAAATGTCCCATCTGTCCATAGAACGATCTTCTGGTCGTTCACTGTCAAATTTTTGTGTGTTTCTGCCTTTTACCTTGTTTGTTGAAACAAAAGGAACATGCATGTGACTACGTGTCTCCACGCTGTATACCAGTATTAGCATTAGATCAGTCAACAATCTTCAAGCACACTTCAAGCACTACTTAACTGAAATCTAGGACACTGACGCTACAGTTTGCTTGTTTTATTGAGAAAATCTCGAACAAAGCACACACGAAGGCGTCCCAGTTATTCTCCCAGTATAAATTTATCTCGAATGGATGGAGTTTAAAAAAAAAATAAAAAATACGACAAAACTTCCAGTTATGACTTTGAACACAGTATCATTTTCTGGTGTACAAACAGTACAACGAATTAGATTCTTTTTGTATACCATTTTTATCAATTGCACCGATTCAACACCCGTACAAGCGCAAGACAACAATCTACAGAAATGCACGCATCAAACTTGCGTAACATAGCGATTATGTAACGCGATAACATCGCAAAATGTTCTTTCTACTTCATAGAGCACAAACATACAACTAAATCACAGAGGGAAAAAAAAGTTCAACAAAACGTTTCTACATCTACATATCTCTCTTCTTTTTTCTTTTACATTATTTCATCATTTACACCAAAACATTTCTTGTCATCCACAAGGACTCGCTAACAAAAAAAGCAACAAAAAATAGAAAGTGAAAAAAGTGTAAAAAAATCAAAAGACAAGAAAAAAAGAAGAAAAATCTAAGTCATCATATTTTGCTGACAGAAGCAGAAAACAGAAAATATCAGTCAGGCTTTTTCACACCATTGCAGCTCAGCATGCAGATGTACAGTTCATCTTGAAAGGCTCAAGAGAGTTTCATGACTTGTAAACGCTCGGTCTGTCCTCTGGGACGCGATAGAGGACGTAAAGGTATGCCTGAATTCAGAGTACATAAAAATTCCACAAGTTTATGATGTGGAATATTAAAGAGTTTCCACACGCCGGTCAGAATCTGAGTAGGAATCGTTGCCAAACAAATAAATATGTGATTTACTTACCGAAAGTATATATATATTATAGAAACGTTGTGTCTTTTTGTTTGTAAGGTATCGTTTTTAATATTAAAAGAACACGCCTATATGATATACTGCATTATATCAAGGTCTGTCTGAATACTGGATTGTGATTGGCTGGAACACACAGGTAGATTGCAATCAGCGTTCGAAATTAATACACTGCTTATATACATCTATAACCATATCAACATACAGTTTCAGGTCTATACAGAGTAAGACAGCTAATATGTGCACAATATGAACAAAAGTATTGGCACACCTGACTTTCCCAGCCATATGTAGTCTCTCAACAAACTTCTACTACACTGCTGAAGTCACACAATAGTATAGGACGCTGTTGGATGCAGTAGTATGAAATTTTCCATTTACTTAAACTAGGAGACCCAAACCAGCTCCATCCTGTTAACACACCTTTAAAGATATACTTTCCATGAATACAATTAGAAGATCTCAAGTGACCTGCTATAAAGCTCTAACCTCAACCCTATTGGAGATGAATGTGAACACTGATTGCACCCCAGGCCTCCTCACCTCACCTACATCACTACCTACCACTAATCTCCTCAAGCGCACTCCAAAATCTAGTGGAACATCTTCCCAGAAGAGTGGAGGGAATTCTGACGGTACATGGAAACCGAATGCGGAATGGGATGTTCAAAAAGAAGCACATGTCAAACGTTATTAGTCAAAGAAGACATTTAATTAGAACTAAAGTATTGTCACACTAAATAGATGTATGGTGTGTATATGGCAGTTGTTGAGCTGCATTACCTGAAGCTTGATCACAGTTTAGTCATTTTCAGCTTTATAGACACTGCCTTTTATAGGGATTTAAGGGTGTGGCTACAGGTTAATATATATAAATATATAACTGTTATTTCTCATCATACAGAGATCAATTTGAAGGAAATCAGCGAATGTTTTATAAATCTGGGAAAGAAATTGTGGTTCAATTCGGACCAAAAAAAAATAAAAAATAATAATAATATTAATTAACAAACTTCACCAAAATGCTGGATATTTAACAGCAAATAATCAACACAAAAACTTTAGATAAGTTATAAAAATGTGAGTTGCAGAGCAGCAAAAATAACAATTTCAACAAAAGGAAAGCAATTCTGTTATTCTGCTCACTGGTTGAGATCTAAACAAAGCCTTTTTTCTTCAGAATTCAATAGAATGTGAACCCACATCAATCGCCTGACTGATCAGAGTGTCCACGCTGAATAGGAATCAAGACACAGGCATGACAGGGACAATAAAGACAACATGGAGGGAAGGAAAATAAACCAGAGACCAGAGAGAACACGGTGATTCGCTATCTGGCTGGAATCCGTTTTCAAAAAAGAATGAGCAATCGAATGAAAAGCGGCGCAAGATGCAGTGTGTCAAAACGTCACCGAAATGCTAATCCTCCTGCGTGCTCTCTAGCAGCCACGCCAGGTGGCTCGGCCCTCATGAAAACGCTGCCCGCTTCATGCTGGAGAGGCGGTTGCTTGCCAAAAATGCTAATGCGTCTCGGTTAGCCTTTCATTAAGAGATTTAGAGAGACGACTGAGAATTAATTGAAACACAATGCAATGATAACAGTCACAATCTGGCAACCTGGGGCTTTTTTGTAACAGGATTGTAAACGAGTACAAGAGATGGGCATCGTTACACTTTTTAAAAAACAACAAAAACTGTTTCATTCATACATGATACTTAATAGGAAATGTATTCACCCGGATATGTTGTGATACAGAGTAACTGTTAACTTTACAAAGTGTTTCATCTTTTATACATCAGCAACTTGGCAACCAATACAAATTAGTCTTTACTAATTCAATGCAATCATAGAAAAGTACTTCATTGTATTTAAGAAAAAATCTTAAAATTGCATCGTGGAATCCTGAAACAAAACAAAATTCTCTTTATATATCCAGGATTTAGAGCAGCTTTTGCTTCCATCCAGACGGAATAACAGAGGAAAAACAACAACAGAAAGTACGTAGCAAAGTGATACAGATACAATCCCAGATACAATCTGCAAATCTGAGCATGTTGCGTCATTTAACGTGTATTTTAAGAAACTGATAGCTCAGTGGTTAAGACATAAGTCTGATCTCAAGTTTGTAATCTCAAGTTCAAATCCCAGCACAGCCAAGCTGCTGCTGTTTGGCCCTTAAGCATGGCCCTTATAACTGCGTATAAATGAGCTCATTCTAAGTCAGTATTGAACAAGGAGTCTAACAAATAGCATTTTAATAATCACACAAATCACACCCATCTACACTAAGCTCCACCTCCAGGATCTACAGTGGCCTGTAGAGAAGGTGGTCCTAAACAGACTTTCTCACCCAACCACACCTACCTACCTACCTACACACACACACACACACACACACACACACACACACAAATGCTGAGGCTTTTCACTGCCGATCCCACACACAGGTGGTGGACTGAACATCACAGGCAGGTCACTCAGTTGATAAAAAAAAATCATGTGATATTAAACCCTGTTGATATTACATCATTGAGACGGATATCTGCAGAAATCTTAACTCTCAAACATCTCAGGAAATCTTTACGTTTAATCTGTGCTTCATTCGGTCATAGACTAATTACGGGTTTTTAGATAATAAGCTGGTCGAAGAAAGGTGTCATTGTAGGAAAGAGAGAGAGAGAGAAAAGAAAGAGCTAGAAAAACAGAGAGACACTTTTTATTTATAGTTATATTATAGTATAATATTATTATAGTTTATTGTTATTTTTGACTGACTGTTATTTCTGGTGTTATGTGTCTGTATGTTCTACGGTAATACAAATGTCCTTACTTGCCATGCCAATAAAGCAACCATTGAGTCTTAAATCTTGAGAGAGAAAAGAGAGAGAGAGAGAGAGAGAGAGAGAGAGAGAGAGAGAGAGAGAGAGAGAGAGAGAGAAGGTTCCTCTTTCATAGTAAATTGCCAGCTGTTATCATACCTAGGATTGGCGAAAATGTGGAACTCTTTTGGTCAAATGTCACATCAGTCTTCTGTGTTCTGCCTGTTTTCACACTAAACCACTTAGTTTCTAAGTAAAAGCCTGTGTGTGTGTGTGTGTGTGTGTGTGTGTGTGGTGTGTGTGTGTGTGTGGTTTCATATAACAAATAATTAGAGCAATTTCAGATGTAATAAGCCTTTTCCTAGTTGTTCATCATCACACGTTGTTCTTGTTCTTCACACGCGTATGCATCGCCAGGTCCATAAAAGATCTCTGCTAAAACTTTGTCATTAGCTAGCTTAGGGTTTGTTCATACAGCAATGAATGGACACTAACACACAGTGTTAAGTGGAACTACTGTCTGGAGTTTTATTTCAGTATTTTAGCATCACATCTGAGGTAAATATTAGCTATTCAACTCTTATTCACTAGCTAGCATGGGTGTTTATATTTCCTGTTGCCTAGCAATAGTGTTCTTGTAACTTTTACCACTTGAACAGTGTGTGTATTGGCATTATCTTTAGGGACAGAAGAGGAAGAAGAGGAATGCAGGAAACTGGGGTAAAGGCTGAACATCCCAACACGTGGTACACACACACACACACACACACACACACAGTGTTATTAAGTGGGGCAGTGGCCTCGTTCCACCATCTGCCTTGATGCATTGCTACAGCGATATGAAGCCTCGCACTGAGCACGCTCAAGCCCCTGAGCCAAACTCGTACGCAAAACAAACACGAGTCAAGACAAGACATGAACCTAAACACACCAGGGTGTGTTTCTATCTCTCCCATCATTTGGAGAAAGCCGAGCGGTAAGTGAGCCTGCAAATCGGGTTGCCGTCCTAAAAACAAGACTGAAAAGAGAGAAAAAAAAACTAGCACAGGAGCATCCGGCTTTACTCGTCAAACAAGTCCTAGTCAAGGAATTTTCACCTCATCAGAGCGAGAGAGTTAGTTTAGAGAAGGGAACAGGGATTAAACACATTTAAACAAAGAGCTCTCATACAGGTATTTTCTCAAATCAAAAAGTGCTCACATTTCACACGATAACATAAAACTGATTTACAGGGGGGTCATTTTAGTTTACATTCCCACCAGTATATTTTATTTCTGTATTACAACATTTCTGACAGATGGTGTGTGTGTGGTATTAATCTATAAGCAGTGATCATTTATTGATCTGTGTATGACCAGGAGGTTGTACATTTAAATTTAAACCCCAAAGCTTTATGTCTAGAAGTGCTCCATATTTAAAGTTTGCAGTTTTAGTTTTTTTTAACACGTTCCCATGTTTTATAATCCGACACGAAGAACGTGGAATCATATTGTATACTGAACATAAAGAACACGTCCTCACTTAGTACAACCTAAACATAAAGAACACGTCCTCACATCGTACAACCTGAACATAAAGTACACGTCCTCACGTCGTACTACCTGTACGTAAAGAACACGTCCCCACATCGTACAACCTGAAAATAAACACATCCTCACATCATACAACCTGAACATAGAGAACACGTCCTCACGTCGTACTACCTGTACGTAAAGAACACGTCCTCACGTCGTACAACCTGAAAATAAACACATCCTCACATCGTACAACCTGAACATAGAGAACACGTCCTCACGTCGTACTACCTGTACGTAAAGAACACGTCCTCACGTCGTACTACCTGAACATAAAGAACACGTCCTCACATCGTACAACCTGAACATAAAGAACACGTCCTCACGTCGTACTACCTGTACATAAAGAACACGTCCTCACGTCGTACAACCTGAACATAAAGAACACGTCCTCACGTCGTACTACCTGTACATAAAGAACACGTCCTCACGTCGTACTATCCTGAACATAAAGAACACGTCCTCTCGTCGTACTATCCTGAACATAAAGAACACGTCTTTACATCAAACAACCTAAACATAAAGAACACGTCCTCACGTCGTACAACCTGAACATAAAGAACACGTCCTCACGTCGGACTACCTGAACATAAAGAACACGTCCTCACATCAAATCACCCTGAACATAAAAACACGTCCTCACATCGAACAACCTGAACATAAAGAACACGTCCTCACATCGAACAACCTGAACATAAAGAACACGTCCTCACATCGAACAACCTGAACATAAAGAACACGTCCTCACATCGAACAACCTGAACATAAAGAACACGTCCTCACATCGAACAACCACATCGTACAACCTGAACATAAAGAACACGTCCTCACGTCGTACAACCTGAACATAAAGAACACGTCCTCATGCCGTACCCCCTGTATATAAAGAACACGTCCTCACATCGTACTATCCTGAACATAAAGAACACGTCTTTACATCGAACAACCTAAACATAAAGAACACGTCCTCACGTCGTACCACCTGTACATAAAGAACACGTCCTCACATCGTACAACCTGAACATAAAGAACACGTCTTCACATCGAACAACCTAAACATAAAGAACACGTCCTCACATCGTACTATCCTGAACATAAAGAACACGTCCTCACATCGTACAACCTGAACATAAAGAACACGTCCTCACATCATACTATCCTGAACATAAAGAACACGTCCTCACATCGTACTATCCTGAACATAAAGAACACGTCTTCACATCGAACAACCTGAACATAAAGAACACGTCCTCACATCATACTATCCTGAACATAAAGAACACGTCCTCACATCGTACTATCCTGAACAAAAAAAACTATCCTGAACATAAAGAACACGTCTTCACATCGAACAACCTGAACATAAAGAACACGTCCTCACATCGTACAACCTGAACATAAAGAACACGTCCTCACAATCGAACAACCTAAACATAAAGAACACGTCCTCACATCGTACTATCCTGAACATAAAGAACACGTCTTCACATCGAACAACCTGAACATAAAGAACACGTCCTCACATCATACTATCCTGAACATAAAGAACACGTCCTCACATCGTACTATCCTGAACATAAAGAACACGTCTTCACATCGAACAACCTGAACATAAAGAACACGTCCTCACATCATACCACCTGAACATAAAGAACACGTCCTCACGTCGTACTACCTGTACATAAAGAACACGTCCTCACATTGTACAACCTGAATATAAAGAACACGTCCTCACATCGTACTACCTGTACATAAAGAACGTGTCCTTACATAAAGATGAAGAATCTGACATGAACACACATTCTGCTGTTGTATTATCAGACGTGAAGAACACAATCTGGCTTTGTATAATCAGACACAAAGGACCCGTTTTTACACCATATAATTAAACACATAGTATACATCCTTGCATCATGCAATCAGATGTGAAGAATAATCACACACAAAGGACAAGAATCTTTACTGGGATTATCTTGTACAAATCGAGAGATAATAACTGTAAACTAATTAAACACATTAAACACAACTTTATATTCTCCATTCTTATTGATCAATTTAGCAGTGGTTTAGACAACAGTTCCCCATTTAAGACAAATTATTTAAAAATATACTGTGAAGTGATAAATATTTACTTTATAAAAAGAAAGTCTCCAGTATCAGCCCTTTGTAGCTTTATTAACGGTCAGAGGTAAATCTGTCTTACATTTTCAGGACATTCCAGGTCTATGTTTGTGTAGTAACGGAAAGGTCATTCATAGCTGCTATAACGTAACTGAAAACAGGAAATAACGTATTACACTGACATTGCACAGGTTTGTGTACATGTTCCAGTCCATATAAATTATTTCAGAATATTCCAGCCACTCCAGATCAAACCAGCATGGGAATCACAAGAGCACTACAAATTACACCCAAGAAGAAAAAAATCATTTCCAATTCCATCTAAAGAGGAAGTGAATTCACTTCATCTAAAAAACACATCGTATCAAACCTGAAACAAAAACCAATGAAAAAAAACTCTAAGAAAAGGAATGTGCTTATGAAATAATTAGTAGGAAAGTCAGAAAAAGTTTAAAGTAAAAAGAAGAAGTGGCACAAATGTGGCAACAGACCAGCGTCAGCAAAAAAGCACAAAGTTTTTCTACTAGAAGGAAATACAACAGTGGCGGAGATCTGCCTTCTGTAAGGCTCAGCTGTATGTGTGTATGTGTGTGTGTGTGTGTGTGTGTGTGAGTGTGTGTGTGTGTATAAGAACGTAGATGTGTGTGCGCATTTATGTGTGTCCTCATCAGCAGATGCATTCATCAGGGAGCCTGAGTTCATCATTGTGTGTGTGTGTGTGTGTGTGTGTGTGTGTGTGTGTGTGTGTGTGTGTGTGTGTGTTCATTAGTATGTTCATCAGTCTGTGTATGAATGTTCACCAGTGTGTGTATGAGTGTGTGTATGAACGTTCACCAGTGTGAAAATGTGCTCATCAGTGTGTATGTATGTTGGTATGTGTACATCAGTGTGTGTGCGTCTGTGTGTGTGTGTGTGTGTGTGTGTGTGTGTGTGTGTGTGTGTGTGTGTGTGTGTGTGTGTGTGTGTGTGTTCATCAAAGTTACTGTATGTGTGTTCAGTGTGTGTGTATCAGTGTGTTTTTCCCTCTTGAAGTAAAATCTGCCACAGAACTCGCATCAAAACATCAAATCTTTCAGAAAGCTGAAAGCTTACTGAGGCAAAAGAAAAAAAGAAGCAGGATCTTAGAAGAAAACACACAACACACACCTCGAACTGGAGTGAAAGTGGTGTTCAATGTGTATTCATTCATAAATCCAGGTCCTTTAAGAGAAAAAATAATCAGCAGCAGCTCAGAGGATTCACCGCTTCTGTTCATCATTCAAGTTTTCAAGAGAAGAACAATAATAAAAAATATTTTCACTAATATTAATGTAACTACTTTTACTATTATGATTACGATTACTATTATTATATAAAGCCATTTTGTTCCCAATAAAAAAAACAACCAACCGAATCATTCAACTAACCAACCATTCAGACAACCAATTATTCATTAATCAACCAACTGATACAATTAGCAATCAATAATCCAACCAATCATTCATTCATTCATACAACCAACCAACCAATTAAATCAATCAATAATCCAACAATCATTCATTCATACAACCAACCAATCAAATCAATAATCAATCAATCATTCATTCATACAACCAACCAACCAAATCAATAATACAACAATTATTCATTCATTCAACCAACCAATCAAATCAATAATGAATCATTCATTCATACAACCATCCAATCAAATCAATAATCCAACAATCATTTATTCATTCAACCAACCAATGAAATCAAATCAATCAATCATTCATTTATACAACCAACCAATCAAATCAATAATCAATCAATCATTCATTCATTCAACCAACCAATCAAATCAATAATACAACAATTATTCATTCATTCAACCAACCAATCAAATCAATAATCAATCAATCATTCATTCATACAACCAACCAATCAAATCAATAATCCAACAATCAAATACATCATTTATTCAAACATTAATTGTATCAGTTGTTAATCAACAAATGAATCAATCATTCAACTAATAATTATATTAATCGATCAACCAACCAACCAATAATTCGATCATTCATTCATACATCCAGCCAATCAAATGAACCAACCAATCAGATCAAATGTAATAGTGATTGATTTTGTAATATGAGTCTATAATGAACTCTAACTGCTGTAAATGTTTAACAAAACCAGTCTGGAAATAAACAAACAAACCATGGAGTGAAGGTTTACAGGTCACACACACACACACACACACACACACACACACACACACAGGGTTAGAAAGACATTATGGCACCCCTAAACGACGAATGGAAGCACAACTAAAGGTTAGGAAAAAGTTTTGGCACCCCCTCAAACTTTCAACACACAAAAAAAGAAAGAAAGAAAGAAAAGTTCCCGACACGTTTGTAGGGAAATGTTTAATAAAGAAAGAGAAACATGTCTCGGATTCAGGCTTTTTTTTTAGGACGGGTCTCGACACACCCTCGGGATAATCCAACATGGAAACACAAAAGGGACAGAAAAGTCGGAAATCGTGGATATAATGTAGAGAAAACACTAAAAGATTGTGAAATCGGGGTTTAAGAGAGAAATGAGATTAGGAGTAAAGTAAAAATAAAAAGATAAAGTGCTGCTTATTGACTGTAGTTTATTATTTCCGGTCCATGTTTCTCCCTGCTCCCGACAATAGAGGAGCAGCGCGGGAGCGCGCACGCATGTACGCGCACTACATATACATACATAGATAGATACATACATACATAGATACACACTCACACACACACATCAGCGAATTCAAAGAGCTTTTCACTTTTTTACCTGGACATAGTTGTTCTCGCAGTAGTCCGCGACCCTGGTTAGGTTTTGGTAACTCTCTAGTAAAGCTCTTTTCCCGGCAGGAATCTCTTCCTCTAGCAACATCTGCAGCTCTGCCATCTTACATGTCTCCGCATACTAACTCCTGCTCTTCCCTTTGATAGAAGCCACACAAGCCCGGGTCCTGAAACACACACACACACACACACACACACACACTCGAAAGCAGGGCAAACGCAAGGCAAAAGCTCCCTCCTCTGGTGTTTAGGATTCCTGCTAGAGCGTTCTACCCCCACACACACACTTGCATACTAGTTAGTATTTAACGCCTTAGCAAGCGCACTATTTCTGACATACTGCCTAGTATGCAAGGTTGTTCCCAGGATCATCCCAAAGCTAAACTACTAAAATACATCGAGAAAAGTGTTATTCTCTTTTATATTTCAAGCATGAATTGTTTTTCTCTCTTCTTGCTATATTGTTTGATATTTTGAGAGATTTCCTGTTTACGCACACTTCCATTCTAAGTAGTATACAGCGCCATGACTGGAGCGAGCGCAGTTTCCGCATACTGGCATACTGTGTAGTACGTTAGTGTGCACGGGAAGTTGCCATGGTTTCGTGTAGTGAACATTAGGAAATCAATCAATCAATCTATCTATCTATCTATCTATCTATCTATCTATCTATCTGTCTGTCTGTCTGTCTGTCTGTCTGTCTGTCTGTCTGTCTGTCTGTCTGTCTTGCTGTTAGCTTATCTATCTATCTATCTATCAATCTATCTATCTATCTATCTATCTATCTATCTATCTATCTATCTATCTATCTATCTATCTATTCATCTGTCTGTCTGTAATGTAGGTCTATTTTTCTGTTAGTCTATCTATCTGCCTGTCTGTCTGTCTGTTTCACTGTTACTCTATCTATCTATCTATCTATCTATCTATCTATCTATCTATCTATCTATCTATCTATCTATCTATCTATCTATATGTCTGTCTGTCTGTCAATTTTTTTTTATTATTTTATCTTTTTATTTTTTTCTAGTTTTACCCCGAAGAAATTCAATAAAATATTGTCCTAAAGAAGCTTTGCACAGATCAAAAGCTCATAAAATATATATTTATTTGTTTTGTGCCAAGAAAAAAAAACTCTCTGAGAGTTAATTCTATTCTAATGAGGAAGAAAACACAAAAGGTTCTGTCATTGTTGTGGTGTACTGTTCAATAGTCAAATAAAATAAAATTGTATGTCACTTAAACGTTCATAGTGAGTATGGCATGTAGTGAGATGCTTATTACGACTGTCCAACATGTATTAGAAATAGAATCAAAAAATGTAAATAATTAAAAATATAAAGTATAAAATTATTATGTATATGTATATGTATATGTATATGTATATATTCAGGGTGTAACGGTACACGTTTTCATACTGAAATCTTTACAGGGCTCTCACTCTGGTGCACACGTGTACCGATGCAGTCCTTTTTTACGTGCAGAATATCTGAGTTCAAATCCGAGTCCCCTCAAGAGTGTATTAAGTGGCAGACCACAAGATCGTTACTCTCCGTCTTGCACTTTATGAGCTTTTTGTACATCATTATTCAACTTGAAAACATACACAACAATGGCAGGAGTATGAAAAAGAAAGTGGAGTTAGCGCAGTGTCACTGTGGAGACTCACTCCGTAGCGGAAATACGATTAGCAGGGCGGTGTTTTGCGGATGCCGGTTTTACGGGTCTCGCAATGTTGATCGTTTGGTTCAAGAATTTCTATTCATTCCACATATCAAGGGAGTAAATGACTGTTCTAGAATAGTCGAATAGTTAAGTAGATCATATCTTTTGAAAATTGTATTAAATGTAAAACACACACACACACACACACACACACACACACACACACACACACACACACACACACACACACACACACAATTCAGTTTTATTCGTATAGCGTTTTTATTACGGACATTGTCACAAAGCAGCTTTAAATGTACATCAATTTTAATTTGAAATGTATTTGTTAGTTTATAGGTTTATTCACAATGAGTGAGACAGAGGGGACATTTGTGTAGGATAAAAACCTCCCTCCAAATAGATGAGAAGAAAACCTTGTGAGGAACCAGACTCTAAATGAAATTCATCCAGACATCCGGATATTCATTCATTATAGTTCCATTATTGTTGAGGTTATGCAGGGTACAAAATCCCAGTTATCATGTACACGCCTATATATAGATTACTAAGGGTGTTTATCTTAAATGCACATTATGATAGATAGATAGATAGATAGATAGATAGATAGATAGATAGATAGATAGATAGATAGATCAAATATTTATTTATCAATCATGGGACAAATATTTGAAAGTTGGCAGCTGCACATTTATCTTCCCCCCCTTCTTCCATACAGATCAATTTTCTGTTTTGATCTCAGCAAAATACTGAGTAGGCACCAATCAGAGGTCGCATTTTTATGATGTCATCATGTGGAACTTCTGATAAAGTATTTTACAGTGTTTTAAAATAAAAAACACTGTAGTATTTTAATACAAAATATGAAGCAATTTTCATCAAACCTACAAAGGACAAAATCCTATTTTATATTTGAAGTTTGTATTTGATATATGATTTATTACTTTATGACTTTATTTTATTGTTATTTTATTAGTTATTTTTTATATTCTTTTATATTTTTTAGCACATAACAAATTCTTTGTGCATGCAACCTATGATACTTGGCAATATAGGTGATAATATAATATCTAATATAATAGTGTGTGTGTGTGTGTGTGTGTGTGTGTGTGTGTGTGGTTAGGAAGGAAGGAAGGAAGGGGTATGCAGCCAGAATGCCCGGATGAGAGGGCGGCTTCTGATTTGTTCTGAACGTGTACGTCGTTAATACAGTTTAAGAAAGTGGTTACACACAATAATAACACGTCATTTAATTATAATGTTAATAAAAATAACAATAAAACTATAAGACTGTTGTTCCCGATTTCATGTAAAACAAAGCGAGACTATTTATCGAAGAAACGCGTTATTAATAATAACGCGAAATGAATCTTGGGATATGTAGTTTTACAATATAGTCTTTAATCCGGTTTCAGAAATAATTCTAGACTTTTGAGACTAATACAGACCATAATATATCATCGGCTAAACATCAGAAACACTAAACAATCTTTCATGAATGCGTGTGCAACACTGGAAACATTTAAAGCTTTTCTAGGGCAAGGAGTCAAGCCGATGTCCTGACTACACTTCTGGATTATCCGGACCCTTGCGCAATGCATTGTGGTACTTGTAGTTTTGTGTACCCTTTTCGCTTAGTTTATTTGTATCCAATTAAACTACAATTCCCAACATCGCTACGGGTGTTCATTAGGGGTTTTGTCGCTGGTACAGTTTTCCGAAGTCGCCTTCTTCCTCGCAGGTGCTGAAGAAACGGTAAGGGGGTTGAGTTGTTGCTGTTGTTATTGTTATGAATTATTTTAGTTTTTGTATTATTTTGATTTGTTCCGTTGCGTTGTTTGTGTAGAATCGAGGTGTATAGTTGTGTGTCGCCATGTTTGATGTGTCGTTAAGGACATTAAGGATGTTTTGGTGCATGTTCTTGTATCGTGCATGTTGTGAGCAAGATTATAACCATGTAAATAACTCTTATAAATAATAATAAGCTTCTCATGCAGTAGTTTAATAAATTACTTGGTTAATATAAAATATATATACTCACCCTATATACTTTAAGCGACGTACAACTGGGTATTTACGACATAAGGGCCTCACTAAGGGGCCCAATAGTTGTAGATTGGTGGTGCTGAGATTTGAACTTATGACCTTCCCATCTAATACCTTAACCACTGAGCTGCAACCTCCACACATACTCATATACACAGCTGTTCATATTTCTCTCTCTCTCTCTTTCTCTCTCTCTCTCTCTCTCTCTCTCTCTCCCCCTTTCCCCCAGGTTTGATGTGACAATCTGTTTATTTTTTTTTGATAAGATCCACGATGGAGGATGAGTCCAGATCGATCCACGAGCAAAGGTTTGACGCTGCGGTCAAAGTGATCCAGAGTTTGCCTGCAAACGGTGAGTCAGCTGTTACTTCAATACAATTTTACTCAAGTAGAAGATCTAAAGTAGAAGATCTAAAGTACAAGATCTAAAGTACAAGATCCAAAAATCTACTCAAGTAAAATAACACTGCATTAAAAGTGTTCTAAATTCTAAGTGAAAAATCTAAAATCTAATTGTCATTTAACTTTACTAATTATAATGCAATTTTAATAAATTAATGCAAAAAAAATGAATAAAATAAACACTACAGTCCATATGACTCGAGTCTAATGTGTTCTGCACTTAAACAAGAAATCCTCATGTGATTTATGATAATGAGACAAATCACAAATGCAGATTCGGTATTTAGAAAGCGAATGGCGCTGACGTGCGTCTTGTCCGTTTCGATCTTTCCTCTTTTGTACGTTTTAGCGGGTTTGTTTGTTGTTCTGCATTATTTGTATTAGTTAATTAATTTTTTGATCTATACGGAATATAGAACTCGAGTACTAGTCGAGATTAATCGCATCTTAATCGCACATTTTGTATTTGTTCTAAATGTACTACAAATGAATCATTTTCAAGTTTTAAATACTCAAATAAACATTGGCAAATATTGATGTTTTATGCAAATGTATGTTAATTATCAGTGCAATCAAACTCAACATGGAGCATGAAGACTAAATATTCTCGTAAACGTTTTAAAATAATTGTGGTGTTTTAAATGATGTAAATCGCCAGGACACCGAACGGAACGGGCGATGTTTCCACACGGACGGTTTTAATTGCCGCATCATGGCGGAGTTTGGTGCCGATTTAAAACTTGCCGCATTTGTAAAACAAATGTTTTCTGATTAAAAAAGATTTTTCGGTGGAGTTTATTATTATTATTATTATTATTTATTATATCTGAGTTAAAACAAGGACATCGTGAATAAATGCGTTTTTTCCCCCCCAAATGGTCAAACAGAAATGCACGCCGCGCTAATAAAATCGAGCTAATTAAATTTGTTGTTAAAATGAAATAGATTCACAATTTACACGTTAATCAAATGAAATCATCTAAATCACCTCCACGCTTTTAAGTACGGCGCATCATCGACCCACCCAAAACCAATCAATAATTAATGAGCAGAATTAATTTAGAACAGAAAATACTTTTACAGAATCTCAATATTTAAGATGCCAAGATGCTCCTGTGTCAGTCACAGATCATGGAAAGTGAAACTTCAATCTGTCACAGTGGGGGTTGGATTTATTTACATTGTCCTCATACAAGTTTATAGTTTCTTTTTTTTTATATTCTGTTTGCAAGAGGAAATTTCCTCAAGGATCGTGGTGCAACTCTTCCTCTTTCTCGTGAAAATTAGGCAAGCAGCTCTCAAAAGACTTTCGGGTTCTTCTTGTTTTATACAACAAGGTCCCCCAGGGGCCCATGCAACACCTGGCCGTAGACGGTTTATGGTTTCTGCAGTCTGTTGCTAGTTGCGAGGTCCATAGCCTTTCTGACCTGCATGAGATCCACACTAATATCGAGTGCAGATGTAAAAGGGGATGTATACTTTCACGGCGAGTAACTGACGTGTGAGGAGAGCTTGTGACAGAATGTACAGTTGCACAGCACACGATGTACACAGGACAATTATGAAGGTTGGTGCTCCCTGTGACTGTGCGTGCAGCCTTGTGCTGCCATCTGTTGGTGTGTGACAAGACTAGTCTCGAAACTTTTTGATATCACCTTGTAGTTGAGCAAAAATGTAATAAGCATTTCTCTTTCAGCATTAAAAACTCTCCAAGGGCCCAGGCATCTGTGGGGTTTTGTGGGCGTGGCTAAATGAAAAGATTTCCGACTTTTTCGAAAGTTTACAACACAGCAGTGACGTTATTCTTGATGACACACCATGGTCCGTTACCACCATCTAATCACCACCATCTGATTCCTCACAGGTTCCTTTCAGCCGTCCAACGAAATGATGCTTAAATTCTACAGCTACTACAAGCAGGTGACGCAGGGGCCGTGCAACATTCCTCGCCCAGGCTTTTGGGATCCTGTTGGCAAAGTCAAATGGTACCCAAACACTGCATATCACACCAGTCTTTCTTTTGGCTTTAAGCACTTGTATTTGTGTTTTTGTTATTCAATAAATCTTGTGTTACGAGATAGTAAGCATGAGTCCTCTGGATTTGATCTTTGAACCCACCGGGTATACGACACATTCTTTGTGGCCCCAGCGAGTAAATGATTTGTGACTTTTCAACAAACGCATAAAAAGAATCAGTTTGTAGGAATTGGAGGTCGACCGATTTTGAGTTTGTGATTTTATTGGTATCAATAGCTAGGTTGTATTGTGCTTGCTGATAACCGATTATTCAAATGATATTCTTTGAAATAGATTAAAAAAAAAAAAAACAAGCAAAATAACATTCTATGCGCTCTTTCGATGCGCTTTGGGAAGAAAAGAGCAGCGGTTGAGAGAGTGCCGGTGGGAAGACACGTACCGGGATACGCATGCGCGATAACAACGACCGCCGTGAACCAACATATACCAACAATAACGGACAGTGAGAGTGTGGAAGTTTATATAGGAGCTGGTGATGATGATAAACGAGCACCATATGTGCGCGATTGAAGCGGAGCTTCAGAGAAAGCGGCCGAGAAAACGCCTGACACGCTGAAGGGGGCGTGGCAGGTGGATTCCTGACAGAGAAACATGTACTGTATGTATTTTTATAGCATGCCTTCATCAAACAAATCGCAGCAACGCTGTTGTGTAAAAAAACCCTTCAAAAACACGTGGATGCACATTCTCATTTATTAACGCACATCATGTACATAGAAATTTCAAGCACGTTAATATACTGCCGCCATTTAGATTTTCGTTTATCTCGATCATCGGTTACCTCGATGCTTTTTGGCGACCCCTTAGGACATATTAAGAAATATTAAGAAAAATAAAAGGCGCATTTGAACCAAAAATGAAAAGTGATGTTTAAAAACAGTTACATCCAAAATGAGTTAAAAAGACAGTTCAGATAAATAGCATGTGGCATTAAAGATTTCGCCTCTAGAGGCCGCCCTTGTACTGTATAATGCAACCCGGAAAAACTATTGGTATGGATTTTTGCCCGTAGTATAAGCAATCAAGCATCAGAACCGATAAATCGTTGGACCTCTAGTAGGAATGAACACAGGAGATATACAAAATGATCAAAATCTCACAAGCAAGTGTTATATAACTCGCCATTATGAAGTGTCATGCATGAGAATGTTTACAGTCTACATTATCTTCTATATATCATGGTCTATAGTGCATTATAACTTATTTTTTTATTTTTTTAAAGAAATGTTAACATTGTAATGAGACCTGACATTAAGATGTATAGATTTTGACCCTTCATATACTTCATGAAGGGTCATGTACATGAAAACTAAACACTTATAAACAGTTATGTCATGGTGTCTGATTTTATATGAAGGGTACCTTCAAAATTCAAGCTGTGTTTGGATTTAGCCACATGTTGCGCTGTGTATTACTGCTAAACATCTCCATTTTGGCCTCCATTTTCTTTGAACATTGCACTGTCTTCAGTTAAAATTGATTGAACATTCACTCCTCTAAAAGTGGAAACTGTCTTAAAAGTTTTCCACTTGTGAATAATTTTCCTCACAGTACACCACAAGCTTTAAATTCTTTGAAAATGGCCTTTTCAGATTAATAAGCAGCCACCGTTGCATCATTGTTTGTGTCTTGACACAATCTAATGTCATGTTGTTGTACATCTGAGGTTGTGTTTACCTCATTTTATTTGTATTTACTCTCATTCAATTTGTTTTCCTGCATTAAAGTAACTTTCAGGCACTTGAGTCAATTATGACATTAGTTGTTATAATGCGCTTATGACCAGACATGTGACTTGACCCTGGGAAGACATACTGTGTAGTTTTGCTTCATAATTTAATATACGTGGAACTGTGAGTGTTTACGAACAATAACAGTGTCCTATTTTGTTACTACACGTAATATAATGACTATAATGTCCTTACGAGCAACTGTTATAATGTGTTTTGTAATCCAGCATAATGATTTATTAGGCGTTAATGTATTTGTTTACTATAACGATTAAGAAAGACGTTATAAGGTATTATTACAGATACGATTCACCGTGATTATGATGCAGTGTGATCCGATTTCGATGCGATTCAATGAAGAAAATATGATGCTATGCAATTTATTATGCTTATTAATTATAACTTAAGAGCCTTTTGACTTCTAATGCATGGCCCTTTCACAAACAGGCTTTTGTAGTGCAAAAAAAACAAAAATGTATTAGATAAAATAAAAACAGATGTTTTTTTTCCTATTGTGTGTGCAGGAAGTTACAGCTCTACCTCTGCCATGATAATCTGTATTCCATGTGACTCTCAGGACACGCCTCGTTCTCCGTAGTGTTGTGATACGTCATGTTTACGTAGAAGCAGCGGTGCTGAGAGAACGCGCTCGAGAAACCGTTTAGTAACGAGAAATCGATTTGCATAGAAAATACTGGTCACAAGTAATTGGTCACTTTCAGGTAGAACCAGTTTTATGTCTAAACATGCCAGAGATGTTTTTGCAGTAGCTGTGCGAATGTCAGAGTGAACTTGCTCATCACTCCGAGGTTCGTTCACACCTGTTAGTTTGCTTTCATACACTGGCTGCCTGCAACATGACCATGTAAATACCCTTGAAAACCACAGCTCACAGTCCACCAGAAACCTGAGCGTTCCTCAGGAGTGTGGAAAATCAAGACTTGCCTAATACTGCAGAGAAAGCATTTATCTTCTGTGTGATTGTGTGTGTGTGTGTGTGTGTGATTGTGTGTGTGTGTGTGTGTGTGTGTTGTAGGGATGCATGGAACGCACTTGGAGATATGCCAAAGGAAGAGGCCATGACCGCGTATGTGGATGACCTCAAACTGGTAATGGTGTCCGTTTGTTCGTTTTCGTTTTCGGTCTGAAACAAAATATCTAAAGGTTGTATTTATTTATTTTTTTTCTTTTCAGATTCTTGAAAGCATGCCCATGACCGAGCAGGTGGAACAGCTGCTGCAGGTTCTTGGGCCATTCTATGAGTTGGTAGATGAGAAGAAGAAGATCAACCAAGTGTCAGACCTGACCGCAGGTGAGATGTTCATCATGGTTGGCGTAAACGGTGGCCACTGTCACCTATTAATTCGTCCCAGTAACCTATGAATCAGTCCATTCTTTTGGTCTTTGTGTTTGTCCAGTCCCACTATTAGAGGTCCCACTGAAAGAGGTGTGGCCTTTGTGCCTGTTAGTCCCACTGAAGGAGGTGTGGCCTTTGTGCCTGTTAGTCCCACTGACGGAGGTGTGGCCCTTGTGCCTGTTAGTCCCACTGAAGGAGGTGTGGCCTTTGTGCCTGTAAGTCCCACTGAAAGAGATGTGGCCTTTGTGCCTGTTAGTCCCACTGAAGGAGGTGTGGCCTTTGTGCCTGTTAGTCCCACTGAAGGAGGTGTGGCCTTTGTGCCTGTAAGTCCCACTGAAAGAGGTGTGGCCTTTGTGCCTGTTAGTCCCACTGAAGGAGGCGTGGCCTTTGTGCCTGTTAGTCCCACTGAAGGAGGTGTGGCCTTTGTGCCTGTTAGTCTCACTGAAGGAGGTGTGGCCTTTGTGCCTGTTAGTCCCACTGAAAGAGGTGTAGCATTTGTGCCTGTTAGTCCCACTGAAAGAGGTGTGGTCTTTGTGCCTGTTAGTCCCACTGAAAGAGGTGTGGCCTTTGTGCCTGTTAGTCTCACTAAAAGAGGTGTGGCCTTTGTGCCTGTTAGTCCCACTGAAGGAGGTGTGGCCTTTGTGCCTGTTAGTCCCACTGAAAGAGGTGTAGCTTTTGTGCCTGTTAGTCCCACTGAAAGAGGTGTGGTCTTTGTGCCTGTTAGTCCCACTGAAAGAGGTGTGGCCTTTGTGCCTGTTAGTCTCACTAAAAGAGGTGTGGCCTTTGTGCCTGTTAGTCCCACTGAAGGAGGTGTGGCCTTTGTGCCTGTTAGTCCCACTGAAAGAGGTGTAGCTTTTGTGCCTGTTAGTCCCACTGAAAGAGGTGTGGCCTTTGTGCCTGTTAGTCCCACTGAAAGAGGTGTAGCTTTTGTGCCTGTTAGTCCCACTGAAGGAGGTGTGGCCTTTGTGCCTGTTAGTCCCACTGAAGGAGGTGTGACCTTTGTGCCTGTTAATCCCACTGAAGGAGGTGTGGCCTTTGTGCCTGTGAGTCCCACTGAAGGAGGTGTGGCCTTTTTGCCTGGTAATCCCACTGAAGGAGGTGTGGCCTTTGTGCCTGTTAATCCTACTGAAGGAGGTGTGGCCTTTGTGCCTGTTAATCCCACTGAAGGAGGTGTGGCCTTTGTGCCTGTGAGTCCCACTGAAGGAGGTGTGGCATTTGTGCCCGTTAATCCCACTAAAGGACAGGTGGCTGGTTTTCCCGATATATCACATCATCACACTTTGTTTGCTTTAAATGCATCTCTTAGACATACAATAATTTGGGTTGTGTACAAAATAATGTGAAAGAAAAAGTCAATTTTGACGAGTATTCATATAAATTACAAAAATAATCCATACATTTGTATTTAACACTTTTTTGTGCTGTGTGTAAGCTATTGTGCAACAAAAGTATAGTAACAATTAAACCAAGTCAAAAATGTAATAAAAAAAATCTGTATATTTGTTTATATTTATGTTTGTATTTGATACAGTTGACATAAATTTCCCCAAATCTCGAATTAATTCCCATAAATTCTCGTACATTTCTGTTAATTCCGATAAACTTACCATTTTAAATTTCCAACGTGGAATATTCCCCAGATTAAATCCCTATTTTCCGTCCTTTTGCAACCCTAACAAATGAGACACAAAGTATCGTCTGTCGAATTAAACGTCTGTGTACTTTAAGAGATCGGATCATTATAGAAGTTTACGAATGAAAACTGACCCATGACTTCCTGACGTCAATTTATACTCTCCATCTGAGTAAAACTGTAGTTACAATCTATTACAAATACATGTTTTCCAATTGTTTCATTATAATTTCTTTATGTTAACATGCTGAATGTGTGTTCGGTTTGCTGCTCAGCCCAGTTGGAACGATTTGCTAGACAGTTGGAAGGCAAGTGTGTAGTAAACGTGTTCCTCCTGTGATCCTCCTCCCTCAGTACTGAACATACTGTAATGTAATGTTAAAGACGTAGTGGTGAATCCTAAATCCCAAATCCACATGTAGCTGTTTTTTTGTTTGTAGATGTGGATTGTTTTCTAGATTAGTTTCTGTTTGTACTAGTGATAAATAAACGCTATTTTTGACCCCAGGTCATAAAGACAAATAACATGTGCAACTGTGGTGATCTTTAGGCCTCGGGAGCATGATGTCTGCCCCTTCGAAGAGCACCACAAAAAGCATCATCAGAACCATGGAAATGAACGGAACCTTGGACGGACACATTCCTATCAAGGCTGAAGCTCCGAAGATTAACGCAAACGAGATTAAGGAGCAGGAGGATGGCGCTGAGAATGACGACGACGATGAGGATGAAGAAGATGACAACAGTGGAGATGATGAGAATGAAGAAGAGAATGAACAGCTGCCAAAAGGTAATGAAGGAAGGGACACTGAATGCTAGGTGTGTGTTAAACAATTTTAATACGTGATGTGGAGGTGAAAAAACACCAGATGTGAAGCCGTTAAATCGGTGTAAGGTTTCATGTCATTATCTAGAAACTCAGCTGGAAATGATAATGATGACTGATTAATCGACCAATACTGAATCAACTAAATACTGCATAAAAAACAAACACTTCCTGTAAAAGAGCACTGAACTTATTATAAAAATAAATCAAATTTCAATGCTCTGGGTTTTATGAAGACATTTAAAGCAGGTTTTGTGTGTCAAAACAAACAGCATGTGGTGTCAGTGTTTCGCCTGTAGAGGCCGCTATCGTACTGAATAACGCAACCCGGAAAAACTATCGAATTTTTGCTGGCAGCCGATAGTTCCAGCAATCAACAATCAGTGCTGATTAATCAGCAAAACCAATGAATCGGTCAACCTCTAGTTTTAATAAATATTTATTAGAAAAAGAATTAGGAGAAAGATTGGAGAGAGAGAGAGAGAGAGAGAGAGAGAGAGAGATGTTGTGTATCTATAAATGAACAAAGCTGCCGGTGTTAACTCCTGGTGCCGTTTTTCATTCTATTTCTCATCTTGTGCCTTTTATTAGATGGTTAAAATCCACCATGTGAAATGTTTAAACAGCTGTCTCACTCTGTGTGGATGGACCTGGAACTGTATGTTAAAATGGTTAGAGTTGTTCACGAACCATGCATTTTTTCGACAAAACAACACTTTTCGGCATCTTCCAGCCAATCAGAATCCAGAATTTAGACTTAGAAGAGTATAAGTACGTATATGATTAGGAATTAATTATTTATTTATTTTTTATGTTTTAGCCACTGCCTTGAGGAAAAAGTCCTCTGAAGGAAAAGGGCTTCCGAACGGCGCTACAGAGCACAACGAGTTTCCCTTGCAGAACGGCACGCACTGCTCCAAATTCGTTCTGAATGGCAAAGACACGGAGGAGAACGACGGAGAGATCCAACACGTTAATGGCCACAAAACAGGTGACACTACAGAGCACTAGGGTTCATGAGGCTTAATGGGTTTGGAGCTAGAATAGGAAATAAAACACTTTAGAAGAGATCATGATACACCCCTTACTTCCTAGAAGCTATAAACAGTCTGGCTTCATTTGAAAGTAAAAAGTAGGTTTACTTACATTAATAGTGCAATAAAACAATAGAATAAACACCTTCTGACCAATAGGATTTGAGAACACAATAGCACTGTGATTCAGTGGTCTTTATTAGAATTTTATTAAAAATTCTCCTGATCATATCCTCTCCGTTTTCCCCTGACGCGCATTTTTACTGGTCAAATCTGCACATAGACACCTGTAATACAGGATTTAAACAGAAGTATTGGGACACCTGACTTTTTCAAAAAGTCTCTAGAAATCTCCTACATTGATACACTGCATGTAAATATGAAATAAAGCATAGAGTTCATTCGATTTAAATTTTTCTAGATGATAATGAAGACATGCTCTGCGCTCATCACGTGGCCTCAGACTCGGACAGCGAGGTTTACTGCGACTCTGTGGACCAGTTTGGTGCGGAGGAGGTGAGACGACATTCCCTAATAACCCAACGAGCTTCGTGAATCATCCGAATACGTATGATCGAGTTTTCCGAGAGCGAGATATCCAAAATCCTTTATTGTATGCTGTTAACAAAGTGCTGACACCAGAGACTCCTTTCCTGAACGTTATGTAATTATCTACATACAAATAACATCACTGTATAATTATAGCTACACAACCCCGGTATTCTCAATAGTGCAGCTGTGTCACACGCCACAGTAATGCTTAATGCTTTATATAAGGGTTATATTATATTAAGGTCATTTAGGGCTATACTATTAAAAAAAAATAAAGAATTTGCTAAATTCCGACTTAAGTTCTCACAATTCTGACTTTTATTTCTCGCAATTTCCGACTTTATTTCTCACAGTTTTCGAATTTATTTCTTGCAAGTTCCGACTTTATTTCTCACAATTTCCGATTTTATTTCTTGCAAGTTCCGACTTTATTTCTCACAAGTTCCGACTTTATTTCTCGCAATTTCCGACTTTATTTCTCACAGTTTTCGAATTTATTTCTCGCAATTTCCGACTTTATTTCTCGCAATTTCCGACTTTATTTCTCGCAATTTCCGACTTTATTTCTCGCAATTTCCGATTTTATTTCTCGCAATTTCTAACTTAATTTCCCGCAATTCCGACTTTATTCATTTCTATTTCCGACTTAATTACTTGCAATTCCGACTTTATTTTTTGCAATTCCGACTTTTATTTCTCGCAATATCTGACTTAATTTCCCACAATTCCAACTTTATTTCTCACGATTTCTGACTTGATTGCTCGCTATTTCTGACATAATATCTTGCAATTCTGACTTTTTTTCTCGCAATGTCCGATTAAATTTTTCTTACAATTCCTACCTTATTTCTCGCAATTCCGACTTTATCTCTTGAAACTTTCAACTTAATTTCTCGCAATTTCCGATTACATTTTTCTTAATTCCTACTTTATTTCTTGCAATTCCGCCTTATTTTTCTTACAATTTCTATTTTATTTCTCAAGATTCTGACTTTTTTCCTCGCGTTTGCAAACTTTTTTACTCACAGTTCTGACTTTTTTCAATTCTGACGCCTCACAACACTACAGAGACCGAGGCGTGTCCTGAGAGTCACATAGAATACAGATTAACATGGCAGAGGTAGAGCTGTAACTTCCTGCACACACAACAGGAAAAGAGTTTGTGAAAGAAGCCCTACGCATCTGCAGCTGCTTCATATGTATCTTTGATGTGTCGTATCTTTGGCTCTGCATCGAGATGTGAATCACATCGGCCTCCGTTATAGAGATACACATCACTAATACATATTCTGTATATATTTTTGAAGGGAAGCCACAGCGCTCTGTGCTCTCATGTGGAGCTGCGAGACTCTGAGATCCCGCTGAAAGAACAGGACGGTCTTCAGCACGGAGGTGAAGACGGGAAGACGAGTGGAGAAGGAGGAGTGCAGAGAAACAGGCTGAGCACAGGAAGACCCGGGAGCTCTGTGACCAGGAGAGGACGAGGTACAGCCTGACAGTGTAACAAACCTAAATAAATAAAGACGCAGTAGCTTTTATTTCCTAGCAGACATCGTTTTCTCGTCTACTTCAGGGTCCAGGTCCTCAGGCTCGGGGTCGGGGGTCTCAGGGGCATTACAGGGTTCAGGAGGTGACGGGGAGCGCTGGGGGTCGGACGGAGCCAGAGGCGGCGATCTGAATGAGCAGATCGTGACGGCGTTAACGCGACTACAGGAGGACATGCAGAGCGTCCTGGAGAGACTGCACACACTCGAGGCTCTTACAGCCTCACAGGTAAGACGTTCAAATAGGATTGATTAGGATTGAATTAAATTAGAATTCAATATCGAATTTGCTTTATGGTATATGGATTAGGTTCAAACTGAATGGGATTAGGTTTCGGGTTCTTCGGATTGAGCCAGAAATGATTAGGATTGGGATTGAATCTTTAGGATTGCATTATATACCAGATATCTTCTAATGGTTTTAAGGTTTAGGATAAGGTTTATATGATTATCGTTTGGATTGAAATGATCAGGATTTTTTTATCATTAGGATATTATTAGGATTGTTTTTTATGTTGGTGGGATTAGTTGTAAATTATTAGTATTAATTTTATGTGTATTATGATAAGGGTTACTTTATCTAAATTGGGTTCAGTATTAAGATTAGATTTAAATGATTAGGAGTAGGGTTTAATGATCCAGATTGGGTTTATGCTACGAGGATTAGGTTTGTTGTCCAGATTAGGGTTATGATATTAGCACTAGGTTATGTTTTTAGGATTAGGTGTGTTGTCGGGATTAGGGTTATGTTAGGATTAGGTTTGTTATCGGGATTAGGGTTATGTTAGGATTAGGTTTGTTATCGGGATTAGGGTTATGTTAGGATTAGGTTTGTTATCGGGATTAGGGTGATATTAGGATTAGGTGTGTTGTCGGGATTAGGGTTATGATATTAGGATTAGGTGTGTTGTCGGGATTAGGGTTATATTAGGATTAGGTTTTTTGTCGGGATATGTTATGTTAGGATTAGGTGTGTTTTCGGGATTAGGTTTATGCAATTAGCACTAGGTTATGTTATTAGGATGAGTTGTGTGTTTTTTTCGGGATTAGGGTTATGTTAGGATTGTGTGTGTTGTCGGGATTAGGGTTATATTAGGATTAGGTTTTTTGTCGGGATATGTTATGTTAGGATTAGGTGTGTTGTCGGGATTAGGGTTATATTAGGATTAGGTTTGTTGTCGTGATTACTTAATGATAAGTACTTTGTTGTGTGTTGTCGCTGCCTCTAATTTTACCATGATTTCCCTGCAGATTTTGGTTCAGAAATACACACAATTTCTTTAAATGTAACTAATAAATACCCAGAGTGACGACATGAGTGATCTCCAGAGTGATCTGGGTAAAACAGTCCTTTGACTCTGTTGTTTTACACAATTTGCTCTTCTCAGGCGAGATCGGCGGCCTTGCCCTCAGAATATCTGCTCCCCCCAGCCAGCAGGACTCACAGGGTGGGTTGTGTAACACATTACATTTTAAACTGCCATGATTTACTTCTGACCTACATTCATCCTGCTGCACTTTGATACTCAAATCTGAGCCAGATTTCCTGCTTAACAGCAACCTGTTTACCACAGATCACTGTGTCTGAGTTTCTGACTGTACACAGTTCATAAATTACAGAAATCTTTACTGCAGTTTTATATATATATATAGGTATAAATGCAAAACATAAAATTGCTTGTTGTTTTTTATTAATGCAGTTTATTATTATTAACTTTTGTGATCAACATTTGAACAGTTTACATCTTTTTAACAATTTTAAATAAAATGCCTGCATGTTTAAATAATAAATAAAATATTTGATAAAAATAAAATAGAATAAATCAAATTAATGCAATTTACTTTTTTATATTGATTGAAGTAATACATTTTATTTGCACAAATCTAATCAAATAAAATAAATGGAAACATTTTATTAAATGGGTTACATTTGGTAGACCCTATTTGGGTAATATAGCGGTGTGTGTGTGTGTGTGTGTGTGTGTGTGTGTGTTTTACATTTAATATTAAATTTTATAAAGAAATGTCATACTTAACTGTTTATTTATTTTATCGTACTTAAAAAAAAAAAAAAAAATGTCTTCATTCCATCCTTCATTCATTCTCTCCCTCGATATGTGATATTGTCTGAATTTTCTCCTTTTAAGAGAAATTTTTAAAGCTGGACATCCAACGCTTAAGAATCCATAGTGCTAGCCTTAGCGGATAGCTACTTCCTGGTTAGCGGCTAACGCTAGTGCTATGGACTCTTTAACGTTTTCATGCATGTGTAAAACAAATCGTATTTCCAGTGTGAGTAGCCTATTGTTACTTCGTTCCGCACTTAAAAAGTGCTGCTGAAAGCCCAGTATTGAACAATTTCTGTACAAATATGTGTACCACTACACCCCTTTTATTTTTATATTTATATATATATATATATTTCACAGCACTTTGTAGATCTTTGCAAATTTATTAAAAATAAAATAAAATGTACATAAGTATTTACAGCCTTTTGCTCAATACTTTGTTCGTCTCATAGACACTCCTTTGTTATCTTGACTGTGTGATTTGGCTCGTTGTCCTGTTGGAAGAGAACCATCGCTCCAGTCTGAGGTCCAGAGCGCTCTAGAGCAGGTTTTCATCAAGGACGTCTCTGTACATTGCTGTATTCATCTTTCCCTCAATCCTGACCAGTCTCCCAGTTCCTGCTACTGAAAAACATCCCCACAGCATGATGCTGCCACCACCATGCTTCACTGTAGGGATGGTATTGGCTAGGTGATGATCGGTGCATGGTTTCCTCCAGACATGATGCTTTACCCTCAGGCCGAAGAGTTCAATCTTTGTTTCTTGTGGACTGAGAGTCTTTCAGTCGTCTTTTGGCAAACTCCATGTGGGTTGTCATGTGCCTTTTATGAGGAGTAGCTTCTGTCTGGCCACTCTACCATATAGGCCTGGTTGGTGGAGTGCTGCAGAGATGCATGTTCTTCTGGAAGGTTCTCCTTTCTCCACAGAGAAATGCTGGAGCTCTTTCAGAGTGACCATTGGGTTCTTGGTCAACTATTTGACTAAGGCCCTTCTCTCTGATCGCTTAGTCCTGGTGGTTCCTCAATTTACAGATGATGGAGGTCACTGTGCTCATTGGGACCTTCAATGCTGCACAATGTTTCTGTGCCCTTCCCCAGATCTGTGCCTCCATACAATTTTGTCTATGAGGTCTACAGACAATTCCTTGGACATTTGGTTTGTGCTCTGACACACACTGCTAACTGTGAATTTACCACAGGTGGACTTCGAACAAGTTGTGGAAACATCTCAAGGATGATCAGTGATAACAGGAATTTTGAGTGTCATGGCAAAGACTGTGAATATTTATATTTGTAATACATTTGCAAAGATTTCAAACAAACCTCTTTCACATTGTCATTATGGGGTTTTGTTTGTAGAATATTGAGGAAAATAATGAAATTAATAAAATGTGGAAAATCACTGTGAATGCTTTCTGAATGCACGGTATCTATATATGTGATGTTAATGTTTATATTTGTGTGCAGAAGCCGTCTTGGTGGCCGTTTGACGTTTCCCCAGGCACCGTAGCCTTTGCTCTCTTCTGGCCCTTCGTTGTACAGTGGATCATTCGCCTGTATTTTCAGAGGCGGAGAAGGTAACAGCTGGAATATAATCCGAATGTCAAGTTGTTGTGTTTATGACAAACAGAAGGACAGGAATAAACTTAAAATTAATTTTATCAGGTGTGAAAAAAGTTTATTGTTCGTCTTTTATTCAAAACACAAAACCATAGACGGTGTAGTGCCGAAGTCTTGGGCACATGGGATTTATTTTTCCCTTTTTCTTTTTTTTTTTTTTACAGCATTTCTTCTCAATTCTAAAAAAACACGTTACGCAAATAAATTATTTCCGTTTTTATTAAAATTAAATAAATATATAAAGCTAAAATAAACCTCTCAACACAATTTCATTCACAACATCCTTTTCTTTACTCAGATATTTATATATAAATACACATTTTAATCACTAAACGTGTTTTACCGATGCGGCAAGTCTCAAATCAAGCACCAAAATCCGCCATGATGCACATATCCGGCGTTTAAAACCGTCCGTGTGGAAACAAAAGTTTCGCTCGGTCTCCTGACGATTTACGTAAATTCCATAATTCCATAATTACTTTAAAACAATCATAAGAATATTTTGTCTTCATACATGTTGAGTTTGCTTTCACTAAGTGTCCATGTTGATTAGAGTATTTAAAAACTTGAAAAGTATTAATTTAAAGAATATTTAGAACAGATAAAATTTTCATGAGTTAACCGGCGATTAATCGTGTGTTAATATTTTAAGCGATTGACTTTCCTCAATTTAAACTAGGACAGTTTAAGCACATTATTCATTATTAAGCAATAAGAGCATTACAATGAATTCATCTTTCTAACCGAGCACCATACGGTTCTTCCTTTCAGAAAACTGCCCTGAGACACGTGACTGCGGCAGACCCGTGAGCTCCAGACGCCGGCGTCCTCGGCTGCACCTCCTCTTTTTAACTCTCGCTTTTTGCACTACGATGAAGACGATTAGTGAGCATCGAAAAACAGCCTGATAGATGAATGTGTGCTGCTTCTAAAAGCTTTTTATAAGAAAAAGAAATTTCGAGTCTAATATATAAAGTGGTAAGATTTACATGAACTGCTTGGTTTGAGAAATTCGACGTAAGATGCAGAGAAAAAAAAAATCTTTTCATTCCTAAACCTGACAGGGCATTACGGTAACAAGTTTAATACGCCGCCCGACGTTGTAGAACTAGACGTGCCGCTCGTTACGCTTCACCATAAAGCTGCTAATGATGCATCAAGCTCTATACATGACGAATTACACTGTATAATTATAGATAAAACGGTTCGTTTTGTAACAATAACATGCAAGATTCTGGCTCGGCTTCGACCCTATGTGTAAATCGGGGCCATTGTGAACTGAAGCTACTGGAAGAAGTGCCTTCCATAAGTTGGAATTGGATAAGCAATCAAAGCCATGATCACAAATTATGGAGCACTGATCTAGAGAAGGACTATGTTAAGTTATTTTACACTCTTGCTTCGTTTTACTGCTGTGATAAATTATGGGTACCTTTAATCAAGTCGAATACTCAAAGTATTGCCCCTGAAATGAGCTTTTCTTTATTCAGCCACTTTTTTTTTCTTCAGATCCTCTGTTGTAGATTTAGGTGTTCCCTGTGACTGCGCGTCTGTTGGCGTGTTATAAAACTGGCAGGAAACTTTCTGATACCGCCTCATATGTACCTGAACGTTTGCGTTTTTAGTTGCTTTGATGTCTTTTATATGGGAACATGAATTACATAAATTAGACATAAATCACTGAATCACTTAAAGAGCTCATTTAAAGTTACCCCACGTTCACATCCAAACACGCAATAACGGATCCTGTACCATTAATAGTGCCACCTCAGCTACAACATAAAGCACATAAATTCTCTGAAGTTTGTAACGTCTACGAATCACAATTACACAACTCTGAGAGATCAATAGATAAAACAGTTTTATTGCGATTTCACTACCAACAAACTTTTTCGCAAAAGCACAGAACATTTTCAGCATTTTTTTAAAAAACTTGTCAACCAATCAGGGTGCCAGAAACTAAATAAAGAGAAACAATGGTGAAAAATGAGGCATGGTAGTGTGCGAATATAGATTATAGGTAACATTTTTGTACAGTTAAATAATATTTTGATATCCAAGGTAATAAAAAAAAGTACTTGTCTGGTTTAGGGAAATTCACTTGTACACGAAAAACTGCTGATTTATCGCTGATTTTCTGCCTCCAAAGCGTCAGTGGTATAAATTCGCCATCACCAGTTAAATCAAACTTTATTTTACTAGTTGGTTAGTAGCCAATGGTAGCTATAAACAATTTTTTTTGCATTCACGGGGCTGCACAAAACACTAAAACGCTATCTGCCCTCTTCCACATACCCGAGCTCACAGATTCACATAATTGGCTAGTGTTGAGTGACGGCACATGCCCCTCCCACCTACAGAACACAGCAGTTGTTCCTCTTGTGGCATTATATAGGTTTACTCTCGCAAACTTTTAACTTTCAGATTTGGAGAATGTCACATATGGCTAAAAAAAATGTCCCAATACTTTTGAAAGGCCCATAATTTAAGTATTAAGAAAAAAGTTAAGAATGAAAGAATTTGGGAGAAAAAAAAAAAAAAACATTGGAATTGCCACAAAAATGTGTGTATTAGGGCCGTGTTTCTCAACAATGTTCCTGATACAACTGATCCTAATGACACTTAAGAAAAGTCATGCAATAACGGTTGTCTTTTTTTTATTTTTTATCGGTCGTTCTTTAAAATGTATTAGTTTTTGTTGCCCATGTCGTACCCTCAAAAACCTAAAAAAAAAAAAACTTAGATTACGAGAATAAAGTTGAAGCACTACGAGGTTAATATCAAAATATTTTGAGAATAAAGTCGTAGCAACATGACATTAAAGTGGTAATATTTTGAGATAAATCACAAAATTGTGAGAAACGTTTTGCTGTTTTGCATAAAATAGACGTCGAGGATTTGGTAAATTCCCGCTTCAGGTTCGGAGTTGTATTTATTTTTTTTTGAAAAATTAAATCAGGCAGTCATTGAGGAAATTGCCTCTTTCGTGCAGTCTGAGGAATATCGACGGTTACATCTGCCTGCTATTCAAAAAACCTTCTCAAGAGACAATGAGGATTGTGATCAAACATGCTTCCCGTCCAAAAAAACACCTGGATTTAAATAAGGAAATTGGTAAGAGCCTCCCATTAGGAATATACTGCATGGGTGATTATATTTCAGCTGGCAACATGTTTTTTAACCCTAACAGATGCAGTGAGCAGTTTCTAATTTCTTTAACAATCGTATTGGAAGTCACATCCTAAAGGTGGACCAATGAAATATTAGTGTGATTTTATAATTTTTTTTGGACAGGCAGTGTGTATCGACCCTGATGGACTAGAACACCGGCGTGCTCCTCACTTTATTCTCCTAATCTATAAATATATAGTTTTTTTTTTAAAGGTGGCACTAAAATGCCATCGTAGTTTTTTTCCCTCCTGATTTACTGTAAGATTTCAGATGATTGTTGTGTTCATTAAGATGTTCGTATTAGATTCTATATAACTTGTCCTTCACATCCTTCTGTTTGTTTGTTTTTTTTTCTCATTTTTGTAAAAATTGTTAAATAATGTTAATAGCTGAAATAATGTGTATATTAGAACTAGAAGTATATAATTATATATATAACTAAAATTGCGATTTGAATTGTAACATACTGTAATGTAGCACTGGCTTCTTTAGAACAGTAATTAAAGAAAGATGTAACTAAAAGCTGTGTTGATTTTTTTATTGATGAACACA
This sequence comes from Silurus asotus, assembly GCA_024362625.1. Classification (NCBI taxonomy): domain Eukaryota; kingdom Metazoa; phylum Chordata; class Actinopteri; order Siluriformes; family Siluridae; genus Silurus; species Silurus asotus. The sequence goes on from MU586387.1 coordinate 502,156, forward strand.
TTTTTGAGGAGTGGTGTGAGATCTCACTGAGCTTCAAATTCTTCTGTCTTCTTTACAGTGCAGTTTAATACATTAAACACCACCTCATGTTTGTTCAGTGCTAACAGCGGGGTGAAGAAGTGTCACCCCTATTCATCTTTTCATCCATCCACCTTCATCCATACATTCAATTTCTCTCTATATAATCTGTCCATCCATTCCTCTATCCACCCAATTATCACTACTCATCCATCCATTACTATCTATTCATCTTTCTCTATCCATACTATTCACCCTTCCATCTTTTTTCATCCACCTCTCTATAAATTCCACCCATTTATTCTTATCCATCTGTCTATCCATCCACCTACCTCTATTTATAAATCCATCTTTCTGTCCATCAACCAAATCTATACAACCATCTGTCTGTTTACCCATTTCTCTATCCATCCATCCAGCTCTCAATCCATCCATTCATCCCTCTATTCACCCATCCATCACTATCCAATCATCTGTCTCCATCCTTACAATTCACCCATTTATCCACCCACCCATCAGTCTGTCCATCTTTTTATTTATCCACCTCTCTATATAACCCACCCAGCCTCTTCTTTATCTCTACCAATCATCCATCTTTGTCTATCCATCCACCTACCTCTCTATCTATAAATCCATCCAATCTTTCTTTCGATCCAACCAACTCTATTCTATATATCCATCTGTCAGTTTACCCATTTCTCTATCCATCATCCATCCAACCCTCTATCCACCCATCTGTGTGTGTATGTATGTGTCTGTGCATCTTTCTATCCATCTAGAAAGACGGAAAACTGAAAGTAAATGGGAAAAAACCATACCTGAGACAGTATTAAGGGATATTAAAGGGGTATTTTTATTAGACCACTATGTAAATGGTAACACGAAACACACTGAAATAGTTAAAAATGTTTTTGCAGGGTCCATCATCCAAAATGTCTCGCTAAAGAAAAACACAAATGCTAATTTAAGCCCAGACTTTAGAAAACCATCAGCAAGTTAGACATACACGTAGTAGACACGTATAGCAGCAGAAACAATAGATAAATACAGACACACAAAACACTAAAAAATTATATTAACCAATACCAACAGGACTTATAGTATTAAAATATGTAATAGAGTTCTGGTCTGAGATCAGTTTTTTCCCCTCGAATTCAGAATCAGCACATGAGGAGTTTATAAATAGAACCTCAGCACCTTAAAAACATCTCTGCATGTCTAAAGATTAAGAGACTCGAGTGTGTGATCATAAAACATTATCATAGATAAGGAAGGGAAGGAGGAATCATGCTACATTCATCGTCAGGAAGTAATCTCCATTGTTGAGCTAACAGCTACAGGAGCAAGAGTGCTTATGTGCAAGTGTGTGTGTGTGTGTGTGTGTTAGAGACTGAAGCCAGAGAGAGCCAATTGTTGCGCAGTGTTTCTCGCCTCAAAGTACGACGTGTCCGTCTCATCATGGGGCTCAGGAACGAAAGGCATGGCCTGGTTCTGGAGATTGTCCCAGTACACACCTGCGAAGAACGCATGCTCTTTCAGCTCTGGAAGGAAACAAAGAAACGAGAGACACGAACATCTATAAATAAAAAGCACTGTTCCAATAGACAGATGGAGGATTTTAACGATATGAACAACAGGTTGGATCGTACTTCGCGATAACTGATTAATCAATTGATATTTTTTTTTAAATGTATACTGAATTAAAAACAGACTGCATGTAAGAGTACTGAAATGATAAAAATAATAATAATAATTAAATAATAATTCCAAATGAATCCAAAACGAATAATTAAAAAATAAAAATAAATTTCAAATAAACAGCATGCAGCACCAGTGATTCGCCTCTAGAGGCCGCTTTCATATAGTATAATGACAGCAGATCCTCTCAGCTGCTCCAGCAAACCGGAAAAACTATCAGTATGGATTTTTTGACAAAATTCAGCAGATCCAGCAAACCATTAAAAAACGATGACTGTCGACCTCTAGTTTATATACCTTCAGCTAAAATTCTATTACCTTCACCACAATTTCTAGATTGATTTCCAAGCATTTCCTGAGGTGTTTTATTCCTCTTATGATAATGAAGTCACCTTCCGAATCTTCAAGTTACCTCAGATTATTAATACGCTGAAGTCTCCTTCCATAAACTTTTTGTTAACCATCGCATACCAGACAATAAAAACTGCTTTTTGTACATCATAAAAACTTTTAAGCTAATTCTAAATCAGTTTTGTAGGCAGAATAAAAGTTAAATAAAACTGGTTAAAAAAAAAAATTGAGGTTGTATTTTTTGTAAGATATGAAATATATCATTTGAAACATATTGAGCCAAAAAAGATCATAATTGAGTCCTGAATAAGAAGAGAAAAAAGACTGCTGTGGAGTCCTTACCTTTAAGCCCAGCCCGTTTGGTGACGTCTGTACTGAGGAGAATCTCAATTGCACCTCGAGCGCTGGGAGATAATTCCTCTTCAGCATCAGGCCATGGAATGTCTGGTCACGCAATTAGAAATTAGCGATTAAAATGGATGTGGATGGGAATGTTTCAACATCCTACGTCAGACAAATGCTGAAGTTCAACTATCTTCTTCATGACTACATCGATCCAGGGTTTATAGCTCTATGTCATACTGATGAACAATATTGAGAAACATTACCATTGAAAAAAAACATTATCTAGTGATGGTTTGGGTAAAAGTCTGAAGATTAAATGTAAACTTGATGTAAAGAAAAAATTACCATGGTCAAAGATAAGTAGTGAAAGTACTTTTCTTAAAATAGACAGCCAAGTTATAATTCTGTTTTGAGCCAGGTCACTGATCTTAGGTGATGGAGCTTTGGAGGTGATCCAGCATAACCTAATCCTACCAACTTTTCAGACATTTCAAACTGGTCCTACCATCATATCTGACAAACTGGATCTTCGTGTGATTCAAATGATACTGTCCAATGATGAGATCGTCAACAACTTCTCAAATTGGTTCTACCATCTTATCTGATATAAACGGTTTCTTCCATCTGGTCAATTACTTTGAAAACTGGTTCTACCATCATCTGACATAAACTGGTTCTTTATTGTTGCCAAAGACTTTACAAACTGGTTTTAACATTTCATCTACGAGATCACAAATATCAAACGGGTTCTATTGTATTACCAACATCTCCACAAACTGGGTCTACCATCTTACTAATGACATCACAAAACTGTGCGACCATGTTACCAATGACTTCACAAATTAAAGTCAAAAAGAAATGTCACTAATTGGATCCACCATGTAGGCGACATCACAACCTGATAATACTATAATCTTCATAATACTAGTCCTCATCAAAAACTGGTTCTTTCTTTCTTACTTGACATCACACATTGGTTCTACCATCTTATCTGACACAACACTGGTCAATGACAAACTGGTTTTACCGTTTGAGCTATGACATCACAAAATTGATACAACATTTTATGTGCTACAACCAACTGGTCCTACCATCATATTAATATCATAACGTCAATGATCTCACAAAACCGTTCTTACACGCTTCCAATGACTTCACAAGTTGGTTCCATCTCGTTTATGATTTCACAAACCGGTTCCACCATCTCAGCCACATCATATCCTGGTTATACCATATTTTATATGACCAAAAACTGGCATCATACCATCATTTCAGTGATATTACAAACTGGTTCTACCATCTCCTCTATGGTACCACGGACTGGCTCTGCCTTTCTCCAATGACATCACAAACTAATTCTACCATCTGAAAAATGATATAGCCTGGTTCTTGCCTCTCCACATCTAAATGACATGACCTCCACTTAATTATCCAGAAGATCTGAAACAAACCCCCCCCAAAAAAGCTGCATCAAACCCATTATAAAGGCAGCCAAAATGGACACTTTTGTATTTCGTTTTCTATTGAAATGATGCATCTTGAAAATGGAGATGAACAGATCAGGAAGCTCCAAGTTTGACTTTCTAGACATCACAGATTCAGTCATTAAAATGATAAATGGTTATAAGAGAGCCAAAGACCTCGGTTGAGAATATTCTGGAAGACCAGTTGAGGAGTTTCGTCGTTGAAAGGAGGCACTCCGGTGAGGAACTCGAACAGGCACACCCCCAGGGCCCACCAGTCCACCATGACGTCTGCGAATAGACGTGAGAAGATTTAACACGTTACTTGTCTTTCGGCGTCCTGCAGGTTGTTAAAGAGTGATGATGAATCTACTGTGCAGCCGCGAGAGCGGGGTTTTAGCGAGTTAAACTGATTTCTGGGGGGGGGGCATGTAAATGGTATTATTGGCTTGAAAGAACACTGCAAACAATAGTACTGGTTAGGTATGAAGTTGGAGTCAATCGTATCCATTTTTGCCAGTGATGATCTTAACCCTGAAGGATAATTCAGAAAACGTGCTGATTGGTTGAAATCTTAAAAAACTTTTTTTTTTTTACTTTGCCAATGTTTATGAATGAGAACATAATCATTAATGGGGACCTCTTGTTTAATTAGTACCTCAAAAAATGTGCCTACATTGTGGAAATGTGTGTGTTTTGGGCCACTCCACTAACTGACTGGGAATTGTCTGTTCTCCCATTATTCCCAAGTTCCCAGAGCATCACTGAAGCTGTAAGCATGAAGCTCGGCCAACCACGGAAGCAGGATACCCATTCCCCTTGCTGAAATTAGTTCCCTTCAGTCATAAAAGATACTTCAACCAATGTTTGGTGGCTAATAATGTCTTTTCAAACAAACAAAAACTGGCAATCAGTAACTCCCAAATCATTATTAGCCAGGTGTGGGGGTTTTTGGGTGAAGTATTCCTTTATGGAAAAGTGGCCCGCTCATGCATCAGCGCAAAACTACACGTCATACTCACCGCTCGCAACCGATTCTGCAGCTAAAAACACAAGAGGCGATTAGGAAGCTGCTCAGTGTGCACAAGCATCAAACAGTGAATTATAAAATAAAACAATTACACTTCGGGCACTTGGATAGGAACGCCTGTACTATGTATTACTGCAGTTATCTAATCAGGCTAATTATTCAGATACAGGTCAAGAGATTAATAAAAAAAAAAATAAAGAAAAAAAGACTTTTTTTTTTTCTAATATGCCCGATCCTACATCTGGTTAAGATCACCTGATCAAATCTTGATTTCAAAAAGGTATGAGAGTCCTGTTAGCAATTTCAGGGTGTATTTCAAACAGTTTGCTATGCGACCATGAATTCCATTCCTCTTGCCACTTATTTACTACATAGCCATTAATAAAAAGTCTATATTCAGAGGGAGGAATCTGGCATCTTTTAGGTCGTTACTACACAGGGCGGTTCTGTGTTCACGTGAACAGGACGTGTTAATCAGTCTGCGATAACGGCTAGCGGAGGAGCAGAGCGCCTCCTGCATCATTCAGAGTATGGGAGCATTTTGCTGTAACTTTTCTTGTAGTAAATAGAAAAACGCAAATTATATTTGTCTCCTCCCTCTTTGCTGATCCGGAAAAAAAAAATCTGATCGGTGAATCAAAAAGCGTAATGTGATTCCGAACCCGGAGTTTTGTGATCCGTTGCACCGCTACTGAGCATAGATCAATGTTTAAACTTCTTTTTAAGAAGCAGCAGCAGTTTAGCGTAAGCGCACATGACCATAGATACACATTAATTAAACAGATGGGGGATGAATAAACAGAAATGAATTGGATGGATGGATAGATAGATGAACAGAAATAAATTGGGTGGATGGATAAACCGAAATGAATTGGATGGATGGATAGATGAACAGAAATAAATTGGATGGATAGACAGATGAACAGAAATAAATTGGATGAATAAACAGAAATGAATTGGATGGATGGATAGATGAACAGAAATAAATTGGATGAATAAACAGAAATGAATTGGATGGATGGATAGATGAACAGAAATAAATTGGATGGATGAACAGAAATTAATTGGATGGATAGATGAACAGAAATGAATTGGATGGATGGATAGATAGATGAACAGAAATAAATTGGATGGATGGATAAACCGAAATGAATTGGATGGATGGATAGATAGATGAACAGAAATAAATTGGATGGATGGATAGATAAACAGAAATAAATTGGATGGATGGATAGATGAACAGAAATAAATTGGATGGATGAACAGAAATGGATGAATGGACAGACGGAAATATTTATTGGATGGATGGATGGAAGGATAGATAAACTAATTACTTGAATGAATGGATGGATGGAAAAACTAATGAAATGGGTGGATGCTGAATGGACAGACAAATGAACTAGATGGATAGAGAATGGATGGGTGGATGAACACATAGATGGATGGACAGAAAAATGTATTGGATGGATAGATGGAAGGATAGACAAACTAATTCCTTGGATGGATAGATGGAGGCTGTGAACACTTCCACAGTAGTGTTCAAAGCCTCATCTCCATCAAACACAAAAATAATCTCAGCTGGAATCTGATGCAAGTCGTACTTTTTAAAAAGAAGGAATTTAACGATGAACAAACTCCAATAACTCGTCTGAATATTACTGTAACCGTGCTGGTGTGGGCACATTATGACCTTTTTCCTCTTACCATGATGCTTTCCTAGTAAAAGCTCCGGGGCGAGGTAGTCTGGCGTGCCGAGGATAGGGGCGTTCTCCCCTGGACCCGGACCTCTGCGTACACTCTTGGGTGTTCGATAAGGGGTATGAGACATGGCCATGGGCTGAGGGGTCTATAAAGAGGGAATCAAAAAATCCATTATAATCAAGATGTGGAGCCGTTTCCTAAAACTCAATGTGTAAAAACAGAAGCCTTTGAATGCACAGAGGCTGTCAGACATTTTACGGTTTTTGAGACACATGCATGTTGTTGATATAAAACAGATTCGGTAGAAGACATAAGAACTGGACAATTGAGAGACTAGAAGAAAGTTCTGTGGACAGATGAGCTCAATGTGAGCCATTTGGGTTAAGGATTTGGGGTTGTTTTGGAGCAGGGAAGGTCCTCTACCATATGATTATTTAGATCCCACATGACATTTCTCTGTTTATTATTAGTCTTAGATGCCATTTAGACACATCAGATCTCTAGAAAGAACCACACGGTGGATAAAACGAATGAAACGTTACAAACAGACGGATTTATTACTCTGAGCTCTGACTCACGTGTACCTGGTAAAGCGAGCTGTTGAGGCTGAGTCTCTTCTTCTGCACGGGCGTGATGGCTGCGGGCGCCGTCTGGAACGAGGTCGAAGTCGACACGTCCATGCCGTCGGTGGAGGCCAAGCTGAGGCGCGAGCCGTAGGACAGGTTGGAGCGGTTGATGGAGCTGCAGTAGCTCCTGAAGGCCACCACGTTCTTAGGCTTGAGGAACGGAGGCGATTTGAGCAGACTGCTTGAAACCGCACGGAGGTCACTGTATTTCTCGTGATGCTTCGGAGCTTCCAGGACGGCCGAGGTTTCATTTTCGTCCTCGAACGAGGACAGGAGAGATTCTCCACGTGGAGGAGGCGTGTTGGAGAGCACGGACATTTCGTGAACCGAGCTGTCGGAGTCCAAGCTCGGGCGTCGTCTCATCTCTTGTGGAGAGGAGGTCATACTGGATGTGGGTACGTTCTCGATGGGTTCCTCCAACTCACACAAAAGATTTTTGGTCACCTTTGTAGCGTTGGACTGTTTCTGGATCCCTCCGCCGTTCCCCAGATCGACAGCCGAGAAAATCCCGGTCAGACCCGTATGGAGAATGGAGTCATTCTCCGGAATGGGAAAACACCTCTTGTACTCGGCTGTGCTCTTCTTTCTTTGGACCTCAACTTGCTCTGGGCTTTTGTCCACCTCAGCAAAGCCTCGTTTCACGGACGAGCCCGGTTTAATAGCAGATCCTTCTTCTAAAGTCCTACAAACGCCGAGGACGCTCTTCTCCGGTTTCCTAAGCCTGTTCTCGCATGATGGTTTGAGCGAAGTCTTACCAGGCGTGAAGCAGAGATCCGACTCCGTGAACTGTAGCCTCTTTCCTGCAGAAATATCCGCCTTTATGTTTCCACATTTCGCTTCACCTGAACGGTGTTTATTTACAGGCTGCGATCTCAAATCCGAGTTGCGAATTGGTGTCTGATGAGCGTCGTTTGCAGGAATACGCGTTTCTCTTCTCGCTTTTTCCTCCACCGCAGACTCGGCGAGTTTGTGGCCGACTTTTCCGACTCCGTCATTTACTTTAGGAGGAGGAACGTTCTCATCACCTTCAGATTTCTGCAGCAGCACAAGGAAGCTTTTTCTTAATAATTCGTTTTTCTTTACTTTGCTATTAACGATGTCAACTTCATAAGATCGAGACATTTAAAGACATTTCTATGATACAAGCCAAAAAAATAAAAATAAAATAAACAAACATTAATCAATTAATTAATTTATTCATTAGGTTGAATTGAATGCAAACATTTAAAAGTTTTGTGCAAACTACAAAATTAAAAAGCAACGAAATATATTTAAGAAAAACACAAAATATACATGTATGCAACTTTTTTGAATGGTTTTAATACATTAAAAGTATCTATTAAAAAAATATTTACTTAAAAAAAAAATAAAAAATTACATTATTAACATAAAATCCTGTTTATATACGCTCCATATATTATATATATATATGCACATACAATATATGATAAAACTTATAAACATGTTTACTAATAAAAGTTTTAGTTACATTTTTATTGATAATTTCAATATTTATTTATATAATTTCAAATCTATTTTTTAATTATATACTTCTATAGTATTTACTTTTAACACACACACACACACACACACACACACACACACACACTAAGGAATATAAGCAGACTTTTATTTGTAATTTTACTGTAATTTTAAACTGTAAATGTAAAAGATGGCAAAAAGCAGTTATTAACACCTATTACCTAAATCAGGAATAATACATGTATATAATGTATATATGTGGATTTATAAATGCACGTTATTCGTGCATACGTTACCTGCTCATCCTCCCACAGTGGGCTGATGCAGCTCTCGGAGTCGCTGGACGGCAGCAGGCACGAGTGAACGCTGCTGGCACTCAATGACTCGAACCTCTTCCTGGATTTCATCAGCCTCGGTGTCAGACTTTTGGCCAGCAAGCTGGGACTGAACACACTGTTAGCACCTGAAAGAAATCATAAACACGTACCCACGTGTCGGTGGTTAGACAAACGCACAGGGGGAATAATTCTGAAGACAAAATAATGAAATAAAAGATTGACGAGACGCATACCGAGGCCTCGTGACTGGCAGACGGGGGACTGCAGGAGCTCTCGTCGTCTAGCCAACATCGGTGAACAAAGCGAGCTCTTTCTCTTATCGGCTTTTCCACACGTCATGGGACTGGCCACGGCCGAGGCACTGCTGTGACGCTTCCCATCCACCACTGGAGTATTCTTCACAGAGCAAGAGAGTGAAAAGCATCTATTTACTCCGACTATTAGTAAATGTGCTTGTGCTAATACTGTACATTATAGTTTCTATAGTAACAGCTCGGCCTTGAGTACTCGTTTAATATATTTAGTATGTGTAATGTGTGTAGAATGTGTTGTTTATGAGATTATGTATAACGTGTAGGGCACGTGCAGTTTGTGTAGGATGTATAATATGTGTACAAAAATTTATTTTATGTCAAATAGTATAGAACTTTATTACAACAACAAAAAAGTGGTGAATCATGAAAATATCAGTCAATTAAAAGTGATTACGCCAATTTTCTTCATCAACTCGCCGTGAATTCTCTTAATCCCCATAAATTCTCTCTATCAGAGGCCGCTTTCGTAATAACGCGCTACCCGGAAAAACTATGGACATGGGTTTTTGAGGATTTTAATCGGCAAAACTGATGAATTTTATTGTAGAGTATATATATATAGTATGTGTAGAGTATATAGCAAGTAAAATATCAGTACACCTGGCAGCCCTCCTTTTTTCTCTCCAATTACGCCAATTTTCTTCATCAACTCGCCGTGAATTCTCTTAATCCCCATAAATTCTCTCTATCCGAGGCCGCTTTCGTAATAACGCGCTACCCGGAAAAACTATGGACATGGGTTTTTGAGGATTTTAATCGGCAAAACTGATGAATTGGTCGACCTTTATTGTAGAGTATATATATATAGTATGTGTAGAGTATATAGCAAGTGAAATATCAGTACACCTGGCAGCCCTCCTTTTTTCTCTCCATCTCTCTGGAAGTATATCTTCATGTGTGTAACAATAAACTTCAGAACTTCTCTCTGAAAGCTGACTTGTGTGTTTCATTGAGACTTCCCCGTGCACATAGGAGAGCAAAGATCGAGAGGAAAGACTGAGTTCAGGGGTATCCTGTCCAGGGGACAGAAGGCAATCCTGCCCATGCGGCAGAGGATAAAACATTCCTTACATATAGTATGTGTAGTATGTATAGCTTGTGTAGAGTATGTGTAGTACGTCTATGTATTTGTCTGTGTATTAGCTTTAATATATGCAGGGTATGTGTAGAGTGTGTGTGTTTGGTGTAATATATGTACAGTATATGTAGTGTGTGTGTGGAGTGGGTATAGTATGTTTTATAGGGGGTAGTAAGTATGTGTAGAATGCATAATATTTGTACACTGTATGTGTGGAGGACGTATAGAATGAGTATGTGTAGTGTGTAACTGTATAGTATGTGTAGCGTATAGAAGGTGTGCAGTTCGTGAAACAGGATTCTTGTACTTACGAGCCCGAGTGAACTTATCAGAGACAAAACTTGGCCAGGTGTCCGAAAATAATCCATCTTGGGTTTAGTCAAAGAGGGCGTGGTCAAAATGTCCATGAGGTTCAGTTCTAGAGATAAATGTAAAAAAAATAAAATAAATAAATAAATATAATCACCCAAAGCTTGGTTATAGAAAAGACTGGAAACTAAAGCGATTTGAAAACCATAGAATGTATAAATAAACGTATTTTTGGACGTTAGCATACCCCTGTCCAGTTTCACTTTGGAGAGGCCGAAGTCCGTGAGCTTGATGTGGCCCTTGTTGCTGACCAGCATGTTATCGGGCTTCAAATCCCTGAAGAAAAGAAGTACAGTTTCTGTCGATCCCGCTATAAGTTTAGCGATGTCCAGCTAACGTTTCATCATATCCAGACTCCTAACGAACATTTACTGACAGGATTAAAGCAACATCATTTATTTCTAATTGAATTCGAATAATTTCAAGGACCTTTATTTGTTTTCAAGCACTTTCTAGTCCCCGAATCCACGTGTCTGACATTCAAGTACACTGGAACCTTGGCTGAGCAAAACATTTTTTTTTCTGAATGTCACTTCAGAAAAAAAAGTTAATGACAGCATTTTCTATAAAACAACAAAAAAACTGTACCTGGAAGTTATGCAAAGTTGAGCTTGTGTGAAGAACCAAAGTGATGCACGAGCATCAAAAACTATATAATCCTCATCAAAAATGCGCTTTGCATAAATCGCAATATCAGCGCTTTTCCCAGAACTAATGAAGTTTGCAATCCAAGGATCCACCCTGCTTTCAAAGCAGTATGGGGACCCCCAGGGGTCATGGCGTAACGGGTACCTGTGAATGATGCCGTGTCGGTGGAGGTAGTCTAACGCTAGTGCCACTTCTGAAATGTATTTTAAGGACATGTCTTCGTCGAAGTAGCCGTAGACGTGGAGCAGAGATTTCACGTCACCGCCGATCAGGTACTCCATGACCTGAACGCAGAGAAAAGAGAAATAAACGATGACTCGTAGGCTTCACGACCTGGTGTGGACGCTCCATAGGTCAAGTGCAACACAATATTAATGGTATGGTAACGTTTGAAGATCCAGGACACTTATTTTAGCTTTTCCATACCAAGAAAACCTTGCTGGCCGTCTGTAGTGAGTAATACAGGTGCACGATGAAGGGGCTTTTGCTGAGGGCCAGAGCGTCTCTCTCGGCCCGCATCTGATCGCTCATGTTCTTATCCACCATGTCTGCTTTCTTCACCACCTGCCGACAGATCATTTACACTCAGACACACATTTGTAAGTGATGTAGCTGTACTTCATGGATAAAATTATTGATAAAAGATCCTATAAGAGACTCCCAATATTTTGCTAAATTAAATTTTCCCTTCAGTTGAACTAAACCCAAACCTGTTCAGCATGTAAATTCCCCCTCATGAAGATAAAGTAGAAGATCTTCTGCTATAGAGCTATAAACCCTTTAAAAAAAAAAGAGCATCCCTTATAAAAACGTTTGGGATGAATGTGAAGTGCATCTCAGGCCTCCTCACCTCACCTACATCACTAGCTGACCGTACTTGTATCTGAATGAGCAAAAAAATCTCCATAAAATCTGGTGGAAACATCTTCCCAGAAGAATGGACATGATTTTAACAGCAAATGGGAACTAAATGAGGAAATGGTACGTTCAAAAAGTAGCACATAGTAATCTTGTTGTCCACAAACTGTTCAATAGGAGCATCTTCTATAAAACACAACAAAAAAAACCTGTACCTGGAAGTTATGCAACGTTGCGCTTGTGTGATTACGAAAGAACCAAAGTGATGCACGAGCATCAAAAACTATATAATCCTCTTTAAGGAAAGTTTCCAATCGTGAAAATTCCCAGATATTTTGCGACCCTTAAAACTTTAGGACCATCGTCTCACTTTTTAAATTTCACCCCGTTTTTGGTGTCTGGCAGGTGTTTTTTTTTTTCTCTCCCCAAATGCACCTTTAATTACATTTCCAGTTCACGTTGCTCCATGCACCTAAAAACCTCACCAAGCTCCTGGAAATCACCCAGAATTCACACATTCTGTTGCTTTGGCGATGTGCGATGACATCATCGAGTATTCCGCAAAACCGAAACACCTACAGGGACTTACGTTACGTGATGAAGTCTAGTCGGTTAGACGAGTGCGTTCTTTCACTGTGTGATTTGGTCTACTAAAAAACAGTATTTCACTTAATTCACAATATGGGGGATAAAAATTTCTCATTTCATACACACAAAAAGTCCCCTTTTCCCTCCAAAACTCAGCTATTAAGATATATTATAAAATGTATATTACATTAAGATAAAGATAAGAAAAACCTTTATTAGTCCCACAGTGTGGAAATGTCTGTGTTACAGCAGCAAAGAAAAAGAAAACCAATAAAGTAGTTACGCTTTCAAACATATTGCACATCGGTAATGATTTTATATATAAATATTTGTTGTATATATACACACATACAACTAATATTTATTGTACAACTATTGCATAAAAACTTTATATTGGTGGACAGTAAAAAAAGAAAACGTCATTTGGTACTTAAGCAGCTTTTTCATGCATCTGTTCAACTACATTTTTGTGAAATTTAGTTGTTGCTTTTTTTATTACTAAACGGTTTAAAACGTAACTGTTCAAACACGCATAACAAACAACCAAAACAGCGTTCTCGTTATCGGTAAAAGAAAAAAATATATCGCGATAATAATATCGCGATATAACATTTTGGGTCAATATCGCACACCCCTAGTAAAGAATTCATCAACACTATAGTGCGCGTTGATGTTAAAGTGTTTACTGAGTTTGTTCTTTTTTTGTTGTTGTTGTTTGTTTGTTTGTTTGTTTGTTTAACGCCGTCTTATCGCATTTAATCACGTTTTAGAAGGTCTTTAGAAGATTTTTTTTCCTGGATAAATACCTTCACAGCATAGAGCTTGGAGTTGTTTTTCTTCCTGGCCAGAAAGACCTTCCCGAAGGCTCCTCGGCTGATCGGCTTGAGCACCACGAAGTCGTCGATGGAGGGCGGCTTGGGAACTTCAACACTCAAAGGAGCAGCAGCTGCTACTGATTTCTCCTCCGCCTCCATTCTTCTGTTCTCAAGGTCTCTTTTACTCTCAATAACGATCCTCGAAGCCCAGCATTACCTTCATCGCTCTAATCGCCCATGTTAAATCTACACTGTTTAACTTTATAATAAAATAATAATAATAAAATGATCAGTTATCATCCGCTCTTCACCACCAGGCGACTCTGACACTCCAACGGCAATGTTTTGAAATTTGAAATGTGCTCCTCGGTCATGGGGTCCTTCCGATAGAGGGCCGGAAATATGAACGATTGTTTTAGCTCGGCCACAAAATATTTACCGCTTTATTTAATATCGATATATAATATAAATTAACATATTAATCGTTTCTCGTCGTTAAAATACGTATATTTGCTTTAGAAATAACAATAATATTTTTATGTCTTGGTATTTAGATCAGGCACTTATTAGGGCTACTAACATCAGGTTTCGTCACGGCATATACCCCCTGGCGGTCAATTAAAAACAAACAATAAAAAAAACGGCTTGGATGCGGAAGTGCAGACATGGGTTGCCATGTCTGTGTTTTCTAAACCTAGCTTTTGTGTGTGTGTGTGTGTGTGTGTGTGTGTGTGTGTGTGTGCTAAGTTAAATATTTCCTCTTGCTGTTATACCGTGTATGTGTAAAAATGACTGAAACACTTTTACACTTGTATTTAATTCATAATCAAATCCCCCCCAATTCACTCTGAATGCTGTTACAGGAGTCTAATTAACACCTTCTGGCCAATCACAATACAGAATTCATCAGCACTATCAGTTTAACAGCACTAGATGGCGCTATCAGAAGGCATATTTACAGCGGTAAAATAAAAAATCCGATCCTCCTCTCAGGAATCGTGTGTGTAAAGAAAGATGTTAGAGGAGATGGTGTGAGGATAAAAACTTTGAGAGAGCCAAACTCAAAAGGGAACCCGTCCTCATCCTGAACTCCGAATGTCCATTCATTACTGTTCCATCATTGTTAAGGTGTTTGAACATCATCATGAGTTCTTGAGTAGCTTCATGGATCTTTAGGCTGGTCATGTGGAGTGTGCTGGAGAGTGTCTCCAGTTATAGAGAACTTCATCCAGAGGCGGGGAATCAGCAACATGGATTATAAGGAATCCTTAATGTTCTTAACGGACAGACAGACAGACAGACAAACAGATAGATAGATAGATAGATAGATAGATAGATAGATAGATAGATAGATAGATAGATAGATAGATAGATAGATAGTGAGATTTAAGACACTCTGAATGACATGTCCATAAATATATGGACACTATTAAACCCACTCAGCACCCATGCTCATTGTTGCCATGGCAACAATCAATTTGAAGAACACTAGGGATAAAATAACAATATAGTACAGACAGTATAATATATTTATTTCAGTATTACAAGAACCATCATCCTCATCATCCACGTCCTCCTCCTCCTCATCATCATCATCATCATCAGCATTATTATTATATTAATTATACTTGATTATAATAATTATACAAGCTACTGATAGATAAATATCAGCTCAAAAATGATGAATTAAAGTTTTAATTGGGAAAAAAAAACATGATTAAGACTTTATTACATCACCAAACACAAACCTCTGACTCTGAAGTTTGGATGTGGTGTCAAAACACACACTCCAGCACCTTCTCCCTTTTACTCCTTCACTGTGGGATGGCAGGGATTCTTTTTCTTTTTTTTGGAGAAAAAGCGGGGGCAGCTGCTCCCTCCTCCATCCAGCACCACACAGACCTGATATTCAACAGCTCAGATCTTCCCCCCTCTGCTCTCCTCTATCCCTCCTTCTCCTCTATTCCTCCTTCTCCTCTGCTCTCCTCTGTTCCTCCTTCTCCTCTGCTCTCCTCTATTCCTCTTTCTCCTCTGTCCACACTCACACACACTCCAGGACACTTTCTCCAGCACACACACACATACACCTCTCACATGGCATTGGACATACACACACGAGGTGGACCACACCGGATCATGTCCAGGATCTGCAGCTTTCTGTGTGTCTGCGTTCTTCTGCTCGCATCCAGCGCGTGCGCTCAGACACACCGGCGGTGAGTTGCTGCGGTTTCGATACGCACGCACGCACACACACACACACACACACACACACGCACACACACACACACACACACACACTCTGCCTTTTTCTTTTCTTTTTTTCTTTTCTTTTCTTCTTATTTAATGGGCGTGTCCCATGTCCATGCATCACAGGTGAACTTTATTCTCAATTCTGTATTTATTTAGAGAGCAGGTCATTACACAATCAACTCAGAGCATCTGGGTTTCTTTCCACGTCCCAGACCGATAGTGTGTGTGTGTGTGTGTGTGTGTGTGTGGATGAAAACGAGCATGCGCAGATGATTAAAAAAAAGGGGGCGGGGGGGGGTATTGATTATGATGTCACCTAAATTTATACACACACACAAACACATATCTTATTAGTGCCACTACAACTACTGTGTAAAGAAACAAGAAACAGTCAGTAACGAAAGAACAGTAAGACAACAACAAAAAATCGCAAGAAATTTCACTGTATTTCCAAGTGCAGACTCAAAACCATCAAATGCTATGATGAAACAAGCTCTCATGAGGACCATCCCAGAAAGGGAAGCCCAAGAGCTACCTCTGCTGCAGAAGATATGTCCATTGTAATGACCAGACTCAGAAACTACCATCAAGATTACTTCAGAAGAACGCAGCTCCTATCATATCTAATTTGGCCATACAGAAAAGCTCATCTCTCCTTGAAGACTAGATCGAGTAATACTTCTTCTAATTGATAGTCTGCCACAACCAATCAGAGCAAACATACAAAGACTCCTGACAGATGATTGGCTTATCATTATAATGAATTAATAATGATCACATGATTACACACTGTTGTGACAAATAGCTGGTTCAATCCTGAGCTTCTGATGTTAGGGTTTGTGTGAAGGTTGAATTTTGAGGGTTTTGAAGGTTGAAGGTTTTGTAAGTGTCCATCAGGGATTTCTTTCAGTTCTCCATCACAGAAATTCAAATAGTTTCCACTTTAAATACCATTACAAACCATCAAGCTGTCAATCATTAAAAATGTATTAAAATGTGTATTCTTTATATTTATTTTCTATTGATTCCTACTGGTGTGGAGTAGATACCAGCATGTGATCTACATGCTGCCCAAGGTGTTGTATTGGTCCTTAATGGTATCCACTAGACATAAGCAAAGGAAGGCTTACCAATACAGGTTACCAATAGAGACCCAGAGGAACCACTCAAGTTTCAGTTCTGTGATAGAATGGGATGAATGTGACTTTACTAACACCCCCTGTTGCTAAATGAGCACAAATTTCCACAAAATCTAGTGGAACATCTTCCCAGAAGAATGGATGGTTATTTCACCAGCAACTGGAGACCAAATGTGGAATGAGATGTTCAAAAAGCACATATCGAATCATATTCTGAGGTGTCCTCAAACTTTTTTTTCCTCAACCTTTTACTTTGATCAGACCTTCATTATACTTTTCCCTCTGTCAATCCACAGACAGATATTTCTATGTGGAGGAAACATCACGGGAGATTCAGGAGTTATCGGTAGCCAGGGCTATCCGGGAGTCTATCCTCCAAACACCAAGTGTGTGTGGAGAATCACGGTAGGTACACACTCTCTATTTCATATTTTGCACTCTGGCTGCATCATACTGCTTTTTTGAAATTTTTTTTCCACAAGGCTTATTTTCATTATTCATGAGCCGGGACAATGTATTCAATGATGCAATGGGAGTGCAGTGCGTCCCTGCAAGACCTCAAATTGTGTGTGTGTGTGTGTGTGTGTGTGTTTTTTCTGGCCTGGAATTGGCGTGTTGTATCTGGCTCTCGGCCAGCATGAAAGCCCTGGAGGACTACTTTGTGCATTTTTGAGCATGTTGGCACCTTTACTGCATTCAGGAGTGTGAAGGAAGCTTCAGTTTTACAGACAAATGTATCACAGTTTATGTTTGAATACGCCAATCATTCATGTTTCTGTAATTAAACTTTTTGGTGGTAATACAGTATAATTTATTTTGAGAAAAAGAATGACTATATACAGTAAACAATGTAAAGGTTTACACTTACATACCGCACAGTCAGTGAAAGGCCAGATTTACTAAATATAATACGAATTATAATACTATAAAAGAATTCTATAATTGAAGGATGAAAAGATTCAGTGATTCGAATCGGTGCATCGGCATAAAAATGAAGGAAGATGCATCGATGTAAAAAAAATGTGCATTAGATACCAGCTGTCGTTTGTATCGCGATGCATCAGTTTTTAAGATATTTGCATTGTTAAAAAAATATTTATTCGTATATAAATATTAGTAGATGCGCTCTACTTTTAATATTTGGACAGTGAACAATAATTTGTGAGTGATATTTGATAAGAAGATCGATTTCTCCTCGATAAATCACAACACTACGGAGAACGAGGCGTGTCCTGAGAGTCACATAGAATACAGATTAACATGGCAGAGGTAGAGCTGTAACTTCCTGCACACACAACAGGTTTTATTTAATTAATTTTTTAATTTTTTTTGTACTACAAAGGCGTGTGTGAAAGTCAGAACGTTCTTAAAGTAAATCGATGATTTGCTGTTTGCCTGAACCATAGAAATAAAAGAGAACAATCTGCGCTCTATTGAATTTCATACAGTAGCATCATTTTTTCTATTGAATAGCATTTTAATTTGAATTAAGATCATATCGCACTGCATCGGAATAGGGGTGAATCGTATCCCATTGCATTGGTAGACACTTCATATGTATCTTTAAGGTATCGTATCGTTGGTTATGCAGTGAGATGGGAATCGCATCAGCCTCAGATGCACATCCATAATATAATGAAGTGTTATTACTTTTAGTCATAACCACAAAGTTACCACAAAGTTGGAGGCTCACAATTACCTTTGGATAAAGTCTTGGCTAATTGTCTTTAAACTAGGAAACCCAAACACGTTCCAACAGGACAATGTCCATGATGATCTGCTTTACATGGGTTGGAGTGGAAGATCTCCGGCTATAGAGCTCTAAACCCTATTAAACACCTCTAGGAGGAATGTGAACACTGACTGCACCCCAGACCTCCTCACCTTCTCACCTATATCACTACCTGACTTTACTAATACCTCTGTGGAACATCTAGTGGAACATCTTCCTAGAATAGTGGAGGTTATTATAACAGGAAATGGGAACTGAATGTGGATTGGGATTTAGTTTTTTTAAAAGCACAATCTTCTGCTTAGGTGTCCACAATCTTTTGGTAATATAGTGTGTGTGTGTTATGAAACAAATCTTGCAGTAACACGGGTTCCCTCTCGATCACACTTTTTTTTTTTTTCCAGCTTGTCATGTTACTGAGTGAGTGACACTGGAGACGCTTTCCATGAATGTTAAATAAACATCTCCAGAAACTTCATCCTATAATAGTACACTGATTCTGTGTATCTTGTTACCATAGAAACGATATAAAGAGGATGATAATATAAACCTGTGATTTGTAGCTGCTCCACTTTGAGGTCAGAGCTGATTTGAACAATTAGATTCAAGAATTCACTGTGGTTATAATGAGATAAACATAAAATAATATTTTAAATTCTGGTTTAGTATACTTCAGCATTTTTGCGTTTAATACGGTATACAGTTATGATCATAAGTATTTGGACAGCGGTGTATGACGCAACAAAGAAACAATATACGACCTAGGTCATAAGTATCCGGACAGTGGCGAATGATGCAATACAGCTGTGTTCATAATTATTTGGGCACCAACACATGTCACCATCAACATCTGATTAAAGTGTAGACTAACAACATTCATTCAAGGAGTTTATCCGAAATACTGCATGGACTGTTTAGAAACGACCCATTTATTCCTCCATTTTCTAAAATGATTGGTACATCATACTACCAAACGTTTTCAGAACCTGGTCATAAGTTTCGTTTGTGCTTTTTGACCATCGCATTCCACATTTAGTCTGAATTTGTTCTTATAATTCCCTCCATTCTTCTGGGTAGAAGTTCCACTAGATGTGTGCTTGTGGACATTTCTACTGATGTGGGCTGAGGAGCCCTGGGGTGCAGTCCAGTGTTCCAATTAATCCCAAAGGTGTTCAAGGGTTAAGGGTTGAGGTTAGAGCTCTACAGCAGGCCTCTCAAGATCTTACACTCCAAACCATGCAAACCATATTTTCATGGAGATCACTTTGTGCACAGGGGCATTGCCATGCTGGAACAAGTTTGGGTCTCCAAGTTCAAATGAGTGCTATATTTTAATTATAGCACAGCCTATATAATTGTGTGCCTCCAGGTTTGTGGTAACAGTTTGAAGAACCAGATACAGCAGGAAAGGTCAAGTGTCCTAATACTTTTGTCCATATATCTGTCCTGTGCTCTCTTATGTGTTTAGGTTTTGCTCTTATCTTAGCCTTGAGGATCATTTATAAGCACAAATACACACACCAGTATAAAACCTGACTGTGTCTAAAAACAGTATGAAAGACCGTGTCTAATGTTGAGACTATTGAGTGCTCAGGACGTCTCTGTACACATAAGAAACCACTGCTCTGATTGCTCTCCTGATTGTTTAGTCATTATTGTGAAACTGACGCATTTTTATCCAGATAAAGATTTAAAACAGCAGCCAGTGACCGCCTGAAGTCTGGAAGCCATGGTCATCATCAGATGCTGAGATGTTTTGCCAGTTTTTTTCATGCAGCCTCCTCCAGTTGCTGCATATTTGTGGGTTTTTTGTTTATTTTGTCCTCACTATGTGAAAAGCAGTTTAGCTGGGTGACTGACTCATGAGCCATTCAAGTACATTTCTTCATTTGTTACCTTTTTTAGCTTTTGGTTGCTTTTAAAGTATGTTTTTTGATGGCTTATTATACTCTGAAGTGCCATCCGATCAGAAATTATAGCTCTATAGGCTTTAGGATACATGATGCTACTTTTATTACCTATAAACACCAATAGACGAGTTTCACTGGCTTTTATACATGCCTATGCCATGACACCACCTCCATGTTTGATAGATCAAGTGGTCTGCTTTGGATCATAATCCTCTCCTTTCCTTTTTCTTGCTACAGTACGTCATTTTGGTTTTACCTGCCCAAAGAATCTTGTTTCTAAACTGGCTGGCGTTTTGTAAAATGTCCTTTTCTTTCTCTTCTTAAGAATTGTCAGTGGTTTGTATCTTGAAATGAAAGCTCAGTGGTTAAGGTTTTGGGATGCTGATTGGCAGGTCCATGGTTCAAGCCACAATACAACTGTTGGGCCCTTGAGCAAGGCCCTTAATCCTCTGTGCTCTGGGAGATGCTGTATCATGATTGACCCTGCACTCCAGCTTCCTAACATCACTGGGAAATGCGAAGAAAGGATTTCACTGTGTTGCAAAAGTACATGACAAGTAAAAAGTCCCTTTACCCTTTAGGCCAGGGGTCCCCAAACTTTTTTCCTGTGAGGACCACATAATGTTTCCTTTCTTTAATGGGGGCCGGGTCACTCTGTAACGAAAAATGACATCGGCCGGAGTGACTTCCAGTGTTATTGTGGAGATTATATGTATTTATTTACATTTATTTATACATGCAAATGAGGCATTTTCAAGAGATAGAGCCCCTATATATTACTAGAGCATTTTTACTATCATATTAACATTTTTTCATAATTGAATTTCATTACTATTGAAATGAAAAAATTTACGTTTATGTGATGTTAAATGTACAATTCTGTTGTTTAGTTTGAGAGCCAACCTTTATTTTTAAATACAGATATAATATGAGTAAAACATATTAAAAACTATTTTCAAAATATGTCTCGCATTGTTTGTAGGGCCGTTGCAAATGTGGGTGCTGGCAGTAGTTTGGGGACCCCTGCTTTAAGACCTCTGTATTTACATTCAAGATGTTTCTTGATTGATGACATCGAGAATGATACTCCATCCAAAGTGTTCTTGACATGGCTAGATGTTGTAAAAGGTTTTTTTTTTTTTTTTTAACCAAAGAAAAGATTTCTGTGATTCACTTTATTTGTCTACTGTGGTCTTACAGGCCTTTTTATTTGAAAAATCTCCCACATTGTTGATTATAGGCACTCACAATGTTGACTTGATATGTCTATTGCAGGTCCCACAAGGCAAAGTGGTTGTTCTTAACTTCCGGTTCCTCGACCTGGAAAGTGACAACCTGTGCCGCTACGACCACGTAGACGTTTATAGCGGGCATGTGAACGGGCAGCGCCTGGGCCGCTTCTGCGGGACCTTTCGTCCCGGTGCCCTCGTCTCCACGGGAAACAAAATGCTCCTTCAAATGGTGTCAGATGCCAACACGGCCGGCAGTGGCTTCCTGGCCGTGTTCTCCGCTGCTAACCCTCATGAACGAGGTACGATCACAGACAAGTGTCTGAATTTACACGACCGGTGTTACCTGCTGTCATTCCATAAATGTCAAAAATTCACTATGTAACTAAGTTCCCAGTGCATGAAATCTCTTATAGGTCACTTTAGGGTTTTTTTGTTTTTGTAGGCTCAGTCAGTGAAAGCTATACTTGACTGGATAAACAGGACAGGTTCTGATTCTTTGCGGTGGATTTCGCAGCATGACGTGGAATTTCTCACCAGTATTTTCCCCTCCTGGTATTCTGGGGAAAGTCAGACTGCTAGAGGATTTCTCTGACTCATTTAAAGTGCTAACTTTGTGTACGACTGATGGAATTTTAATGACTAGGTTTAAACCCTGTGTTTGTTTTTCTAGCTGGCAGCTGTATCTATTTTTGGTTCTCAATAACACTTAATAAAGGAAAAAAATCATACAAAAAAATAGAACATTAAAGAATTTGGTGTGTGAAAGCAACTACTTTCAAGTATATATATACAGTATATATGAGCATCTCCATAACTAAGGCTAATGCAATTCACATCTCTATCGAAAGTCAACAATACGATAGCTAACGATCTGATTTTCAACACAATGTTATTTAATGCAATAAGATGCATTGGAAAAAATCTGATGCTACTCAATTCAATATGGTACAAACAGTCCGCTTTTATTTCTGTGGTTCAGACAGACAGCAAATCATCAATTTGTACGATAAAAAGAAAAGAAAAAGAAAAAAGATTAAAGAAAATCACAGGTTTTTTCCCTGTTGTGTCTATAGGAATTTACAGCTCTACCTCTACCATGTTAATCTGTATTTTATGTGAGGACAATACCCGGTCTCAGTAGTGTTGTGTAATTATTTATTATTTGTATTCCTGAAATACAGGAAATATATATAACAAAATAATTGATTTTATGAAATAAAACTGCATTGTATGTACAGCTGAGAGAATAAAAGTAAAAGAATTATGTTAGTCAGTGATGGTCAGGGATTTAGATTTTGCAGCTGATGTTAAAATAAAGCAGCAGACTTTTCTACTCTCTGGGTGGAGTTGTGGTTTTGTAAATCGACATCGTGGCCTATTTCTGGACAGACGGCGTTTTGTTAAATAAAGGCGATCTTGCATCGTATGGGATTGCAGGCTTAAAGTTCGTCTCATGTTTAATGACATCTCGTGCATGCGGTCGTCTTTTCAACAGCCTTTTAGCGGCTCAGTACAGAAGATCATCGTGTGTATACTTTCCTACAGTTCCTACAGTCACTCATTATAGCATGGGGTGCTTATTATAGCCTGAAAATCACAGACTGAGAATTATAAACACCAGCCCTTTTAATTAGGAGATCAGGATCTTAAGCTTTATTCTGCAAAGCTGGGTAAAGTTTCAAAATCTGATGTCATTCGATATTTCAGGAGACCAGTATTGCGGAGGACGATTGATGAAGCCATCAGGAACCTTCACAACCCCCAATTGGCCGGAGAAAGACTATCCGGCAGGAGTCACATGCTCATGGCACATAGTCGCACCCAAAAACCAGGTGATGTTTGAACATATTATATCCATATATTATATCCACTGTTTAAACTGCTAAAAGTTGAAAAAAGTTGAAATTGTTAGGCATACTGTATAACTTGAGGCATTGGAGCATCAAACATTAATTGTTTAATAATTGTGAAAATGGCATTTTCTGACTTTATAGAGTTCCTGTCAAATGTTTGGAAGCACTTATACTTTTATGGTCTTTGAGAGATACATGCATGTTCCTTTTGTATATACAAGTACCAAGTTAAGTGATTTAACGATATGAAGGTTTACTTTGACCAAACAAATATATATATAACAGCTTTAGACACTCACTGTAATTTTCCCAAACATTTAGCTGAAATACTTTGCCATGCATCTTGTAAAACTTGTCAAAGTTGTTCTTTACTAGTTGGAGATTTCTTTATGATCCAGTTCATTCCAGAGCAGTAAAATAAGATTTAGGTGAGGTGACTGGGCAGGTCATTCCATGATAGATAAAACTCCAGACGACCGTTTCCTCTCTAAATATTCCTTACAGAACTCAGATGTACGCTTTATAGCGCATTCTTTTGCTGTATGATAAAGTCGGTTCCAATGAGCTGCAGTCAGGACAAAGTTGCATGGTGTATGATGAAGTATTGAATGGTTGCCATGTTGGTTCCTTTTACCCGGTATACGTCTCCAACCTTCCCTGCTCCAAAACAACTCCAAACCATTAAGCTTCCACCTCCATGTTTGACTGTAGGGGTGAGGCAGCCTGCTCACATCTTCTTTCCTGTTCTCCATCTTACACAAGTTCTTCTGTTAGAGACAAATTTGGACTCATCTGTCCACAGAATTTCCTTCCAGCCATTCAATGTACAATTCTTGTGTGTTTTTGCCTTTTACCTTGCATAGAAACAAAAGGAACATCCATGTTTTTTTCAAAACATAAAAAGACCAGGTGTTTCCAGACGCCTGAGAGGCTCTGTACGTGCAAAAGGTTTTTACTTTTATAAACGATAGATAATATTAATTCAATAATATACGTGGTTTAATTGTAAATATATTGAACATCTCACACACGCAAATACATTCTGTTTTAAATAAAAGAGAATGAACACAGCAATTTTTTTTTGTTAAAAATTACAAATTCCAATGCACAGTATTTGATGAATTTATATTTGACAAAAGAATTTTAATTCATCATTTTAAATTAAGCAAAGGTTTGAACACTCTTACAGAATTAATTAACTCATTAGAACCTGTCGTTCGAAACAACAACTCCAGGTTGGAACCAAATTCCTTGTGTGTGTCAACACCATTGGCCGAAAAAACTGATTCTGATTCTGATGTAATATGTAATACCCGACTCAAACTTTGTGCCAACACTATTAGATATTTTCCTCAAAATGTTACAAACAAAACCCCATAATATCAATGTGAAAGAAGTGTGTTTGAAATCTTTGCAAATAATTTTTTTTACAAAAAATAAAAAAACTTTAGAAAAAACATGTAGATAAGTATTCACTGCCTTTGCTCAATACTTTGTTGAAGCTCCTTTGGCACCAATTACAGCCTCAAGTCTTTTTGAGTTTAATGCTACAAGCTTGACACCTGTTTTTGGGCGGTTTCTCAAATTCATCTTTGCAGAATTTCTCCAGCTCCATCAGGGTGAATGTGAAGCGTCGGTGCACAGCCACTTTCAGATCTCTCCAGAGATGTTCAATCGGGTTCTAGTCTGGACTCTGGCTGGGCCACTCAAAGACATTCACAGAGTCGTTTCATAGACACTCCTTTGTTATCTGTGTGCTTTGGGTTGTTGTCCTGTTGGAAGATGAACCATTGCCCCAGTCTGGGGTCCAGAGTGCTCTGGAGCAGGTTTTCATCAAGGACGTCTCTGTGCATTGCTGCAGTCATCTTTTCCTTAATCTCCTGCCACTGAAAAGCATGATGCTGCTACCACCATCCTTCACTCTAGGGATGGAATTGGACAGGTGATGAGCCAAGGTTTTATTTAGACATAACGTTTGGAATTCAAGCCAGATAGTTCAATCTTTGTTTCTCATTGTCTTAGAATCCTTTAGGTGCCTTATGGTAAACTCCAGATGGGCTGTCATGTGCCTTTTACTTCTGTCTGGCCACTCTACCATACAGGCCTAATTGGTCCAGTGCTGCAGAGATCTGGAAGGATCTCCTCTCTTTACAGAGAAATGCTGGAGCTCTTTCTGAGTAACCATTAGGTTCTTGGTCACCTCCCTGACTAAAGCGCTTCTCCCCCGAACACTCAGTTTGGCAGGGCAGCTCCGCTCTAGGAAGAGTCTCAGTGTTTTCAAAGTTCTTCCCTTTACAGATGATGGAGGTCACTGTGCTAATTGGGACCTTTAATGCTGCAGAAACATTTCTGTTCCCTTCCCCAGATCTGTGCCTCGATACAATCCTGTCTTTGAGGTCTACAGACAATTCCTTAGACTTCATGGTTTGGTTTGTGTTCTGACACACACTGTTAACTGTGAGAACTTCTATAGACAGGTGTGTGTTTTTCCAAATCATGTCCAATCAGCTGAATGTACCACAGGTGGACTCCAATCAAATTCAAGAAGCATCGCAAGGATGATCAGTGGCAACAGGATGCACCTGAGCTAAATTTTGAGTGGCATGACAAAGACTGTGAATATTTATGCTCGTGTTTTTTCGTTTTTTCTTTTATACATTTGCAAAGATTTCAAACAGACTTCTTTCACATTGTCATTATCAGGTTTTGTTAATAGAATTTTGATGAAAATAATGAATTTATTTGAATACTTTCTGGATGCACTGTAAGGCAGCTGCTTGGGGGGCTGAAAAGAAAACTAATTGATGTTTACAAAGCAGAGGAAGGATATAAAATGCTATAAACACTTCCAGCACACAATGTACACACTGTCTGACTTGTTATTAAGAAACAGCAGTTTAGTAGAATCGTAGAAGTCAAAGTTTGTTCTGGAAAAATAATGACCAAAGAACCTGCTGAAAGTTTATGCTACAACAGTAGTGATGGTTAAGGCCCTGGGTTACTGATTGGAAGGTTGGAAGATCATGCTCATGTATTGCCAAGCTGCCACTCTTGGGGTGCTTGAGCAAGGCCCTTAACTCTCTGTGCTGCAGGGGTGCTTTACCATGGCTGACCCTGTGGTCTGACCCCAGCTTCCTAACATTGTCATGATTTGCAAAAATAAAAATTCACTCTGCTGTAACGTACATGTGACAAGTAAAAAAGCACTTTTACCTTTACTGCAACAGCAACTGTTAGATGTTTGAGATTAATGATCTAAAAATGCTCACAATCCTTTTGGAAAGTTCTGTGGATCGATGAACTGAAAGCTCCTTGTCCACAATCACCAAGGGTATGTTTTTTTTTTTGTTTTTTTTTTTGCAAATACAAAGATAATTTGAGGCAAAGGAATACAAAAGAACAAAAATTGGGGAAGCATGTCACGTAGAAATCATACATCTGAAACCAACTGAATCCATTATTTGCTATTTGTGCTCATAGTACATCAGACTTTGAAGCAAAAGTAAATCACATGATACATAATACATCCAAAACAAGAATATGCAAAAACACCTAAGAAGTTTGGAGTGGAAGGGTGGGTGTAAATTGCCTGCTGTAATATCTGCCAAAGGTTTGTTATTCAGAACTGATTTAGGTTTAGGGCGTCCAAACTTTTGTACATGGCACAACAATTATTATGATTATTATTATTTTTATTATTGTTTATTTAATAAAATAATGTAATTGTGTAGTAATATTTGCAGAATATTAGCAGGGTTTGCTTAACAATGCTTAAGATTCTTTTACTTTGTACAAAAATTCCAAATCGGAAAGCTTGAATTTCCAAATAGGAATCGAATTCAAAAGTTGTAAACGTGCCCATTCCCACAGCGTTACCTTTCCTCAAGCGTTATTTTCACCTGATCAGATCTCATTGGATGTCGTTGTTCTGCCAAAACTAAAACATTCACATAAAAAAGATTTTCTAGCCCTATTTGTTTGTTTGTTCCATTTTTTTCAGATTATAGAGGTGAAATTTGAAAAGTTTGACGTGGAAAGAGACAACTACTGCCGCTATGACTACGTCGCCATCTTTAACGGAGGGGAAATCAACGATGCTAAGAGGATTGGAAAATACTGTGGAGACAGTCCACCAGCGTAAGAGACGCTCACAAATCTCTCGTACAACTAATATTAAATACTAAAACAAATCAGCACCTTAATAATGTTTTTTTTTTTATTTGTAATGATTTAAAGCATGTGACTGGTCATGATTGTGGTGTTGATTGCTTTCTGATTGGTTGTTTAACCAAATGCTTTTTCCAATGTCCAATAGGTCATTTCTATTATGGAATCCTTTTTGTAAATGTATTTATGTGTGTGTTTATTACAGCCCAGTGTTCTCTGAGGGTAATCAGCTTCTCATCCAGTTTCTCTCAGACCTCAGCTTAACGGCAGATGGCTTTATCGGCCACTACAAATTCAGGAACAAGAAGATACAGACAACGACCATCGCCCCAACCACAACCACTCAGCCCATCACCACCAGACTCATACGTAGGTGTCTTCAGACACATATGTGTCGATTCATTCTGCATTCAATTATGTACTATTGTTTTTGTGTAAAAGGTTGCAGTGATATTCTCTTGATATCTCCCAGCGATGTTAGGGTCAAGGTCAGCCAGGATACAGGGCTCCAGGGGCATGACATCACAATTTGGCCCTTGCCAAACTCACTTAAATCCTCACATTTGCCCATTTTTCCTGCTTTTAACACGTCAACTTTGAGGACAAAATGTTTACTTGCTGCCTAATATATCACACCCACTAACAGGTGCCATGATGAAGAGATAATCAGTGTTATTCAGTCAAGTTTCATAATCTTATAATGTCATAATGTTATACCTGATCAGTGTATATAAAATATGTACAGTAAAACCTCAATACTCGTGATCTTGAAACTCGTGACCTGGATAGTTGGTGACTTTTTATTTGGAACCGGACTGAGAGTAACTCGCGAAAAATCTGATAGTTCACGAGAAGCCGCTCGAAAGTTTGGAGTAACATTTCTAAGATATACTGTATATATATAGGTTTTTTCTCCATGAAGTCTCAGGACATTTTACCATCACATACACTGTCATTTCTGCCTCGCTCAGGGATAAATTCATCAGGGTAAATGATGAATCATGAATTAAAAATATATATTCTTAATCAATTTATTTCTGAAAAACTGAAGAATAAACAGAAGTACCAGTGAACATGCATATTAATGCTATATTATTAATATTAACTCTTGTTAAATGAACTAACATTCTCAGAGCATTATATGTTAGATATGTATCTTGATTATCTGTTGTAGAGGTTAATTCATTTTAGTGTTGGGGTGAGAAACCAAGTTGGTGTGATATATTGCAGGAGTATACAAGGGCTAAATTTCGGTTTGTTTCAGTGAGACAATTCATTTGGCTTATTTTAGTAATATGACTCTTTCAGCTCTTAAATTAGTCAATTTTTTTTCCTTGAAGAAACAAATCTTATTATAATCTGATTTTGTGCAGGGATTTTGGACTACTGCTAATAATGTTTCTCTGAAATCTTCCCCGAGATTACATTTTTTTAAACAGTTTGGACAGAATTTAAAGAATTTGTCTTAGGTGTTCCTCAAGGCTCAGTACTTGGTCTGCTGCTTATTATTCTAAGCATTTGATATGATGTGGTAAAACTTGATATTTTGTCTACTCTGAACTTCCAGCTTTGAAGTATTCAGCAGCACTGTGTCAACAGAAGTGCAAGCGAA
This sequence comes from Silurus asotus, assembly GCA_024362625.1. Classification (NCBI taxonomy): domain Eukaryota; kingdom Metazoa; phylum Chordata; class Actinopteri; order Siluriformes; family Siluridae; genus Silurus; species Silurus asotus. Next base: position 531,773 of record MU586387.1, read on the forward strand.
AAGGAAGTCCCGAGAGCCATTACTGCTCCAGCAACTTCGGTAAGAGAGCAGATTTCATACACACAAACACACACACAAACACACACACACACACACACACACACACACACACACACACACACAACACACACACACACACACACACACACACACACACACACACACACACACACACACACACACACACACACTCACTCATGTGTGTATACACTGAGGTTTTTAGTGTAACCTGAAAAAAATTTAAATAATGTTTCTCAGAATCCCTGAGACAAAAATAGTGTGTTTTTAGGCAAATACACTATCTTGGGCTTGGTGGTTTGTTTCTTCAGCCTGAAAAGTGTCGTTCAGAGTTTTTTCTTCCTTCTGAACAGTAAAGTGTGTGTGAAAACACAGTTCTCTCAGTGCCAGTCGCTTGCAGTGGACCAAAAGCAAACTGGGTGTAAATGGAGGTGTTGATTCAGCGTGGCCTCCCTCTAAAACGTTTCTATCCCGGAGATGTTTGCGAAGCCGGGCCGATAAGTTCATTATGATTTCCTGCCGAGTTTGCTCGGATTTGCATATGGAGAAGTGGCCCAGTCGCCTGGAAGCCTGGACTAATGTGGCGGAAAATTTTACTTGAATCACGCCAAGTTTGTTACATCACCCTGTTTCACAAAGTGTTACACAAAGACAAAAAGTTCAGCTTCCTCACTAAACACTTAATAATTTACAGAAACCTTATGTTCTCTTTTTTAGTTGAAATCATGGCACCCATAAAAAAACTTTGAGTACAATCATACTGATATATGCTTCTGCAAACAGAATGAAAGATGTACTTTTACAACACAGTGAAATTCTTTCTTTACATACTGTATCCCAGTGATGTTAGGTTTCAAGGTCAAAGCACAGGGTCAGCTATGATACTGCATCCCTGGAGTACTGAGCATTAAGAGTCTGGATCAGGGGCCCCAGGATTGGCAGGTTGACGATAAAGGGTTCCCGAACTTCCGGGGGGTTCAAGTAATCCAGAGACTTAACCACTGAGATACAACCTCTCATTTAAAACTTGATAGTATTACTATATCTTTGTTATTTCACAGAATAAAATGTGTTATTTCCCAACATCTTGGCCACAAAACAAGTTTGATCTTACTGAATTTTTTCCTGGTTACAAAATAACTAACTAACTAACAGTGGTGGATGAAGTACACAAACCATGTAGTGTAACATTACTCCATCAAAAGTAAATACAAAAGTATTTGCCTTTAAATGTACCTAAATATCCAAAGTACAATGACCGAGGCAGGCAGAAGGCACTGGAAATTGAAGGACTCGTTCTTACGAACTTACAAAAAAAAAATCAATAAGGCCACAGGTGTTGTGGTGAGTTCGAGTCAGGAGGTTTTTCCATCGTTTATTCATCTCTAAATGTCCTGCTTGCTGTTGAACTTATGCTGAACTGTATGTTGGTGAAAGTAGATACCACAAAGTGGCAATCAAAGTACAATACAATTTACAAATCTAAACAATAAAAATGATCTGGTCTATAGAAAATCTTACAATTAGATAAATAGGTGAACAAAAAGACTACATATTACAATGTATATTACAATTATTATTATTATTTTATTATTATAAAAATAAAGCCAAAACAGAGAATCCTGCAGTGAAAAACTAAGTACACCCTTAATTGCTTCCATAGGTTTTTAAAGACTTCGTAGCAGCTAAGTGCTACAAATCACGGAGTCTTTAGTAAATGATCATCAGCAAGTGTGACCACCTCAATAAAAGCCCAAGGTTTAGCAGTTTTGGAGCTATGGAGCAACGCCAAGGAGAAAAGTTAGAGAAGCAACTGTTGCTGTCTATCCATCTGGGAAGGGTTATAAGGCCATTTTCAAACAATTGAAAGTCCATCATTATATAGTGAGAAACACTTTAAAGGTAGAATAGTTTGAGGAGTTCCTATCAGAGGACATCCCAGCCAATTCACCTCAAAGTCAGACCATGCAATGCTCAGAAACATAAAAAAAACAAAAACAAGGATTTATGTACTATTTGAAAAAGACTGAACAAGATTGCTTTCTTTAGAAGTGTTTCCAGGAGAAAGCTTTTTATTTCTAAAAAGAACATGGCAGAACGGGCCGCAAATAGTGATGATTTTGGCTTGTTTTTTTTCAGCTACAGGACCTGGGCTACTTGCAACAGGGTCATACAACGAAGCTCAGACTTCAACAACAATTATTATAAAATTAATTCTTATTATAAGTGAACTAATGAAAAAATACTTTAGTAGCAGTAAACAAAAAAAACCCTCCTCGATTACAGAAGCACGAGTAAATGTAATTTGTTAATTTGCACCTCTGTGTATAAGTGATCTAATGATCATGATGTCGTGTTTTTGTGACTATCTCAGCCATCACAGGGACGATTATCACGGCCGTGCCACGTGGAGGAAGCATGCACACTACCATTTCGATTATAAACATCTATAAAGAAGGAAACCTCGCCATTCAGCAGGCTGGAAAAACCATGAGCACTAAAATCGTTATCCTGTGCAAGAAATGCCCTTCTGTCAAAAGAGGTGAGTCTCAGCAGTGCCAAATGCCTGTGGGTGCACAATTTCACCAATTACCCTCTATTCGCTCGGTAACACTCCGTCTCTCAGACAGCCACAATGGCACACTTATAAAACCATGGTGTTTAGACCGGCTTGTTATACTCCACATTTAGAGTTTTAGACTGAATTGATTATTTTTCACAGTCACTTTGTGTAATGCTGAACGACCGAACTGAACTAAATAAAATCTGTATGCTGATAAAGACAGATTGTGTGCTACAGCCAGCAGGTTCCATTAATGAGATATGATTTGCCTCTGAGTTTGCCTTCATACTACTGCAGCATCGAGCTGAATATGTAAAGCTTGATGTCGGCGTAAGGTAAGCGGCAAAACTCACTGTCAAAACAAGGGTAAAAATGTGAACCCCATATGCTTATATAATATAACAGTGTATAAGCGTATGGAGCGTCAGTAACGTGAGATACTGATGAACGCCCTTCCTGAATGTCTCTGCCGTAACGTCACTGCATTCAGGCTCTCTCTGTGTGCTGTCACTAGGCTTGAACTACATCCTCATGGGCCAGACCGACGAAGAGGGTCGTGGCCTGATCGCTCCAGACCACTTCGTCATGTCCTTCAAGGCCAAGAACCAGCGAACGTTTAACGTTCTGAAGAACAAGAGATGCTGATCTTGCCCTTCCACCTTCTACCATCTTAAATAATGTGTTCAGAAAGACAGAAAATTATCCTTCAGTAGGATTTTTTTTGTCACGACCAATGGGGATGTGGAATGAGGCAATGGAGAAATTGAAAAAACAGAACTGTATATTATAAGGAAGAAAATAAAAAATAATGCCTGAGATCCTCCAGTCCTGCCAGCGTTGGAAGTGGCGACTGAATCCCAGCTTCCTTCTGGTCAATGAGAATGTCCATCTAATAAAATGTGATTATTAAAAGCTCCACCCACTGGGACTAGAAAAAAAAATATGTAAAAAGTTGTAAAGTTGGAGTTGTAAAGAGTTTTTCTCTTACCGCCTTGAAATAACCTCTTTTTTATGTACGCTGTCGACAGTAGGTCAGTTTGTAGCAATTACATCATTTCTGGTATATACCTGTAGAGCTCTACATAGAAGGTGTTAGGGATGGTGAAACTCTTACGGTTTTGTATAATATACATTAAATAGACAAAATTGTGAACATCCCATTCCACATTTATTCCCTATCCCATGTTAGAATAACCTCCACTCTTCTGGAAAGATGTTCCACTAGATGTTGTGGAGATTTGTAAAGATTCATTCAATCCCAAGGGTGTTAGTAAAGTCAGGTAGTGATGTAGGTGAGAAGGTGAGGAGGTCTGGGGTGCAGTCAGCAATCACATTCATCCCAAAGGTGTTCAATAGGGTTTGGAGCTCTATGGCAGGAGATCTTCTACATCTTCAAACCCATTTAAAGCAGATCTTCATGGAGCTGACTATGTGCCCAGGGACATTGTCATGTTTGGGTTTCCTAGTTTAAGTGAAGGGAAAATGTAATTATACCGCTTAGGTCTATAATAAATAAGGAATAAAACACTTGGTGCATATGCTTTTATGATGAAGTATCACATCACCCTGCTCGAGTAAGTGCTTTAAAGCAGGTCATACAATTATTTTTTCCTTTTGTCACATAGCATTTTGCCAGCATGAGCATCTTTAGCATTTTTTGTCTTCCTCTTCTTCTTTTGGCTTTTCCCATTTGGGGTGTCTTCCTTAACTACATCCATAAACCTCTTCCTTGGTCTTCCTCTTTTCCTCCTTCCTGGTGGCTCCATTCTCACCATTCTCCTACTGATATACCCCATGTTCCTCCTCTGCACATGTCCAAACCATCTCAATTGCACCTCCCTCACCTTGTCTACAAAACGTCCTACATGCGCTGTCCCTCTAATAAACTCATTTCCAATCCTGTCCATCATCATCACTCCCAACAAAAACCTCAACATCTTCAGCTCTGCTACCTCCAGCTCCACCTCCTGTCTTTTACTCAATGCCACTGTCTCTAATCCATACAACATCACAGGTCTCACCTCAGTCCTATAAACTTTCCCTTTCACTCTCACAGATACTCTTCTATCACAAATCACTCCTGCTATCACTCTTCTCCACCCACTCCACCCTGCCTGCACTCTTTTCTTCACTCCAATAACACACTCTCCCAAAGTATTTAAACTCATCCACCTTCACTACCTGGACCGTCAATCACACCGCCGACATCACAGCAGCTATAAATGCCAATTAGATTAAAAAAAAAGTTAATCAAGTTCAACAAAATCCACAAAGTACAAAGTCCTCTGTCCTGAAGACTAGTGAATTGGGGACTATACAGGGAGTGCAGAATTATTAGGCAAGTTGTATTTTTGAGGATTAATTTTATTTGAGGATTTAATTTAAACAAAAACCATGTTCTCAATGAACACAAAAAACTCATTAATATCAAAGCTGAATATTTTTGGAAGTAGTTTTTAGTTTTAGCTATTTTAGGGGGATATCTGTGTGTGCAGGTGACTATTACTGTGCATAATTATTAGGCAACTTAACAAAAAACAAATGTATACCCATTTCAATTATTTATTTTTACCAGTGAAACCAATATAACATCTCAACATTCACAAATATACATTTCTGACATTCAAAAACCAAACAAAAACAAATCAGTGACCAATATAGCCACCTTTCTTTGCAAGGACACTCAAAAGCCTGCCATCCATGGATTCTGTCAGTGTTTTGATCTGTTCACCATCAACATTGCGTGCAGCAGCAACCACAGCCTCCCAGACACTGTTCAGAGAGGTGTACTGTTTTCCCTCCTTGTAAATCGCACATTTGATGATGGACCACAGGTTCTCAATGGGGTTCAGATCAGGTGAACAAGGAGGCCATATCATTAGATTTTCTTCTTTTATACCCTTTCTTGCCAGCCACGCTGTGGAGTACTTGGACGTGTGTGATGGAGCATTGTCCTGCATGAAAATCATGTTTTTCTTGAAGGATGCAGACTTCTTCCTGTACCACTGCTTGAAGAAGGTGTCTTCCAGAAACTGGCAGTAGGACTGGGAGTTCAGCTTGACTCCATCCTCAACCCAAAAAGGCCCCACAAGCTCATCTTTGATGATACCAGCCCAAACCAGTACTCCACCTCCACCTTGCTGGCGTCTGAGTCGGACTGGAGCTCTCTGCCCTTTACCAATCCAGCCACGGGCCCATCCATCTGGCCCATCAAGACTCACTCTCATTTCATCAGTCCATAAAACCTTAATCATTTCCATTCAATCGTTTAAAACAACAAAAAAGCCTCGAAATTTGGTACAAGTTTTATCACACACTTTAAACCTAATGAAGATGCAGTTTTTTTGCTGATTGTTGCAGTTTTTAGGTTAACAAATCTATTAATTTGGATTCTAATCTTCTTTAGTATAAAAAGAACATGAACTGGACTGATCTAATATTTAGGAGTTAAAAAAAAAACTTTATTATTACCAAAAAATCTATTAATTGGGTTGTGTGATGCAGCTCAATTTTTACTACAAGTTTGCAAATGGTTTAAACCAGGGGTCTTCAATCTTTTCCATAAAAGGCCAGTGTGGGTGCAGGTTTTTATTCCAACCAAGCAAGGCCACACCAAATTTTACCTGTTCAAATCTAATGATCTTCATTTTCAATGACTATCAGGTGTGACCATTGATTGGTTGGAATGAAATCCTGCACCCACACTGGCCCTTTCTGGAAAAGATTGGAGACCCCTGGTTTAAGGGAACATGAGAAAGAGTTCAAGGTGAAGACTTGGCATCCAAATTTCCCTGATCTCGATCCAACCAAGGATCTAGGTGACACGCTTGACAAACACATACTGTATGATCCATGGAAGCCTCACCTTGCGTGACTTCATGGCTCTGCTGCTAACGTCTTGGATACCAAAGCATAACTCTGAAGTCTTGTGGAATCCAAGTCATAATGAGTCAAAGCTGTTTTGGTGGCATAATGAAACTTTTTTACTTCAACACAATGTCTTCAGATTCAACTGTAAACTCTAATCTGCTCTTTTAAAACTCTTGGGACTTCTAATATCAATATTTCACCTGTGCCTCAGAGTCTGAAAGCATCTCATATCACAAAACATCAACCTTAGAATCAAGTCCTTTAAATTCTCTGTCTAAACCCTGGGGCTTATTAAAGAGTTTAGAAAGTTTCCAGAGAAAATCAAACAAAGAAAAAATGTATGCATTTTTTTATTTCCCAAAAAACTTTATTATGTACTTTAGTCCAAAAGAAATACTTTTTTTTTTTTTTTTAGAAAACAAGTGTAACGATTAGGAATCAGACAAGTTCTAAATCTGGAGGCCTTGTTTGTAGAATAAATATATTATTATAGTATTCCAGTCTCAGGACTTCACAATGTCCCTGCTGCAAAAGTAGAAGAAGAAGCATTTCCAGGCATGCTAGATGGCAAATCGTGGCTTTAGCTTCTGGGATAGAACATGGCGTATTTGGATGTGCGAAAGCCGAGCAGGTCTCTCATCTCGTTGCGGAACTTGGACAGGTCTTGCCGTAGGTCATTGAGGTTTTCCACCGTGGCATGGTCGGTGCTCTGCATCTTCTGCCGCGTAGACGTCAGGTAACGATGCACTAGGCAGCACATAATCTTCTGGTAGTTCTCGTCCCTTTTTTGCTTCAGGTTCTTCCACTCCTGAAAAACAAGCAGATGATCGAATCACATTCACAGGAACACCATGCTGGATGGAAAAGTTGGTGGAAAAATGTCTGCAGATGTGAAAAAGCCACCATAGAGATGGATAGGGTCAGCAATTTATTGGCGTTTTACCTCACACTTTTGAAGGAATACATTTGAAAACTTATAAATAAATGAATGGATATCGTCATAATCCCATGTACCACGAAGAACATGTAACTCAACACCTATTGGAGGAAGAAGTACAGAGATAGATAGAATCCAAAAGTGGCCCACAAGGACACATGGAGAACATGTGAAACTCCACACACAGACCCTGCAGCAATGATCGGAAAGCTGCACCTGCTTCCACTCACTGCAAGATAATTATTATTTATGGTAGAAACGATCCTGTAACATCTGGGAGAAGACATCGCCAGAGGAGTCTATCTCTAACTAGCAGGCCATCGCTCACTGACCTTGAGCCTGTTCTCCTTTCCTCTGGCCTGAAAACCAGAACCCAATAATCAAATCAGAAAGAAGATTTATTGCAAAACTCCACAGGCTCATGATCTTCTTAAAAAGTGGGATTGGGTTCAATCTCCTTGCTTTTGCATGTGTTTTGTTTTTGCAGCACATTTCTTGCCATTATATTTCTCAGCTATTAAATTGGAGTGCTGTGAACACAAACAAAAAAAGGGAACAATGCAAATTATTCCTCAATATTCACGAGTTAGGCTCTTTCTCTTTCTAAAGTTTAAGCTTTATACAGTTTAATACTCAACACTATTCTATTTTAATATGCATTTATATTTGTCATTTTTTTAGATACCCTTATACAGAGTGTCTCACAACTGAGCAGTTGAATCTTAAGGGCCCTGCTCAAGGGCCCAGCAATTGCAGCTTGATGATGCTGGGATTTGAGCTTGTGACCTCCCTAGTCCAATGCCTTAACCACTGAGCTACCACCTCTCCCCATTGTATAACACTTTGTAGTTTAACATTGTCAACCTAAAAGAACCCCCACAGAAATAAATAATAACAAATATACATTATAACATCATAAATTATTATACGATGTTTACTTATCTGTATAGCATGAGCCACTGGTGACAGTAGCAAGGAAAAACATCCTGAGCAAGAAACCTTGAAAGGAACCAGACATAAAAGGGAACCTACTGTAGGTTCAAGGCTGTTTCTAGCCTTTTTGGGCACCCTAGGACGTATTTTGTCATAAATTAAGCAGCGAAAATTATTTTAAATGTAAAATCTCAGTCTAAACGGTTTAATAATTTAAGATGTGTTGATTGATCTCAAGCAAATGCTTCTATGATAAATTTCATACAGTTTTATTTCTATTAGCTCAGTTGTTAAGACATTGAATTTCTGCATTAATGGCCTTTGTGCAAGTGCCTTAACACTTAATGCTCAGTTGCAGAAATGTAATAAATGTACATTGCTCTGGATACATTGCTTCATTTAGACTGAAATTTCACTCACACCACTCATTTAGCTGGTTAGTGAGTTTGTAACATACGATGTCCATGTTTTTTGTAGTTTTGAAGCTCAATTTATCGCTTAAATTTTAAGTTAAGTAGTCTGCCAGATGCCATTCATTTGTAAATGTATATCTCTTTCAACAATAGACATTGTCCCAATGCTGTTTTACACAAATATATAAATTCCTGATATTCATTTTAAAATGATAGATGTATCCATAAGTCAGTGATTGACCACTTTTTTTCTCAATCTGTTCCTTGTATATAGAGTTTGTGCCATTCAGGGGGATCTGAAGCCCGACAGAAAACTTTGAAGCCTTTAAAAAATGGTTGCCGGTTTGAGCTCCAAAAGAAACTGATACATTCACCGCTAGAGATTACTTTTAAAACTTCACACGCTGAGCTCAGCACTAAATAGAAGTTTTGGCAAAATATAACTAAAACACCATACAAATAAATAGTTGACTTAAATTTACGTTTATTTATATTCCGGCTCTTTGAAATGTCGTGGCAATGTCAAGGAAAGGCACCGAGTATATAGTTGCAAAAGAGAGGGAGAATATGAACTGGGAAAGGTGGCAAATCAAATATTAGAATTATTAGACATTTTTAAAAACAGTATCCTGCTGATGACATACTGTAGTAATGAAAGTCATAATAAAACTATGAATCGTAAACTCATAATACCAACAAAACTAAAGGCTATAAGGCTTAAGTACAGACACGCGAAAGAATTGCCTGAATTGGTCACATGACCGTGCCACCTGATTTAAAATGCTTTATTGTTTTGTTGCCAAAGCCTCCATTTTCACACTCCACACTACAGCGTTTACGAATGGATCCACGTTAGAGAGCGTTTTCAAAAACGACGCCGTCCCAGAGTGGATAGGAGGCCAAAAATATGCATTTTCAAATGAAAATTAGTGTGCACATGGCCTCAATGTGACTGTAGTTTATTTGAGACTTCACTATAATTCAATTCAATTCATTTTAATGTATTTGAATAGCGCTTTTAACAATAAACATTGTCTAAAGCTGCCAGTCAGGATGGGGCTGAATTTGAACTGAACTGACCCGGATTAGATAAAATTAAATTGTCATTTTGAGTTCCCAAAGCAGAGAATGTTTAATAGAAAAAAAACGATTTCTTATTGACAGTGATGTGAAATTAAAAATCAGTTTCATTCAGCAGATTCTCTGAAGCCTTTTTGTGCAAATACATAATGAACTAACTTTAAAATAAAAACAAACCTAGAAGCTTTGAGTTTCCCAGAAATCAGTTTTCTGACATTGACATTGACTGACCTTAAGGCTGTTTTGTCTCTTCATCTTTCCAGTAGACGTGTGGGAACAAATCCACTTGCTCAGGCTCGTCACTAAGTAGCACAGCGTCTTCGGAGATGGCAGGATGTTAAACGGTGGAGGCAATGTGCATTTATCATCAAAGTAGCTGAGCCAGAGCTTGGCCCGGGCAAATTTCCATTCTTTATCCTCATGGTTCTATAGTCAAAACAGTATTTTGAAAAAAACAGAAACAATTAGAGCATTTTCTATGAAATTGGTTTCTTAATTGAAACACATTAAAAAAAATGTGTCTAAATAATTAGTGTCTAAATAATTTGTATTACATGCTACATGATCAGGTTTGTACTAGCGTCAATCAACACAAATTGTAATTAGCATAGAATCGATCAACTCTCAGTTGTTTCTTGCTAGAACTGAAACCATGCCAGTGCTACCCTTTAAATGCTGCTTGCTAGTGTGAACGTAAGGTTAAGTTCCCGAAACCTTAAAAGTTCACTCACAGCGATCTGTCTGAAGCTCTTGTGCAGCATGGCCACTAGAAGCTTGGTGAGAACGATCACGACGACAATGTTGTACGTGCCGACGATGAGGGCACCCACGAACGAGCGCAGCTCCTCCGTGTAGCTAATCCTGGTCACAAACAACGCCACATGGGCCAGAGAGAAGATATACCAGAAGAGCGCATAACACGTCCCCATAAACCTGGAAAAAACAGACAGCACAATGTATATTAGTGTGAGTCAATATGTGACTTTCAATCTTGAAAAATTTTAATAAATTAAAAAATCACATTTTTAAATCAAATTACACACCATATTACAAGGATACAGTGGTGGACAGTAACAAGGTAAATGTAATTTGTTTACCGTACTTTAAAAGCTTTTTTATGTGTATCTAGTCTCCTGAAGTATTTCCATTTGTGAAGACTTTTACTTTAACTTCACTACATTTCAAAATTCAAATATCGTACTTTTTACCCAACTACATTTTTCTAAATTCAGCCTTTTTATTTATGAGGATTTACTGGTCAATCACGCAGCAAGACCCCAATCAGTGTAGAGCGCACGCTGTCTTGAGCTCGTTCTGATTGGCGCTTGATGTATCTACTTATCACCAACACGCAGTTCGGCATCAGTTCAACATCAGGCAGAGTATTTATAGAGGAATAAATGATCTGAGAAACTCCTGACACAACACCCGTAGGCCGTATTTACACAATTTTTTTGAAGTAGTTGAAAAGAAGGTTTTGGGTTAATAGACATCACTCAGTGACTGAGAGATCATTTGTCCACCACTGGAGAGCACAAGCATAACCCCACAGTTCTGGTGAGAGTGTGTGAAGTAATTTTAATTTAATTCAATGTAATATGTAGCGTGCTTTTAATATTAAACCTTGTCCCAAAGCAGCTTTACTAAGAGAAATAGGCTATAAAATATGTATTTATATGTCAGTGCCTATAAGTTAAAACTCTCACTGTGTTTTGTAAACGAGGATAAATATGTAAAAAAAAAAAGGTACGTTTGGAAGGCGTCATTGCTCTGCTGTTCGCAGGAGATTCCTTCGCAGTCCATGTTGTTGTCTTTGCTCTTGGATGGATCCTTCTGGTCCTTTCCGTAAAGCTGAGTCAGGCCGATTGTGAAGGAGAAGAGCACCAACAGAAACAGGCCGAGAAACTTTCCAAACTCCTGCAGCATCTGACCCATTGAGATCTATACACACACACACACACACACACACACACACACACACACACACACACACACACACACACACACACACAATTCAGGAATGTGTTCAGTATCTACCCAGGTTCACAACCCAACTGTACAGCGATTAGTCATTTCCAGACCTGCAATCACAACATTCCTGAGGCAAACATCAGCTTTAATTAAGACTTGTGAAGGCGTTCTTTATTTAAAATGTTTTAAAAAGGATTCTGGGACATTTTTTTTAGATGACTGTAAACTTTGCTGCCTCACAAAAGACTTTAAGTTGCTATTTTTGGGCTGACGTTTATTTAAATTAGGATTGAGAAAAGGTTGAGCGAATAATATATATAGCAAATATTTAGCTGTATGATATCATTAATCAAGCTCGGTCAGATAGAACACTCTCTCTATTCCACAGAAGTTCAGGGAAATTGTACATGATAATTAAATATTGGATGATACAGAACTTGGGGAACATGTATCACGTAACACGTATTAGAAACACGTATCTAATGGTTGTGGTCTAATATTCTGACCTGATCTTTTGTTGAAAAAAAAGAAAAATAAATGTTATAAGTGAAGAGAATTAAAGATGTTAATACTACATACAGCAACACTTCTAAACATAAAGGTACAGGGAAGAGTAACACTCAATCGTACATTTTACTTTCACATGCTCAGTTTTATTTCTGCATTAATGTACACCATGTACCTTTAAATCTACGATCTCTGACTTGTAAAACAATAAACAATACAACCCACGAATTGTAATTTCCGACTTGGAAGTTTTATCGAATGTAGCATTAGTGTGAGCTTTGTTGGCAGAACAAACATCAAGTTCATATACAGAAATGTAGGTGTAAAAGGGGCAAGAACGTCCCTGGCTTTCATACTGTATATACACATATATGGTTTTCCAAAAAAGGCTCAGTGAGACATCTCACTACCTGAATACTGAATACCACAACCACTACCACCCTACTGAATACCTCTTGGACACTGATGTCTCATTAATGCTTTATTTATTTCATTGCCTGTGAACATCATACAGTTCTGCTCCAGTATGTACATACATAATTACCTGTTAGTGCTTGGATTTACTTATTAGGCAGCAGGTGAACATTTTGTTATCAAAATTTATGTTAGAAGTAGATTTTGAGTTTGACAAATTGTGATGTCTAGACGTCTGGGTCAGAGCATCTCCAAAACTGCAGCTCTTGTGGGATGTTCCTAGTCTGCAGTGGTCAGAATCTCTCAAAAGTGCTCCAAGGAAGAAACACAATATTAGGCAGGTGGCATTTGCGAATAATCGCACCAAATGTTGTCACCTTCTCACCAATCTGCTAGACGATGGTGTTTTGAGTCCATTTCAGCCTTGGGTTAGTCTAAAATCTTGTCCCTAACATCTTTGGACGGCTCCTTGGTCTTGGCAATGGTGGAGAGTTTGATTTGTGATTGATTGATCCCTTTCAGAGAGTGCTCCTAATCTCAGCTTGTTACCTGTATAAAATACACCTGGGATCCAGAAATCAAATACTTATTTCATTCATCAAAATGCAAATAAATTTATAACTTTTTTTCTGGATTTTTCTGGATTTTTATTGTTGTAATTCTGTCTCTTACTGTTCAAATAAACCTACTATTAAAACTATAGACTGATCATTTCTTTGTTAGTGGGCAAACATACAAAATCAATAAATTCTTATAGCGCTTTTAACAATGAACATTGTCTCAAAGCAGCTTTACACAGATAATGTGGTGATAAAAATGAACAAGATGTTCTTTGTAAGTGTAAGTTTGTCACTGATGGTAACTGTGGCAAGGAAAAACCCAAGATGGCACAAGGAAGAAACCTTGAGAGGAACCAAACTTAAGAGGGAACCTCGTCCTCAACTGGGTTGCACCAAATGTCCATTTATCACAGATATACGATGTTGTGGGGTGCAGTAGTCCTGAGTCAATATAACAGACTGCTGACATTAACTACAGTCCAAATCCATCCTCAAAGCTACCGTCAGCGGGGGATCAAATAATTTATATATATATATATATATATATATATATATATACACACACACATACATACACACAGTATACATAGTCTACATACCAACAAGAAGAACTAGTTTTCATATAAAGTCCTAAATTTAATTACACTGAGGCATAGAGAGCAAGTGGAGGACAGTTTGGAAGATTTAGGAAGATTCACAAATAAACGTTTTTTTTTTCTCTCAATTTGTATGAGTTATTCTACAATCATGGTGAAGTCAAGCAAAGGGCAATTCCCCATAGCTAATATGGTTGCTCTACCAGACTGATTTAATACCAATGTTTCTAGATGTGGCATAGGATAATATCCAGATGGCTGAGTGTTCAGGGTTCAGAACAGCTCAGTAACAACAAAACGAATCCATCTATACAAACATCCAATCCTCCACTCTCCCTACAGAGGAAAAGAAAACAATGAGAACATCTTACACAGGGATGATTCAAAATTTCTGGAATTATTTTAACAGTATTGTAGTCAGACCGGATGGAAACATGGCGCAACAGAATGTCTGGAAGGCTGCTGAGTCAACACCCAGTGGGGTTTGGTTCAGACACCAGATACTGCATAAATACTGGATTTATAGATAATCCTCAGCAAAGCTGCCCAGCATTAATAACACAAACAGATGAAGCAGAAGGAAAAACACCATGAGGCAAAGCTGATTATTTTTTGATATTGCCACCCAGCAGGATTTGTCTTACACATCATGAGAAGTTCAGCGGTGTGTAAAAAATACATCCCTTAATAAATGTTTTATTTATCGTGTAGATTTTTTTTGTAACCTGAACGCATTTCTTTCCTCTCAACCTTCCTGTGTGCTTTTGTGTGGTCTCCATTTTTCCCATTTCATTGATTTTAGTCTATTTAATGCCTGCTTATTTTTCAGACTAAATATTTTTTCTGCAATCTTAATTCATTAGTCTCTTATTTTGTGTGTTTTTTCTTATTTATAGACTCAAAAATGTGTTTAATTGACAGACCTAATAATCACATATAAATCTTATAGTCAGGTCTTTAAACATCCCATTCTACTTTTGGTCACCATTTGCTCTTATAAGTCTCTCCACTCTTCTGGGAAGATGTTCCACTACATTTTGAAGTGTGCTTATGGAGATTTGTGCTCATTCAAAGTGTTGGTAAAGTCAGGTAGTGATGTAGGTGAGGTGAGGAGGTCTGGGGTGCGGTCAGTGTTCCCATTCATCCCAAAAGCCATGTAAAGCACATCTTCATAAAGTTGGCTTTGTGCACAAATTACTGAAACACATAAGTCAGTGTACTAAATGTCTGGATGTATAAAGTCTCACTGAACAAGAGCAAGAAGAGAGACAAACAGAATCTGTGTGTGTGTGTGTGTGTGTGTGTGTGTGTGTGTGTGTGTGTGTGTGTGTGTGTGTGTGTGTGTGAGAGAGAGAAAGAAATACCTTCCATATTTTTGAACACATTTCCATGCTGTCATGCCAGGCAGTGATGTCACAGCATGAGCTCCTCTCCCAGAACAGAGAAAACCATGGAAAAGGTATTTGAGCACTCAAAATAATGATTTGAGCTAGAATAACAGGACATCACTCTAAAACAGTGGCTGAACTGTGTGTTAAGTCAAACAGCATCCAAAAATCACAGCAGCAAAAAAACATGGATATACAGTGTTTCTCATAATGCGTATTTATTCTAGCTGTTGCATTGCTGCTATTAGGGGAAGCCTGGAAAATGCAACATAGAAAGATTTGCTTTATGCAACAAATCCGCATGAATAAGAATAGCCATAGGACTACGTGCTGTTTTGTGAGCAAGCTTGAAAAAACTGATGAAGATCCGACACAAAACCGGCAGACAACGACGAGACTGAAGGAAATGAGAGAATTGATTTTGACAGAAAAGACGGAAAGAGAGAATTCTTTAGAATCCATCTGGTTATCAGGCAAATCCTGTTGGCATTACATAATCAAAACCAGAGAAGGCGAAAAAGAAGACAAGCTTTTTCTTCTGCTTTGCTACTTTGATGGAGTGTAATAATTATACGTGAGCTAGCGTCGATTTCCATGCAGAAAGATCACTAGCAACAAGCTGGCATTTAAATACAAGCTGAATACATGCAAGATCATGTCTGTGTGGTGTCTAAATGCTAATAGCGTACCTCTGGATCACTTGACGTCTGTAAATGGTAAGTATATTTTGGTTTAATTTTTAATGATTCAAGGTGCCTTTTTTTTTGACACCTACTGTGTGCTAAAGGATAAATAAAGCAGATACAGGGAGTCAAAATAGTGGCTGCAGCAACGGGAAGTTCTTCTAAATATTAAACATGACAATAAAGTTCCACTGAAATGTTTTGTCTATAAGCAAAAACATGTCTGGAATCTGAAGTACACCAGAGCTACAAAGATAACAACTAGTAAACATCTATATTTATGTTAATATCATACTCAGAACCTTGTCCAGACTTATAGATTTTTACACAGCAGGATGTACAGTCATCTGAAAACCATGAACCTTCACTGTCACTTAATAGCGTATGATGGCGGCCATCTTGGATTTTGTTTAGTTCAACTTTTGGAGTTTGTGTCAAATTTGCAATGATTGCACCATTTATTTCGGTCCTTTCTGACAAACAAAAATCAGATCTGAATCAAAATCTGTTTAAATAGAAATACATAAAATTACATTATACAAATAAACAAATAAAAATTTAAGTAAGAATCAAATGAATTATCTGATTGAATATATTTGGATATAATCTATAAAATTTATATTATTGAATAGATTTGTGTTTTTTCCCCCCTACCAAGTAATTTCTCTTTTCTTCCCTTTTATTCTTCAAACATCAGGTAGGGAATGTGGGTTAATTGATGATGGATTCATTAAAACTTGTTAATTGCCATATAAGTGGTCAAATGTTTATAATCATCATCATCATCATAATACTATAAAGTCCTTTATTCTTCTTAAACCACTCAAAAAACTAAAATCCCACAAAGCACATCTGGGCCAGATGCTGAACACCAAGTACTAATTATTTTGCAATGATAAATTAAACATAGGCTCAAACACTCCACTTTACATATTACTTTTAGAATAATTTATATAATTACTTTTAATGAATAATTCAGATTTTTTGCATTCAGACAAATAATTTGATTCGGCTCATTAATAAGAGTCGACTCTGTCATCTTCCAGTACATAGAAACTATTGTTACTTGAATTAAATCTTTGGTGTAAAGTATTTTTGGGAGAAAACTTTTGAACTTTTACAAATCTTTCTCTCTTTTTCTTACAATTTTTCTATTTTTGATTATAACCATAAACCGGTAAATTCATATTTCTTGTAAAAGAGGTTCTTTTTGATCGTTTGCATTTTTGCCTAATAATCAAAACCGACAGATCATTGTATAGGCAAAAGTATTGGCACGCCTGACTTCTCCACCATACAGTATGTACAACCCCAATTCCAAAAATAAACACTGTGTAAAAATATCGGACGATTCCCATTTTTGTTTCTATTTAGGATCACACTGTTGTATATTGTTATCCATTTAAAGTTACATTTAATGCTTTGAAATGTCTTAGAAATTCCTGTCATCATTTACATTATAGAGGCTACAAAACATTTATCTTCATTGCCAGCTTCTCCTATAAGATAAACTCACAGCTGAGCCCCTACCTAAGTTACTATGAAAACAATTTGTGTACAGTAACAAAGAAAATGAACTGAAACCTTCTGACCCATAAGAATACAATATTCAACATCGAGATCAGATATTGTGATGCTCAATTTAGATTTTTTTTGTTGAGCCATTAAACAGCTAAGTACAACAGGAACTAGAAACATAGCTTTCTCTGTTAACGATCTAATCTACAGACCATCTGACCACACGCTCTACAATGTATATTGCTTGATTTCCAATGAAATACTGAGCTTTTATATGGAAATGTATCTTTGCCTTCTTCTAAGTGAAATAGATGGAGCTAAATCCTAACAGAGATGCTCTGTTGCTGTAAATCTTTCTGCAGCTCTGTATATAACTTCTGGCCTAATTTACTGTCACTTGAAACACATCTGTTAAAGATTTCTCATTGCAGCTTGAGAGCATTTTGTTACAATGACATTCTAAAAGGGCTCCCGAGAGCAGATAACCTCATACTGTTCACGTGACCCTGTAAAATACTTTATAGCTTTTTTTCAGAGGAAATACAATGAAGGCTGGACACTGTTTCTCATACACAGGATTTACTACTGGGGCCCACATGTATTTGGATATTTGTAGAATATACATGATACGATAACGAGACTGGGTTCCTCATAGCATGTGCAAAAGTGTACTTTTACATGTGCTTATTTGGCCAGGATATACATGATATAAGATATTTAAATAGGCCGGGATACAAGAATCTCTGAAGCAACAGTTGAGGGTTAAGACAGTGTTGCTCTACTACTGCTTTAATTCATTCATTCATTCATTCATTCATTCATTCATTCATTCATTGATAGATAGATAGATAGATAGATAGATAGATAGATAGATAGATAGATAGATAGATAGATAGCACCATATTTAGTAGATAATGTTGGATATGAAAATGTACAATATGGAATAGGAACATTGTATGTACTAAACTGTACATAATATATACATAGTGTTAATACAGATGATACATAGATATGATGATAATCTAGAATATATAAAGTATTATATATAAGATAATTGAATTTCATGATTGAATAGAACAATCATAATAAATAAATAATTGTCCAGAATGATATAGAATGAACCAGGTTGAGCAGAACTGCATGATGATTGCTGCAGTAGAATCAGTAAAGTATCAGTGAACTATCAGAGTCCTAGCAGTGTAGTGTAGGGTGATGGTAGATGGGGAAAAAGCTGGTGCTGAACTACTGGTCTAAAGTTAAGACAGCTTTTCACTACCATTGCTTCAGATTCGTCACCTTCTAAACAGCAATCCAAACACTTGGGATGTGGTAGTTCAGTGATTATGATGTTGGATTTCCGATCCAAACGTCGCCATATTTTCTGCCATAAATGTAAAACACTTAATCGCTGATCCACAACTTATTATTAACAATCAACCAGTTTCACGTATTACAACAAACACCAGCATGCCATCTTTAATAAATAATGTAAGGCTAGAGTGACCAAATACAGTCACTGGTGCCAATACTTTTTCATGCAATACTCCAGTAGTGCATTGACTTCTTCACATTTTCTCACCAGACCTGTCTATATATATATATATATATATCTTCATATTCAATATTGCATTCAATTTTTTTGGGTTTATTTTTATATTATTCTGAATATTTACTTTAAGCAAAATGAATAAATAAAAGCACAGAGATCAGCGGTCATTACATAAAAAAACAACAACAACAACAACAAAAAAATCATGACTTATTTATTTTGAGATTCAAACTGCATCATTGATTTGTGTATGTGTACGTGAAGGACAGGTTGCATGTATAACTGGAGATGAAGTAGATAGAGAGAAGGTTAGACCAGTTCTAAATGTGTTGGTGATGAGATGGACATAAACACAGCTGGTAGTGCTTATCTGTGTACAGAGTGGTGTTTGTGTGTTATACCTGTGTGTAAAGAACACTTCTGTTGTTTACCTGTAGAGGGCCGAGGATAGAGCTGGTGGTGTACATGAAGAACAGACGCAAGTAGCTCAGGACGTTGGCGAAGGCGAAAAGTCCTTCGGCCACCAGGATGGGGTGAGAGGCGTCCCAGTCTTTTCTGTCAGTGTGTCCGTTCTCAAACTGGATCAACACGTAGACAAACACACACTTGTTAGAAACATACACATCGAATAATCAGCTATTGTGTCTAAGGCATGTTTAACAGCAAGATTGCGACTTCTGATGGATGTGTGCCTCAAGACGTGAGCAAGCTGAAAAGTAGTGAAGGGTGTTACTATAAACTTGACTGAGTGCCACATTTTTTCCTGTGAACCGTAAAATTCCTGATCAGATTTATAGCATGGACCATACAGCTGATTCTCCTGGTGAGGAAAGAGGAGGCCAGCTACACTTTCAGAAAAATATGAGCTAAAATAAAAAATTCACAAATACTCTTTTCTATATATGTTTCGAAGGTAAAATAAAAAAAAAAAAAAAAAAAAAAAAAAAAAAATAAAAAAAAAGGTAATGTTGTTGACCCCAATGCAAATGAACACACATCACATTCGCTATAATGCGTTATAATTTCTATTTAACTTATACAGAGAAAGACTTCTACATTTGATACACCACATAAAATACATGTACACTTACTAATAATAAGTTCACTTTTTGAGATCTAAGTACAGCTTCACCCCAACCTACGACGTAGATAGAGACCGAAAAAATCGAGTCCATCGAGTCATAAGTCTCGAAGAGTGACTACTCCGACGCAGACATAAAGAGGCACTGTAAACACAGAATTATTTTTTTACATACAACAAATAAAGTAAATAAAATATATATTAATTTTTTCGTCAGAGGTGACGGTCGTATCTCTGATATGTCGTAAGTCGAGTGGTCGTAGGTCGGGGTCTAACCGGACTGTACTTTCTATAGTCAGTTCCAGTTTTGCTTTTTCTAGACTCAATTCACATTAATGTGCATTTTCAAATCTGATGGGAAAATCCAAGCAATATACATCAAATCCCAAATGTAACTTTCTGACCAAGCCAATACTTAGACTTGTCACTGATGTCTGTGGCTGTCAATGTCAAGAAAGGGACCACATTTTCCAGACTTTACTGGCAGAAAATATATAAAGTGTGTCCAGTATCTGAAAGCTCTACATTCTGTAATGCATGAGAGGATAAAAGCATGTCAGCTGTACAATATGGTGAGGTCACATGTTCCTTACAACATAATGAAACTCTTTCTTTGCATATCTGACCGATGTTAGAAAGCTGGGGGCAGCCATGTACAGTACCCCTCGAGCACAGAGGTGCATTGCTCAAGAGTAATTTTTCAGATTGGGGATACCAGGGCTTGAACCCCCAATGCTTCAATCAGTAACCCATAACCTTAAGCACTGAACTACTACTTCGCCATGTCAAACCTGCGACCCCAGTGTTTTATTATGAATTCATTCTCCATGAGCTGAAAATGTGCAGTATTTTTGACCATAATAAGTCCGATTGCTTATAAAAGTCAGGACACATCTCTTACTGACTTTAAGGGGAAGTGGTAGCTCAGTGGTTAAGGCTCTTGGTTGCTATTTGAAAGGTCAGGGGTTCAAGCCCCAGTATTGCCAAGGTGTCACTCTTGGGCCCTTGAGAAAGGCCCTTAACCCTCTGTGCTCCAGGTGCGCTATATAATAGCTGACTCTTTTTTTACTAAAAAGAAGATTGCTTTGACAAATTGCTGATGTAATCCAATTGAAACACTTCAACTAGGATGTACTGTTACTATATAATATATATAATAAAGCTGCTTTGAGACAATTTCCATAGTACTGAGTGATAAAAAGCAGGAAAACCCCAACAGATTAACAAGAAAGAGCTGCAGTTCAGTGGGTTGTGAGTAATATACTGAGGATTTAAGGTTTTGCCCACAGCAGGCACTCTCACACTGAACATAATCAATTATTCAACATTCCATATGTCTGAGAGAGCAAGCAGAGGAAAAACCATTTTGACACGAGGTTTCATACAGAACCTGTCAAAAGTTTGGAAATCTGTTTCACATTTCTGTGCAAAATGCAAAATTTTTGTCCATATTTTTTCACTATAAATCATATCCTCATTTTTCTCATCGCATTTATTCGGCTCAAGTTTACATTCAACCAAAGTACCATCTGTGGTACGAATCAGACGTTTTTATACAGAGGTATTCGGAGATCCCTCAGTACAGTGTGTGAAGATCTAAAAGAGCCGGCAGGTTTGAATTACATGCACAAGCGGTCAGTACTAGTATTTTTTCTCCATTGTTAATGTTTGTTTTTTTAAGGATGATTGTCTACTTTATTATCTAACCTTGCTGTGAGCCACTATTTTCAGTGCGAAGGTTGCCAGGTACAGAGAATTCATCACAAAACTTAGATGGTTCCTCGACTCTTCCAGGAAGTCCTCTAGGCCTTCGTACCACAGACGCTTCACATCTGACCACACCATTCCTGCAGAGAGAGAGGGAGAGAAAGAGAGAGAGAGAGAGAGAGAGAGAGAGAAATTCTCCATCAGTACACACACTCACCCCAACAGCTTTAAAGACTTCCTGACATTATATAAGATATAAAGAATTCCTGACATTCCTTTACAGAGGTTTTTTTGCCCACTGATCCCTGCTAATTTTGGTAAAATTTGTATTTGAAGTGTTTAAAAGTTTCATTTAAACGACCCCGATTACACAAAAGTGTGCCTACATACACCAACACATATAAAAGATCATAAAAGATGTAGCAACGACATAAAGCTGAAGCCACAAAGCCCTCTGTTGTCTGAAAAATAAACTACAATTGTAACTTAAACATATTTTAATGTGAGTTGGAAGGATGGCAATTTAAGATTGATACTGTGATATCCATCCATCCATCTATGCATCCATCTTAGCATCCATCTATGCATCCATCCATCCATAGACCTAGTTTTTTTCCACTTGGATACAGTACACACTTGCATGTAATGGAATCCATAAATCACAGAAATGTCTATTAGTGCACTTCTATTAATGCACTTATTCTAAACCCCTGATACACTCACCACCGACTTCATTAGAAATCACTGTACTCATTTCTGCAGTTTTACTATGCAAATGAACAAAATGTTGGTCAACACCTGATCATAAGATTGGTATGTACTTTTGGTCTTCCTATCCCATATTTAGTCCCTGTTTGCTCTTGTAAGAACCTTCACTCTTCTGGGAAGATGTTTCACTAGATTTTGGAGTGTGCTTGTGGAGATTTGCGCTCATTCAGTCACAAGATCTTTAGTAAAGGCAGGTACTGATGTAGGTGAGGAGATGAGGAGGCCTGGGGTGTAGTCGGTGATCACATTCATCCCAAAGGTTTTCACTATTCAATTCAACTCAATGTCTTTAACAATGGACGTCTTGAAAGAAGGATATTCCAGAAAATATTCAAAAGGAATTTCAAATAGCATTTTCCATACGTGGACGCATAAATTGTGACATAATCCAAACGCAATCGCAAATGCTGTGTTACAGTTTGCGTTTCAAGTGTGAAACCAAGTTCTGTTTGCAACTGTAGTTCCCGTGTCTTACAAGTTATGACCAAGTGATATTTACAAAGCAATATTAATTAACAAGTTTGCTTTTTCACTTTCTCTCCTGCCAAAACTCGAATGGAATCGCAATTCCTTTTGCATTAAAATTTTCAAACCCTTGTACGCTTTGATGCCGTGTACCGAAAACTGAACTGTCACCAACTTGCTGCACGAGCATCATAATACCCTCTAAAATTTCACCGACTACCTCCATTGTTTATTTCTGGCACTTCCCCTTTTGGCTGTCGACTGGGCGTGTCGTCTCTTCCCATACAAACACGCCCAATAATACAGACCCACCCCCGACACTTGATTAACAGTTTTCAGTGCAAGGCATCGGAAATGCAAATTTGGCTTCGGACATTCAAATGCAAACGGAATTGAGATTACTTTTGAGTGAACAGTTTACAGTAAACAGTTGATAACTTCATCAATGATGGAACCCCTGTATAATGCATGCTGTCTGGTGTGAGGATGAGGTTTTCCTTCTGAGTCTGATTCCACTCAAGGTTTCTTCCTTACAGGGAATTGTTCCCTTTCAACCATCACATCTTACTCATTAAAAATAAAAGGTAATTGATTTATGGCTACATGGTTCATAGGAGTAAATGAAGGTGACTAGATTTATCATTTGTGCCCCTTCATTTGATATAGATACATTAAATATAGGTTTAAATGTCTTGAGTTATGCAACATACAGCAAACTTCAACAAAATTACAGCAAACAAATTAATAATCTGACATTGTCTCCTAAATCAGCCCTTAATTTCACCTCTATCTGATCTTTTAGTTTATTTAAAGGTGTGATAGATAGCATTCTCTCAGCACCACTGCTGCTACAAAGACCCCTAAAAGGACCATGTGTTAGAAGTCAGAAAACACTTAAGTAAACTGATGATTTGCTTATGATCTGAACCAAAGAAATAAATATTTGTGTACCTTATTGAGCATCATATTTTTACCATTGTATCTTGTTGCATTGAATTGCATTGTGTTGAATGGAATTGCAAGCAGATCACACTGCATCGTAATAGGGGTGAATCATATATATTAGTGCTGTCACTCGATTACATTTTAAATGTATCTTAAATTAATACTTTTTGAAGTAATTATGTTTTGAAGTAATTATGGTGTTTTAAATTATATCAATCAATATATGCAATACTACCTGCAATACGTACTTATCTTATCATCAGGACACCAAAAAAAACTTTTGCTATGTTTTGCTATGATAAAGACTTGGCACATCGGTATTTAGTGATTAAAAATGTTTTTTTTTTTGGTAGAGTTTTAAAAAATATATATATCCGAGTAAAGAAAGAAGGTCATGCCCAAATGTGTGTTGCGTTGAAGGTTTTCATTTTATATAATATTTTATTTAATATAATATATATTTAATATTTAATATTTATTTATTTATATTTTTAATAAAAATGGTCAAACAGAAATGCTCACTGCATTAATTGGCCGTTAATAATACACGTATGTATGTGTGTATGTGTGTGTATATATATATATTACAAATAAAATTTGTATTGTGATGTGTTTTATGAAAAGTATCTGAAATGTTTAAAAAATGCTTTCCTCTGTCCTTTGTTTATGGTTACACTGTGTGTGTGTGTGTGTGTGTGTGTGTGTGTGTGTGTGTGTGTGTGTGTGTGTGTGTGTACATATGGAAAAAGATTCCAAAATGCCATCTAGCATCTCAACGGTGTTCAGCTTAATTAAATAAAATTTACTGGAGTCAACACAAAAACACATGCACACACACACACACACACACACACACTTTCCATCCCACACAATATGAGCGTCTGTCTGTAAGCTCTAAATAAATTACACTAAGGCAAAAAAAAAGCACAGTGGATCTGCATTCACAACATGAAGACCTCCCAGTGTGTTCCACACAGCTGCAACCATACATGTATATTTACAGCGACACACACACACACACACACACACACACACACACACACACACACACACACAAGTGCAGTGATCTTCCTCCATCTTGTGGATCCTTTCCTGCAGTATACTTCAAGACAAACGTTCTAAATTGTGTACCAGCTTAGCTCTAAACTGATACAATCTTGGAAATATATTTTTATGTAAGTATGAAGGACATTAGTTATTGAGCTAAAAGTGAACTACAGATATGCATACTTACTTCCACATTACAGCTGAAAAAGCTCTAAAATCACAGGCTGCATACGCAGAGCCCCTGCCATTGTGAAGGCTCCCTCTCACCCCTCCCACAACATGACCCTACTCCCACCTCCTTAACTAAGCACTAATGGACATTAATGGTCACTCAATGGACAGTAACACACTCTCGCACTCAGTCACTTTACTTTGCATAAAAATGCACATTGGACATTAGCACATCTGCACACATCTAGGACTTTTAACAGTTTACTATAAACATCCACTCATTCTGCTAAAATATGCAACCTGGACATTGCACACACTTGAACATGGTCACCTCTGACAGTGCACTCGCACTTTACTCGGTTCTTACATTACTTACATTTTATATTTATCACATCTACCTCATAGTTATCAAATTTATCACATCTATCTCATATTTATCACATCTACCTCATAGTTATCACATATTTATCACACCTACATCTACCTCATAGTTATCACATATTTATCACAGCTACCTCAAAGTTACCACATATTTATCACATCTATCTCATATCTTCACATCTACCTTGTATATATCACATATTTATCACATATTTATCACATCTACATCTACCACATATTTATCACATCTATCTCATATCTTCACATCTACCTTGTATATATCACATATTTATCACATATTTATCACATCTACATCTACCACATAGTTATCACATCCACCTTATATGTATCACATTTATCACATCTATTTCATATTTATCACATCTACCTCATAGTTATCACATATTAATCACATCTATCTCATATCTTCACATCTACCTCATAGTTATCACATATTTATCACATCTACATCTACCACATAGTTATCACATCCACCTTATATGTATCACATTTATCACATCGACCTCATAATTACCACATCTACCTCATAGTTATCACATATTTATCACAGCTACCTCATAGTTATCACATATTTATCACAGCTACCTCAAAGTTAACACATATTTATCACATCGATCACATATTTATCACATCTCTCATATTTATCACATCTACCTCATATCTATCACATATTTAACACATCTACCACATAGTTATCACATATTTATCACATCGATCTCATATGTATCACATCTACATCTACCTCATATCTATCACATATTTATCACCTCTACCTCATATTTATAACATCTACCTCATATTTATCACATGTATCAGATCTAGAACCAGGTGCTTTTTGTTTTTCACACCATTCTGTATATAATTCTGAGACAAATTCCAGGGGCTCCAAAGCATTTAAAGTACACAAACTATCACTTATGTTATTTGAGCTTCTGCTATTAGATTGGTTCGTTTCATAAATGTCTTATAAAGTTGAGAGGTTTCTGAAACTTCCATCATTTGTTTCATTACAAAATAATTATACAGCCATCTGGCCAACAGATTTTTTCAAAACGTAAACAATACACTCCTACATGGTGATGTAGCCCAAAGTCTCCATACATGGGTATGATAGCACCGATACAGAACTTACCTATGATCCAGAGAATGAGCAGGTAGTCGATAAACTCCAGTGCTGGGCCCATGGTGTTCTTCTTGTCTTCGTTGTAGACCAGTGAGTAGAGGTTGAGCAGTAGGAGAAAGGTAAGGTAAGAAGCGCTGTGGATGATGAACTTGACAAAGGGCGTGTGGATGATGTGGCCGACACGTGAGCGTGGCCCAAGCAGGTAGCACACTGAGAGTAGAGGCCAGAGCAAAGTTACGCTCAGAACCGTCAGCAGCTTCAACCCCGTGTGCTTACGCCGGTAACTCGCCATCTCACCGAACCACACTGTGTTCAGGAACTGTTGACAGTTAGACTGTGCCACGAACTGGAATAAAGCAAAACCGCAAAGACGTACAAAATACGTATACGTAAATATGATTCTCCTGGGAAGTGGAAGCTCAGTGGTTAAGACTGTTTGACTGTGTCCTTTGGACCTGGAGGTCATGAGGTCACATCAGACAGTCAAAATAAAAACAATTTACAGTTAACTTACAATAAAACATGGGGGAAAAATTCTAACAGGAAAAACAATATATTGTACAAATTTCTTTTTGCCTTAAATATGATATTCAATATTATATACTCTTATTTCCTTCAATTTTCTAAGAAAATTAAGATCTGTAATAACCATAAGCTTCCAGAAATACTATAAAATGTAATTTGTAATGTTTTTTTTAAACTTCTGTTTACCTTTTTCTGTCCCAGAAATATTAGAAAGATCAGTACCCAGAAAAATGCTATGCAAAGTGGCCCACTTTCCAACTGTGGTCAGTGTGCCTTAAGGCGAAGTTGGGAAGAATTTTTATTACAGTACAATTGCAATTCCCATAATAGGCAGCAGAGGGTAAAAACTACTAATTGCCCCTTTAAAGTTTATGACAATGAGATTGACTGCACAACTCAACTACCATGAAGCAAGCTAGGATTGGGCAATAGCAGTAATTAGAATAAGCATTGTTGGCATTATATAGCAACTATCTCCCGGGTCCTCTTACCTCTTTCTGGTTGTATTTGATGGCGAGTTTGAGTCGACTGAGGTTCATGCGCTCCTCTAGTAATCCTCTTTTGTTCACATGATCCTCGTTGCTCGTGTGGTTCAGGATGACTTCGAGCTCGCGGGAGTTCCGCGCCTGGGCTAACAGGTCCTTGGCAAACATCTTGCACTGCTTGGCTAGTTCTTCATAATCAGTCCTGTGGCCCAAACAAAAGTCAGGTAAATTGTATGAAATGCTGCTTAGTGCTGGTTTGACTAGTCATACTGGTTGTAACTAACATGCATATTGGACTGTTGGTTTCAGCAGTGCAGTATATTGAGAACATTGTTTTTTTTTTCAATACATGCTATGTGGAGGCTGGCTGGCAGCAGACTCTGTGGCTTTCAGGCTAAAATAACTATGACAGGCCATTTAAAATGAAAAACATCGCCTTCAGCACCAATGAATTATGCTACCCGCTATCCATCATTGTAATAGGAACCGACCTGCAATTACCTCAGTGTCTTAGTAAGGCTGAAGATCTAACGGTCTGATTTTTTCTGTTCTTTAACAGGGTAGAGATACTGACCTGGTCTCAGAACCATGCATGAAGATAATCAGTTATTCGGCAGGATGACGTACGATGGAGAATGTGATAAAGAGTTAACTGATTTGATGATTATTCCATATATAACTACAACACATAGTTCATTTTCTTTCTCTATTTTTCTCTCTGCCTGTTTGTGTCTCTTGTGTTTGAAATGTTGAGCAGTTACGAAACTTTTTTTGTGTCCTTTTATTGAGTCTTTCTTTCTTTCTTCCTGGGTTCCCATCGCATCAGATTCCATGCATTTGTTTTTGCTTTGGTCCTGTTTTCTGTCTTGTCCCAGGATCTGTTGTTACCTTGCTATCTGACTGTTATTACCTGTTGTGTGTTAGCACTTTATATAATTGGCCTATTTACACCCTGCTGTGTCTGAGTGTCTTTTTTTGGATGATTTTAATACCTGGGATCAACAGTGCAAAGTAATGGAGAGTGTGTTAGAGAAGTGAAGAATAGAGTGCAGGCAGGGTGGAGTGGGTCGAGAAGAATGATAGCAGGAGTGATTTGTGATAGAAGGGTACCTGTGAGAGTGAAAGGGAAAGTTTATAGGACTGTGGTGAGACCTGTGATGTTGTATGGATTAGAGACAGTGGCATTGAGTAAAAGAGAGGAAGTGGAGCTGGAGGTAGCAGAGCTGAAGATGTTGAGATTATCATCAAGAGGGACGACGATGAACAGGATTAGAAATGAGTTTATTAGAAGGACAGCGCATGTAAACGTTTTGTAGACAAGGTGGGGGAGGTGTAATTGAGATGGTTTGAACATGTGCTGAGGAGGAACATGGGGCATATGAAGCAGGAGAAGAATGCTGAGGATGGAGCCACCAGGAAGGAGAAAAAGAGGACCAAGGAGGAGTCTTATGAATTTAGTGAGGGAAGTCATGCAGGTAGTTGTGCAGAGGACAGGGTGATATATATATATCACCCTTGACATAAACCAATAAAACCAGCAAATTTGTCTGGTATAAGACACAATATAACTCATTGGGAAATCGCAGCTTAGTGGTTAAGACATTGGATTTCTGATAAGAAGGTCATTAGTTTAAATCTCAGCACCACCAAGCTACCATTGCTGGCCCTAAACAAGGCCCTTAACCTTCAAATAGATAAGGGCATCTGCCGAAAGCCATAAAATGCTATAGTTATAAAAAAGCAACAGCATTACACCGTTCAGTTATTGATTATTATGGCCTGGGCCTGGTCAGTTTTGTGAGGCTTAGGAAGATAAAACTGGTATTCTTGCCATGTCTGACTAATTCACTCTGTACCTGAACTCCACCTCAACCAAGCTGAGCTCCTTGAGGTCAGCGCTGAGCTCAAACGCTCGGAGAATAGGGTCTTCCTCTGTCAGCATGATAAGTGATGGACTCGCTAGGCAGCGATAAATGTCCAGCCGAAACCTGCAGAAGACACAGGGAGAAATTATAGACCTTCAGACTCACTGACCAAACTAATTCTACTAGTCTTTACAGATGATTCACAATTGGAAATGAGGTTGAAGCAAATCAGAATCTAAAAATCAAAGGGGGAGATAGAGGTATGTCAGGAGGTCACTGGTGGATTCAATACACGGTTCCTGTAGTTGAGTATATGTGATGGTAAAAAAAAAAGGTTTCGAGACTAACTCTGTTCACAAGAAAGTACTTCGTTAATCAGTTTAGATGCTGTCACCTTCAAAATAGTCCCCTTGTACAGCAATACAGCACTCCCAGCATTCCTGCCACTTCTGGAATGAGTCCTGGAAGTCTTCTTTTCAAAGAGTGTCAAGCACCTTTTGAGATTTGGGCTGAATCTCTGCAATGGCGAATCCTCATCTTCGGGAAGAGAACGAAGTCCGTAGGAGTCAAATCTGGCAAGTAGGGTGGGTGCAGAAGTGAGATCCTGTGGATTGTTTCAGAGGATCTTCACGCACAAGTTGTAGAATGGTTTAGACAATTTATGGAGTTGAGCTCCTTGAAGGTCTTCCTGACCACTGGTCGTGATGTACTTCCGCTCTTGAAAGCACGCCTGCCACTCAAAACAACCCGAACGACTCGTTGCAGCATCGCCGTAAGTAAAACCCTCAGTGTCAGATTTGCCCAGAATTTCACGTTTGCTCTTTCACGTGCTGTTCGTGATAAAATCGTGGTCAGAATTGCACCAGTTAACAGCATTAGTCTCGAAGCTTTTATTATACCACCTCGTAAGTAAAACCTTTTTTTTTTTACATTTCAATTTGATTGAAAGTACCAGTTTCCCTTCTGTTCAGGTCACAACAACGGCTCCAAAAATATTTCATTACTAAAATATACTGCATTTCTAGTTGTATTAGTATTAATTGTAAACACTAGTCTGAGTGCCTCAGTGAGACACAACACATAAGCACATAAAGGATTAATAATGAAGAGAGTTGCACGGTGCCTGGAGTGACGCAGGCTGTCCTTCTTGTTCTTGGCGTTGCAGAGCATACACTCGCAGCCCACGGCGTGAGGTCTGGGAAGTGAGATATCCTGCTTCAGGAGCATGGTCAGAATCTCGTAGTTGTTCCTGTGAGCAGCCAGGATGACGGGAGCCACGTCCATGGTGGTGGAATATTCCGGGTTCTGAATCCGCTGCATCAGTTTCTGTAGAGCAACCAGTGAATTCAGATCAAGATAAATAGATATGCTTCAAGATTTATAACTATTTCAGATACCTTGCTGTAGGCTTTATCGTATTGTTTTCTTAAATCTAATGTATTCCAATCTTAATCTATTCGGTTAATCTGAATAAATGATGATTCCATATAAATCCTACAAACATACAACCACTTGTTCTCTGTGGCAGAGACAGAGATTTTTCATAGTGGTCGCCAGTCGAAAACCAGCAGTTACTCTGGGGTGGCACAGTAAACATCATTATACAAACAAACATGGCACTTATTCAACCTTGAAATAAATTTGAATAGTATTTCATAGTTTTTAATAGTAACCCAGAACCTTAACTGAGCTACTGCTTTTCTTTAGTTTATCACGTTTGCTGATTGCCTTTTTGTTTGGTGGATTTTAGACCTGTTTAATGATTCTTATTTGTTGACTGAGCTTCTATAATAAACTTTATTTTAGCTTCTCCCATTAGGGGTCGCCACAGCGGACCATCCGCATGTTTGATTTGGCACGTTTTTACGCTGGATGCCCTTCCTAACGCAACCCTCCGGGCTTGGGACCTGCACTAAGGCTTGTGCAACCTTAATGGCTGGGTGAGAGCGGTGAGAGTGGTGAGAGCACCGCATCCTAACCACTAGACCACCAGGGATCCTACTGACTGAGCTCCTGTAATAAATATTTTAATATCTATTCTCTATTTGAACTAATCTAAAGGAATGCACTGATCTTGGGCAAACGTAGACATAGTGTCAACATGATAAGAGGAAAATTTTAACCTTCATGGAAATCTAAGTTTCATTGAATATACTTGCTATATAAAGTGTAAAGAATCTGCTACATCTACATCTACTAGAGCGCCGTCCTCGCAGCTGCACTCTGTAAGCTTTTGTAATATATATCTATGTGCTTTCTTGCTGCTCTCACCTAGGGATATTTAGTATAATTTCCAGGTGATTTTTTATTAAAACTGCTGAAACATTTTTTTTTTGACACTGTGTAATACTAACGCTCCAGCCACTTTTGTGGACATGTCCTGCTAATGCCTGACCTGACATTATATGCTTTTGGGAATATGCGGTTCACAAGCTGTGCAGTCTCAATGGGCTCCAATTTCATAGACCCCTGTTTGATGCGTCAAATCACGACTCACCCCATCATTTTACTTTGGCTCTGATTTTTAAAGTCAGAATTCACTGCAGCCAAACAATACTACAAATATAGATCGAAAAGGATACAATCCACAACAGCTAATATAAGGTGCTTAAAACACAATATGTTAGCTGTTTATTATAAGCACCTTATACACGTGCCTCCAGCATGGCTAATACACATCTTATTCACGTGCATTGCTAATCAACATCCTATACACGTGCCTCCAGCATGGCTAATACACATCTTATACACGTGCATTGCTAATCAACATCCTATACACGTGCCTTCAGCATGGCTAATCAACATCCTATACACGTGCCTCCAGCATGGCTAATACACATCTTATACACGTGTGTGGCTAATCAACATCCTATACACGTGCCTCCAGCATGGCTAATGCACATCTTATACACGTGCATGGCTAATCAACATCCTATACACGTGCCTCCAGCATGGCTAATCAACATCCTATACACGTGCCTTCAGCATGGCTAATCAACATCCTATACACGTGCCTCCAGCATGGCTAATACACATCTTATACACGTGTGTGGGTAATCAACATCCTATACACGTGCCTCCAGCATGGCTAATACACATCTTATACACGTGCATGGCTAATCAACATCCTATACACGTGCCTCCAGCATGGCTAATGCACATCTTATACACGTGTGTAACTGGTATAAAAGGTACTTTGCTAGATTTTTGTTTAAATATTCAAAAATGTAGAGGAACTTTTCTTTGAGTACTTGTTGGGGAGGGAGTGTCATCAGCGGGGCACATCCGGGGTTTTTCATCGTGCGTTTTGCGTTGGCCTCAGGTTCACTGCATGAGGCTGGTGGACGCATGCACTGTGTGCTCTTCCCTATAAACATCACTGTGTATCAGAGTGGGAGGAGCTGCTACCCCGTTTTGAACTGATGATTTCTCCTTATCAACAGATTAAAAATACCAGATCTCATCGCTAAGTGGTTGTGTGGTCCTTGTGGGTGAAGTTGTCCGTTCCAGACATGCTACATAAAATTGGTGCCGTGACCCGGATGCACTAGATCCGCTGCAGCTGGTCGCTGGGGTTCAACAACGTATGATCACAACGCAGAAATCGGTGGCCGAAGCATCTTCATTATTGACATTCTGGTAACAGTGTCTGGACATTAACAGTAATTGAATTCTTGCTTCACCACACCACATATTGTACTTCCTATCCGTTTGTTTCCCGTTTTTGCCTTCGTTTGACTTAAAGCATTTAATAACTGTGAAGAAATTTTTTTTTGTGTGTGTATGTTTTCCATTGTAACTACTTACCACTAGTAATATGGCAGAAGGAGGGTTTAATGGAAGTTTTGTAACACCTCACATTGGCAGGGGTCGAGGCGTTCTTGGAGTTGATGAGCCTAATGTTGGTAAACCGCGCATGTTGGTCTATGATTCTGCGACTGCTTCGTTTCCTCCTTACACTGAGATAAACGAACCAAAGTCTTCCACTCCTACCAATGTTGGTTGTGACAATGTTACACAGCAACTACGTGATCTCATTGGTGAGCTTGGAAGTCAGATAGGCGATTCTATTGTTACGCGTTTGTTGACAAACCAAGCCTCAATATTACCTGATCCCGTTCCATCGTCTGAGCAGCGTCCATCGATGACAATGCCTTTATCCCCGAATCTTGATCTGTCCAAGCTTAACCTTATAGTCAAAGCTGACATTAAAGACCCACAAATGTTCAGAGGGGATGGTAGTGATAAGTGCACTATCCTGGAGTGGATTGAACAGATGGAAGTATATCTGTCCAAAAAGGGCTGCAACAAGGCAGACAGCGTGGAAGAGATACTTAATCACCTTTGTGGTAGGGCAAAGAGCATTGTCAAGGTTAAGCTAAAAAGCAGCTCGGCTGCAGTACTCTGCCCTGAAGTTGTTTACGAGGTATTACGTCGCTATTTTAGTGAGAGCCCTGGCTCATGCCAGCCGTTAGCTGATTTTTATGCGACACAGCCAAAACACAATGAGTGTCCTGTTGACTATTGGGTCAGGTTGAATGAAGCAGCCGAGTTAGCAGATGCTCACCTGAAAAGATGTGGTGGTAAGATGGAGAATATGAGTTCGGAGATTGTAATGATGTTTATCCGGAACTGCCCTAATTCTGACCTTGCCAGTGTCTTTAGGTGTAAGCCCATAAGCAAATGGTCCGCCGAAGAGGTCCAAGAGGCCATTGATGAGCACGAAAGGGATTTTAGGTCTCGTAAGCAGCTTCCTTCTGCATTTAAAGCTGCAGTAAACCAGGCTGCTGTTGTTAAAGGACCTGTCAGCACTCAGGTGACAGTAGGAAGTGAAGATGTAAGTGTAAACTCTGCAGTGTGTACTGCAGGCCCACACCCTAAAACAAACGAATCTGCGGAATCGGGCACTTTGGAGCGTGTGTTAAAGATGTTAGAAAGGGTGCTCGAGCGCACCACCTCACCCGCTCCAGGACCAAAGCCTCACCCGTCACCGTGGTATCGAGCTTCCCCATGTGCAGTATGTGGAGAGAGATCTCATTCAACCCGTTCGCACTGCATGAGGGAAAAGAGATGTCTTAATTGTTTGGAGTTTGGGCATCAGCGTAAGCAGTGTCACAGGGCTGCTGGGCAAGACGTGGCCCAAGCTAGTGACGATCAGGGAAACTAGATCACTCACATTGGGGGGAGGGCGGTGTGAGTGCTAAAAGTCAGCCTCTCGCCAGTGAAGATGATCCGATGGTCATCTATAGCAGTAATTGTCAGGTTGAGTCAAGTAGCAGCACTGTTTTGTTCCAGAACATTGCAAAATTGGAAAAAGCTGACAGTTTATTCTATACAGATGTGTTGGTTAATGATACAGTCATGTGCCAGGGCCTATTGGACACTGGTTCTATGGCATGTACCATTAGCGAGGAAATGGAGAACAGGCTACTAGGTGCGTGTGGGACCCTTGAGTTTTATCAGTCTCATGCTGATATTTTACTTGTAGGTTGTGGTGGCGTTCGGGTCAGGCCCAAGTGCATCTATCAGCTAAAAATGCATGTATATGACCACTCAGTTGTTGTACCAACCCTTGTTGTACCAGGACAAAAAGACCAGTTAATTGTCGGTACTAATGTCATCAAATACATTCTTAGTCAACTTAAGCAGTCCCCAAGCTATTGGCGTGTCATGAATCAGCCGAATCCTACGGGAGAATCAGAGATCCAGCGGTTCTTGAGTATGTTATCTGGGCATGATAGATGGCAGGGCAGTTCTATCCCAACCGTCATTGGTACCGCTAAGCTTGCTCAAGCTGTCACACTTCTACCTCATCAAGAGCACCTTGTGTGGGCAAGGCTTCCGGCCAGTTCTTTCATTTCTGTGGGTAGTGCTGTGCTGGTTGAGCCACCAAAGGCTCAGACTCACAAGAAGGGTGTTCTTGTCGGGCGTGTTATAGCCACACTGCCAGGGGATAGATGGGTGCCGGTCAAGGTTATTAACCCGTCTGATAAACCGCTCACTTTGAGACGTAATGCCAAAATAGCAGATGTGTCTCCTGTTTTAGCAGTTGAAGACTTGGATGTGCAACTTGGACATAGTCACGGAGAGTTTGTGAATGTACAGAGTCAGTCTGTCTCCTCTACTGTTGGTATATGCGGTTCCTCTGCTGATATACATAGTGTACTGCAAAAGCTTGGCCTCAGTGATCTTGACATAGGGTCCTGCGAAGTCACTCCGTACTGGAAGGATCAGCTTCTACAGCTGATTCAGAAGTATCAGGATGTTTTTTCTAAACACAGGCTAGACTGTGGTAAGGCCAAAGAGTTTGTCCATAGGATTCATTTATCGGACAACCACCCTTTCAGGCTTCCATATAGGCGTGTTCCCCCGGCCCAATATCAAACCTTGAGGAAGGTGCTTTCAGAGATGGAGGAGCAAGACATCATTAGAAAGTCTTGTAGTGAATGGGCTTCCCCACTGGTCCTTGTATGGAAGAAGAGCGGTGAACTTCGCGTTTGTGTTGATTACCGCTGGCTTAATGCTCGGACCATTAAGGACGCTCACCCCTTACCTCACCAAGCAGACTGTTTGGCGGCCTTGGGTGGGAATGCTTTGTTTAGCGTGATGGATCTCACCTCCGGCTTTTATAATGTTGCCATGGCGGAGGAGGACAAGAAGCTCACGGCCTTTACAACGCCAATGGGCCTATTTGAATTTAACAGGCTGCCGCAGGGGCTTTGTAACAGCCCCGCTAGCTTCATGCGCCTAATGATGAACATCTTCGGCGACCAAAATTTCCTGACGTTGCTTTGTTACCTGGATGACCTACTTGTGTATGCCCCAGACGAGGGTAGGGCCATCAAAAGACTTGAGATGGTGTTCAGTAGGCTTCGTGAACATGGGTTAAAATTAGCCCCTAAGAAGTGTCATTTTCTCCAGAGGAGCGTGCGATTTTTAGGGCACATTATTGACAGTACAGGGGTAGCAACTGACCCAGACAAGGTCAGTGCAATTGCGGCAGTATTAGAGTCTGATTTGATGATGGAGGATGGGGTAACCCCGTCTCAAAGGAAAATAAAGTCTTTCCTTGGGATGGTGTTGTATTACCAGAGATTCATCCAGAATTGCTCCACCATCGCAAAACCTCTGTTTGCATTGACAGCTGCCCCAAGGGGCAAAAAGCCTCCAGATAGAATGTGACCATATATAAATATACTATATATATATATATATATATATATATATATATATATATATATATATATAAAACTTTTAAATCTATTTTTATAATCAAAACTTTTCCTTGTCACTCACTGATTACTACTTAGCGACCTGAGGGTTCGAACAGAAATTCACGAAATGTATTTTTTTTTTTTTTTAAAGGGATGGTGTGTATAAAAATACAATACAGATATACAACAATTACATGCGCAGAATGAGAACACATAGGTGAAAACACAAGATCAAAAACAATGAGACTATCCATGGCTGGCTAGATAACACAAAGTCCAAGCCAGGAAATGAGACATGAGGGGAACTTTAATATACTGGGGGATTAAAAACAGTTATTAGTGATGACACACACACACACACTGGTGACGTCTAAAAGGGAGACATGGACATAAAAAGATAGAATGGTGGAACCCTGACAGTCTACTCCAAAAACAATTCAAAACAATTGAACTAAAATAAATTACTGCATGATTTCAGGAGTAAAACAGCACCAGCTGAACTACAAGATTACAGCCTTTGTGTTTTCTATCAGGATTTTTATTCAATTCATTTTTATTTTTAGAGCGCTTTTAACAATGGACATTGTCTCAACTCATTGTCTCTGTTATAATTGTGAGTTTGTCTCTAATAAGCGAGCCAGTGGTGACTGTGTCAAAAAAACCCTCCCTGAGATGGTATGAGGAAGAAACCTTAAGGACTCAAAAAGGAGATTTTACTGTGAGATAGAAGTCATTTATGACACACACAAAATGCTCCTGAGATCCCACTGATCCTGTGTTCTTCCTGCTCTCTGGACCTGCCTGATGTTCTATTTCTGGATGGAACAGCCTAAAGATCCATTAGATTACTGTGGATGGTTCCACTTAGGAGTCATGAAGATGGATTTGGACTGTAACTAATATGAACAGTTCTGCTACAATGGCGTAGTGCTGCAGTCGTGTGAACAGTTATAATAGTGAACTGTACAATAGTGGACAGTTGATAACCTCAAAAATGATCGATGTGTGAACTCTAATGAGTGAATATCTGGATGTCACCCAGACAAGGAGGAGTTTTTTCACACCACCACTCGTAACCTCTTACACCCTCGTTATTGATAAACTAACGAATTTAATGTTTAATACTTTTAATAATTTTTATTTTAATATAAACCTGCTTTGTGACAGTTTCCATTGTTAAAAGCGCTACACTAATAAAAATTCAATTTAATGGCATGCTGAATTATCAGCACAATATTTTTCAGTACAGTGTTTATCTGTGTCTGAAAGGAAATCCTGCATGTCTGACTGTCATGTGCCAAATTTTGCATATCATTGGACACACACCGACGTTGCAGCATGACAAGTCAGCAAGTATCCTTTCAGTGCAGCCACAGCTGCATCCCCTGCATACATCACCTAAGGCAGAAGCATCAATATTAACCTTATAAACAGGCCCCATGCATGTTGCTCTAAACACACCAATCTATTAATAGAATGATAGTAAAAATTCAAACACTAATTGATGTACATTAAAATGATTATGAAAAGGAACGACTGATTTTGCTAAAATGTAGTTGAGTAAAATATATTTGCCTTTAAATGTAGAAGTTGAAGTAAATCTCTCCAATGGAAATACTTCAGTAAAGTACAGATACGTGAAAAAGCTACTTAAGAACGGTAACCAATTATTTACTTTGTTACTGTACACCACTGATAAAATTCGACAGAACAAGGGTTAGTATATATGTTTTATATATATATACTAGTCAAAGTCCTGACCTAAATCCTATTGAGATGCTGTGGCATGACCTTAAAAAGGCAGTTCGTGCTTAAAACCCCTGCAACGTGGCTGAATTACAACAATTCTGCACAGATAAGTGGAGCAAATTTCCTCCACAGTGCTGATAACTGCAAGTTATCACAAACGCTTGATTGCAGTTGTTGCTGCTAAGGACGGTCCAACCAGTTATTAGGTTTAGGGGGCAAACACTTTTAAACACAGGGCCATGTAGTTTTAGATTTTATTTTCCCTCTGTAATAAAAACCTTCATTTAAAAACTGCATGTTTGTGTTCACTTGTGTATCTTTTACTAATATTTAAATGAGTTTGATGATCTGAAACATTAAAGTGTGAAAAACATGCAAAAAAGTAAGAACTCACACATTTTTTCACACCACTTTATACATATATAACATATATAATATATATAACGTATTGTCAGGCGGAAGAACGTGCCGGAAACTGAAGTGCAAATCACGAAGGTTTTTAATGGACAACAAAGAGCAAATGGTTTTAACTACACCTGGTGAATGCTACGAAGAGAGAGAGAGAGAGTTTGTAGAACTTAAACAGAGTCCCGCAAACAATATTATATTAAACCAGAAATATAATATCTGTAGCTTGGGTAGTCCGACAAGGTTCATCAGCCTAAACTATAGAACGGACAATGAGTTAGTGGGAGAACGGAGGTTATATAGGGTGGTGGTTGCTGAGTGACAGCTGAGGGTGGTTAGTAGGTAGGATAGCTGCTTGGAGTGATAGGTGGGTTTGGTGAAGGAACTGTTGGATCGGACCACACGGACCAGCCTTCGCTCCGCATGTGCATCAGTGATCCTCGTCCCCCACGACCCTGTCACCGGTTCACCACTGTTCCTTCCTTGTAGCATTTTTGATAGATACTGACCACTGCAGACCAGGAACATCCCACAAGAGCTGCAGTGTCTAGACATCACAATTTGTCAAAATCCTTATGCTTGCCCATTTTTCCTTCTTATAACACGTCAAATTTGAGGACAAAATGTTCACTTGCTGCCTAATATATATCCCACACACTAACAGGTGCCATGATGAAGAGATAATCAGTGGTAATCACTCACCGGTCCTAATGTTATAATGCCTGGTCAGTGTATAAAGTTATTTTATTTGTGTATGAAAGCCTACACAGTCTGGCACCTGCCTGTCACAATGACTGTGCGACTGTAATTACATAATTATCATTATTCACTTCACCCCTCAGTGTTTTTTATGTTAACGCTGTTATGTTAATGATGATAAGTGTATTAGAGGAGAACTTAATTTAACAGGAAAGTAAATCCGTGAGAAGATGAACGTTTCATCAAGACAACAATCCAAACCATAGAGCCACAATAACGCAAAAAGGATTGCCATGGCCATGGCCAACATCCTGACGATTCAGCCAGAGTTCTTACAAAGTCAGCCAGAGTTCTTACAAAGTCAAGAAAATATGATCACATAACCCCGATCTTATCGTCCCTACACTGGCTTCCTGTTAAGTTTCGAATAGACTACAAATTATTACTTCTCACATATAAAGCACTAAATGGTTTGGCTCCCATTTACCTATCCAGTCTTTTAACACGCTACAATCCGCCACGCTCCCTGAGATCTCAAAACTCTGGGCTTCTAGTAGTTCGTAGAATAACAAAGTCCACTAAAGGTGGTAGAGCATTTTCACATTTAGCTCCTAAACTCTGGAATAGTCTTCCTGACGGTGTTCGGGGTTCAGACACACTCACCCAGTTTAAGTGTAGATTAAAAACATATCTTTTTAGCAAAGCCTACACATAACACACATCACATCATAACCTTGTGCTCCAGAACATCTGATCACATGCACATTATCAACTTGTGCTGTTAATATCATGAACAGCAGCTACGCTAATTCCTCTCCACTGCTTCTCTTTCTCTCCCCATCCCGAGACACCCTGAGGTGGCCAGCTCCAGTCACCTCCCCCTCTTGGTGATTACGGACCTTTGAAGAAGTAGATGCCGAACTCGCAAACATCCCGAACCATCTAGAGACGTACCAGTGTCAATTGGATCCCGCTACATGTGTGGAGTTTTGACATTGGACCTCCTGGAGTGTTAAGGCTCTGGCATGGAGAAGCTGATGCTGGATCTGTGGTGATCAAAAATGCTGAGCTCATAAAACTAGGAGCTATTAACCATAAAGACTGTTTAAGACTGCAGAAAGAACATCACTTATAATCTTATACTCCAGTACTCATGTTAGTTCTCACTGTCCAGTGTTCTGTATTGTTGGAAAATTTATGATCAAACTCTTGATGTCACCCAGATGAGGATGGGTTCTCCTTTTGAGTCTGGTTCCTCTCAAGGTTTCTTCCTCATAACATCTAAGGGAGTTTTTCCTTGCCACAGTCGCCACGGCTTGCTCATCAGGGACAAAATCGCACCATTCACCATCACTGTTGATTTGTGTAAAGCTGCTTTGAGACAATGTCTGTTGTGAAAAGCGCTATACAAATAAACTTGACTTGACTTGACTTGACGATTATATCCTTCTGAAAATAAATTGCAAGTCCATCAGCGAGATTCTTGTAACCCTGAAAAGTTGAAGCATACATGCCAAAAGTACTGGAAACAAAACTGAGCCATGTGATGAGAGCAGTAATGACAGTTTTCCCGCAAAGCACTCAAGTTATGATTCAATCTTTGCAGAATGACAGAATTTCCTTTCGTTTCGTTTAAAAAAGCAGAGGAGGAGGCAGCAGAGGATTTTATCTCGATACACACATTTCACAAAATCCACTATAATTATGCAAATAACAGGGACTTCACCTGGCATCCGTGGTCCAGGAGCAGCTGCAGGATGTCCAGGTTCTCATTCTCGATGGCAATGGTGACTGCGTCTCTCCCCAACACGTCCACGCAGTTGATGTTCAGCTCACCATGGGGTTTTTCCTCCAGCAGCTTCTTCACCATGTAGAAATCACCTTCATCACACACACACACACATTTCTCTGATTGAACTATTAATTTCTTGGTGAATAATGTAAACGAATGCATCAAGTGTATACTGGAAACAGTTTTAAATATGACATGCAAGAGTCCAGAGCCTGTCTTGGCATAAACACACCAGCATATAAAAGGACAGATATTCTTCCCTGAGCCAGACTTAGCTTTCCTTTATATGGTCAGGAAGACATTTGACTCTTATCTGCACAACGTAACATCAGGTTAGAACAACAAATAACATGGCATGGCTGTTTTATTAGAACGGAGTAGAACAGAGATGCCATGTCATATGTAACTGCATCAGTTAATAAGATTACAGAGTAATATGTTATTTAATAATGTGAGTAATATGTAATATGATATATTTATTTACCTTCAAATATTTTATCCTAAATGAGAGGAACAACGGCATATTTTAATATCTTTACTGTCACGTGACAGGAGTTACAGAAACTGATTTGGCTTTGTTTTCACTGAAACCTAACTGACTTGTGTAACCCACAACATGCATATACTGCATGTGAACTGTAAACAAAAATCCAGACTGCACTAACATGGCTCTTTATTTCCCAACAAGGAATACAAATTACATTTCCTCTTAGACACTGCACCATTATACCCATCCCAGGACAGCATACTCTCATAAAGCTGCATACTCAACAACATCCATCTAAAGTCATTACAGGCTGGAACATGGTTTTGTATCAACGTCTCTTCCTGCTTGCATCCATTTAGTGCAGCTTCAAAACAGAGCAGGATAAACATTAATGTAAAGGGGAAGATTTTCACACGGTCATCAGTTCATGAGGTATTATTCGGATTTTCAAACAATGAACAATTTCATTTTTAGTCACATAAAATTTTTTAACAAACCCTAATAACTGATGCCATTGGAAAAAAAAAATTGTGTATACAGTAAACATTTACATTGGCAAATTGCAGTGTGTTTTTGGTGTTATTTTTAAAAGCTTAACGGAGACCGGCTGAGATTACTTCCACATTAATCTGGATCAATTTGGTCCAATAAATAATAAATGAATTAACTATTTCTCTTATCCACAGTGAAACATCTGAAAATGCTCATGTCACCAAACCACACATCCATAAAAACCTAAGACTCGTCTCCCTGTCAGGAGTTAATTTACGATTTCATCCACTTTTAAAAGAATTTTGGTTGTACACAGAAACAAACAGGGTGAAGGTGTTCCATAAAACAGCATAAAATATACATGATGCATGAAAACGAACTGATGTGTGTGCAAACAATAAAACACACTACAATAAGACCATAACTCAGTACCAGTGCAGCACCGACCAGTACACAAGGACATTTCTATATAATAATAAATACTGTAAATATAAAAATGTGGTAATTTAGCAGCAGCAGCAGTTATTAGTTCCTGACGGAAAGTAGAGAATATGGGAAAATTTGATGTTAAGGAAATTGAGATAAAAATGTTTCAACTGAATTCGCCAACATGAAGACAAAACTAGCGGCAAACAAATCAAATCTGCGTCACGCTACTCAACAGCGCCCCCTATAATACCTGTTAATTAGTCTGATCATTTGTAGGAAGAAACTGTAAAGTCTGGTTATGAGGGCAAACTGGATATGAAAGAAAAAACTGCAGTACAGCATCGTCCACCATCTTGTTTGTTTTGAGTTGAATAGGTCACGTGATGGCTTTGTCACGTGACTGAATGTTCTTGAATATCCCAGTATGAGGATTTTATAGCAGTTGTGTTTGTTTATATCTTTATAGGTTCTCCTTCCTTGGAGCATTTTTGGTAGATTCCAGCATATGCATAGAATGAAATCTACCTCAAGACCTACTGTTTAGGAGATACTCTGACCTAATCTTCTAACCGTCAACCTTTGGGCCCGTGGGCTCAGATCCTTACATTCAGCTGTTTTTTCCTGCTTTTAACACATCGACTTTAAGACCTGACTGCTGACTTGTTGTGAAATATAATTCACCTCTTTACAATTCATAAACATTTCAACAAAACAACTTAAAATATACAGACACAATAACAAAAAGGATTGTCATGGCCAAGAAAATATCCTGACGATTATATCCTGCTGAAATCCTGTAGCGGATCCTTGTAACCTTGAGCAGTTGAAGACGTCATACTGATAGGAATGGACACAGAACTGAATCACAAAGCCGCACAAAGCTAAGCAGGTTTAACTAAAGGACCATATGAGGATTATACAGCAGTTGTGTGTGGTTGTCTCTCTCGCTGTGTGTTATATCTATTTTTATTGTAAGTTTTAGAACATA
Source organism: Silurus asotus (assembly GCA_024362625.1). Lineage (NCBI taxonomy): Eukaryota > Metazoa > Chordata > Actinopteri > Siluriformes > Siluridae > Silurus > Silurus asotus. The sequence continues at coordinate 575,615 of MU586387.1, forward strand.
AACTTGGGGGAACTTATCTATCTTTAGAAGACCACCCAAAGGTTTTGGTTCATTAAAAGTTTAGACAGACCACAGCTAATTCGCTGCTTAACAACAGAGATAAACAACCTGTGTGTGTGTGTGTGTGTGTGTGTGTGTGTGTATTCTGGTCGATTAAGGTTTTAAATAAATCTTTTTTAGCCATATGTCCCAACTAGAATAGCGAAAAAAACAACAACGACCAAAACAACAATTAAGATACTAAATGGTTTGATTCCGAGGTTCGGATTCAGGATTTGGGATATTTGTCTGATCCCATAAAAGGACAAATGGAAATGAAACAAAATAAATATGCAGGGTTTTAAACAACAACAGCAATTAAGATATAAAGGGTTCCCAATGAATAATGAAGAATGAACTGTGTTATGAACTAGAGGGTCCTCAGGAGCGCATTTTTATAAGTTTTAGAAATATCTTTAGCCACATGTCCCCACAAGAATACAAATAATTGACAGGTTAAAGCTTTAGATGACATTTGAATGATCCTTATGAGAACAAAAATGGAAAAGAATAAATATATATAATAAATATACAGGGTCTTTAAAACAAAAAGACCAAGGTCATATTAGGGTCAGGGTAAGAAAAAGGGGTAATAAATTGTGTTATGAACCGGGAGGTCTTTATAAGTCAAACCTGTGTGTGTGTTTTGGTGAATTTTAGTTTCAGATACGCTTCTTAACCATGTGTCCCGACAAGAAGAGGAGCACTGAGGATTTTTGTCTGATCCCCATAAGAAGAAAAATTTAAATTAAATTATTATTTGTTTTAATTTATTTATTTAATTGCGATTATTCGCATAATCGTCACGAGTTAACTCGCAACAATTTTTTTCTGTTCTACAGGTACCTTAAATTAATACTTTTCAAGTTTTCAATACTATAATCAACATGCGCATGGACAAATATAGACGCTTCATGCGAATGTATGTTTGTTATCAGTGAAACCGAACTCAACATGGAGCCTGAAGACAAAAAGAATATTCTTCTACAGTAATTACAGTGTTTTAAAATAACGCAAATCATCAGGACACCAAACGGAACTTTTGCTATGTTTCCACACGGACGGGTTTAATTGACGGATGTGACCATCGTAGCGGATTTTGGTTCTCGATTTGAAAACAAATGAGAAGAAGCGCATCAGTAAAACAAATCTATTTTTTTTTTTCGGCAGTTTATTATTATTTTTAATTTTTTATATCCGAAGTAAAAAAAACTTTGTTAATATTTATTTAATTATTTTTCAAATAAAAATGGGCAAATAGAAATGTGCGCTGCATTTATACACACACACACACAAACACACACACACACACACACACACACACACACACACACACACATATATATTTAAAGGGTCTTTGAAAAATAAAAAAGTATTTAAATGGTTCCCTTTGAGTTTTGAGTTTTGAGACAGGGTTAGATGGGGTAATTAACTGCATTATGAACCAGAAGGTCCTCATGTGGATAAGAAACGTGTGTGTGTGTGTGTGTGTGTGTGTGTGTGTGTGTCACAGGGGCTCAGGGAGTCAGACCTACCCTTCTCGCAGGCCAACAAGAAGAGCTTCTCATCCAGCGTGGTCTCCTCCTGAACCTCTCGCACGTCCTTGAGCGCCAGGTGGGAGCGCGGAGAGGCGGTGTGCGGGCCCCGGTACAGCGCCGCCATCAGCACGGGGAGCGGATACGACAGCACGCCGAGGCCGAGGCGCATCCCACCGGGCGGCCGCGCGCCTGAAGCCCCCGTCGTGAGCCGTGTGTCAGGATGAGATTGAAAAAAAAAAGTAAAAAGAAAACAAAAAACTAAAAAAACCCAACGCGCTCTCTGACTGATCTAAAACTAAAATAATACGCAATAATCTCCAGATGTTATTTCTTGGAATATTTCCGGTCACTTACTCAAACATACAACATGTTATTGTCCATAATGAATAATGAATATGAATAATTCTATTCTGATTAAAAATCCCAAAGGGAAACACACGCAGGAGATTTCCGCCGCACTGATGCTCAGGATATTCTGGTGCTGATGGGACTGACGCTCACAACTGCGCATGCGCGGAACAGGCCACCTGGACGCACAGCGGACAGATCGAGCCGCCAGATTGCGTGGTTTGTGCACACTATTACTTAGAATTGCACGTTCTGGCAACCCTCACACGCGCCATGAACAGGGATATTACATAATCTTATAGTGTGGGTTTCGCTCCATTACACCACCACAATATGTTCATGCATTCTTCTCTGTTTTATTTATTTATACATCGAAAATTAATACATTATTGTAAAAAAAAAAAAAGAAAAAAAAAAAAGAAATGCATATATATATATATATACACTAATGAATAAGGAAACAAAGCAACATATTTGATAAATAATTTACAATTGGAACAAGTTATTACCATGTTTACAAATATGTAATATTTGTTTTAAAAGTAAACATTAAAAGATTAAATATAAAATTACAACCCAGATTCCATTATGGGGATTAATTCAGGAAAAAAATAAAAAGTAAAATGTCATTAAAAACACATTTTAATGTCATATGTTTTTTAATAAATTAAGTAATAATATAAATGTAAAATATATATATATTTTGTTTTCTCTAAATGTTTTTAGTTGGTGAAAGGTCTTCACTGTGTCTCAGGCAGGTTCAGGTTACATGACTCTCAATTATTCTGCAATATTATGAATTATGAATGATATTTTAGAAATAAAGTAAAATGTTACGGTAAAAAAAAAAAAATGTAAAGATATAATACAATTTAAAAAAGGCCAAATACATTAATATTGAACTGAATAGTAACATACAGTGACACAGCGCCATCTTCTGGAAACATCCGGCATTTCTTTTATAAAGGTGAATCGATTATTGCTACAAAATGTCGGATGTTTCCAGAAGATGGCGCTGTGTGACTTCAGGGTTCAGAAGATGAAGTTGCTCCTGCGATGATTTTCACCGAATGTTTTATACAACCACTGAAAATGAAAATTTTACAATGACCAAAATATCTTTTATGATTCTTCTTTTCTAATTATTAATATTATTCTTATTATTTATATAATTCAACCATACTGTACATCGAGGAGTTTAAGTGTGATGTGTTTCCTGTTTCAAAATTATAAAGGCATATCAATGCAACAATGAGAAGCCAAAAAGATCATCACCATCATCATTATCATAATCTTTATCATCATCATCATCATCATCATCATTACTGTTGTATTTCAAAGCCATTTTAGTTGTAATATTAGTAGGAAACCTACTTTCCCTCAGTAGCAGGTAACTCAGTACTCTTGTGGTCTAGTGTGAAAGAATGAAGGTTTAATGAAACTTGTAAAAGAAAAAGAAATAACAATCAAATGAAACATAACAGACTTATGTGCAGTGCGATGGAGTTTATTTATGTCTGTGAAATCATTTCAGGCTGTGTGCCAGACAATAATGATAATAAAAAAATAAATGAAAAAAAGAGAGAAAGCCCTTCCAGAAGAGGAGAAGACGTGTGTGAAAAACCTGAGATTGATTCCTAACTTGTAGTGATGGGAAAATCGAATCATATTAGTGACTTTGAGTCTCGTTCATCAAAATAAACAAATATTTAATTTTATTGTTTTTTTATTTCGTTACTTTGATCAGAAATAAAATAAAATGTTACATTTTTAATAAGTAGATCCCCAACACGTCTACATCCCCAACACGTCTACAACCCCAACACGTCTACATACACCAACACGTCTACATACACCAACACGTCTACATCCCCAGAACGTCTACATCCCCAACATGTCTACATCCCCAACACGTCTACATACACCAACACGTCTACATCCCCAACACGTCTACATCCCCAACACGTCTACAACCCCAACACGTCTACATACACCAACACGTCTACATCCCCAAAACGTCTACATCCCCAACATGTCTACATCCCCAACACGTCTACATCCCCAACACGTCTACATCCCAAACACGTCTACAACCCCAACACGTCTACATACACCAACACGTCTACATCCCCAACACGTTTACATTCCCAAAACGTCTACATCCCCAACACGTCTACATACACCAACACGTCTACATACACCAACACGTCTACATCCCCAACACGTCTACATCCCCCAACACGTCTACATCCCCAACACGTCTACGTACACCAACACGTCTACATCCCCAACACGTCTACATCCCCAACATGTTTACATTCCCAACACGTCTACATCCCCAACACGTCTACATACACCAACACGTCTACATCCCCAACACGTCTACATACACCAACACGTCTACATCCCCAACACATCTACATCCCCCAACACATCTACATACACCAACACGTCTACATCCCAAACACGTCTAGTCTACATCCCCAACACGTCTACAATCTCAAAACGTCTACATACACCAACACGTCTACATCCCTAACACGTCTACATCCCCAACACGTCTACATACACCAACCTTGACTATAGTTCTAATGATGAAAATATGACAATGAAGCTAATTATTTTTGTTATATTGTAATTATATTATCATTTTGTAAATTTACCCGACAAAAAACATCCTCTAACACTTTGCACACAGAACTAATGTTGGAATATTGCCACAAAGCGATACCGTATATCAGGGGTGTCAAACTCAGGCCCGCGGGACAAATCTGGCCCGTATCAAATGTGTATTAGAGCTGCCCACCAGTAGCGCATACACCACTAATACTACAAATCCCAGAATGCTTTGTTAGTGCGTTGGCGCGTCAGTTGAGACCGCTGAAAAACTCTGTGTACTCAGCGCTAAATTTACCCGGAGATTTATCGACTTTGAATCCCAGAAATGCAGATTTGAGCTGCTCAGTAATCTGTGTGTGATTGACTTAAAAAGCACACCAACCAACCTCCAAATGGAGCTGATTGAACTCCAGTGTAGAGACACGCTCGAGTTAAAGTACGACTCTGAGTGTGCTGCACAGTTTCCATGTTTCTCCCTGACACACTGCTCCAAATCTGTGTACAAGCTGCTCAAATCTCTCTGTGTTCACCAGCACATATCTGTGTGTGTAACTGTTCTCTTTAATGAAGATGAACAAAACACCACTCAGGAGTCTCACTGATGAACATAATCTCTCAATCCTGAGTATTTCCTCAGCTCAGAGCCCAAACCCAGACTTGATGCTCAGCTCAGAGCCCAAACCCAGACTTGATGCTCAGCTCAGAGACTAAACCCAGACATGGTGCAGGTATCTGCTTCAACCAATCAGAGTAAATCAGAGTGTAAAAACTGAGCTTGAATAAATGTTGTCTTTATGCACTTTTCTTCTACTCCAAGGCATGAACTGTTAATGGCTGAATGATTGCTTTTTTAATTGAAGGAAATTATTATTATTTTTGGTTGTTTTGTTGTTGCCCTGTGAAAAAAGATTTACATTATAAAGGAATTCAAAAGTCTATATATATAGAGAGAGAGAGAGAGAGAGAGAGAGAGAGAGAGAGAGAGAAAAATAGAATAGGAAACAAATACCACTGATGTGTGTTTTATTTCAATTTCTCATGTGTTTTTAATATTAAACTTTTGTTGATTCAGATTTAATGTTTATGCAAAACTAAAGTTTGTTTCCATATGAGAAGGTTCAACATTACACATCTGGAGAGATGGAAAACTTGCACAATTGCAGTCAAGTTTTTCAATAAATATTGACTTCGTCCCAGTTTTTAATTTTGGCCCACTGTGAATTTGAGTTTGACGCCCCTGGCATATAGTATCCTAAAAAAAAAAAAAAAAAACAGGATTCATTTGGGATTTTGGAGTAATGGTTTTGTCCGGGACCCTCCTCCATTCCAGCACTAACAGTACAGGAACAAAATCAATTCATCACTTTACACAATTGGAGCTTAGCAGCTGAACTCCTTGGGATTTAGGATTGGAGATGTTCCAGCTCAGTTTGTCTACAGTCCTGTCACTGTTTTCCCCCCGAGACCCCCCGCGGTGTCCCAGTCACTCACACCGCGCTGCTCGCTCTCTACTCCGGCTCTATCCTTCCCCGAGCCCCCGGTACTCACCTGAAGCCCCGAGGCCTCTGTTCCCACCCCTCATGTCTGATTCATGAGTGTGATATCGCATCTTCTCTTGGGAAACATGAGGAAATTAGGAGAAGCAGTCAAGAAGCCAGAAATCTCTCTGGGATTTTTCCCTCTATAATATGTGCCTCCGCATAGTAAATGAGGGACTGAGTGACATCACAAAGCGTAAAACCCTAGAGTGACACATCGGAGAGATATGAAACCAGACCACGTTTTTGCAAAAGGATGGTAAGGCTGCTTTATTTCGATGCAAGAGACGCAGGAGACAGAAGAAGTCACAAAAGGATCCTCAGGTGGAGAAGATGCAAGACCACTTAGAGAGCGTAGCAAGGGAAATTGCAGCATTTATTAGGATGGCAAGGAAAGAGTGAACACGAGAGAAGGAAACACTGGGGGAAAAAAAGCGAGTTGAAGGCCACTTGGGATTCTGAATGAAAAGACCTTGAAGAGAGGGACGCCAGACTTCAGCAGAACATCACAAGAATCTGAGAAACGTCATATAGAAGACCGCACAGCTGGAGAAAGAATGCTTAAGGACAAAGAGAGTCTGACTGGAGAAAAACATCAAAAAGCTAAAAGGCAATTTGGCTTCTGAGCAAAAAAAAATGGGAGAAGGAAAAATTTCTATTCCTATTCATCATGTTTGTGTTTTTGTCTTCTTGTCAGGACCATACAAATATATGTATCTTGTATAAAAGCAGGTCAAATTTGGTGCTTTGAGTAAAATTCTCTCAAACTGACCACTGGATGTTCAACATGGACCTCATGATAAAGGCTTTGAGAATTAGAATTGTTTCTCTCCACAAAGATACCGAGGCTGTAAGAAGATCAGTATCACTCTGAAACTGAGTTGCAGTACAGTGTTCAGGGTCATACAGAGGATTTCCAGGACAGGTTCAACTCAGAACAGACCTCACAAGGGTCCATCAAAGAAGTTGTGTTTTCATGCTGTGCATCAGGTGCAGAAGCTGCTTAAAAACCGAGGTGCTGCAGCATTGCTTTAGAGGTTGCAGAAGCGACACGTCCCCTTGTCAGTGTTCAGACCAGATGCTGTACACTGCAACAAGTCAATTTGCAGGCCGTCCTCACAGAAGGAAGCATCTTCTGAATCTTCTCACAAGAAAACCCACAAACTGTTTTCAGAAAACAATCTATCCAAGAGCATGAACTACTGGAACCATGACCTGTGGTCTGATGAGACTCAGAAAAACTTGTTTGGGTAAAATTGACCTCTATGTTTGTGGTTCAGGAGCAGTGTGTAAAAATGCATTTTGTAGACTCTACAGCCCATCAGAAGGTGTGAAAGGAGAAATCCTCAGCCGTCCCAAACCACTGGCAGAAAAGGAAGAAATATTCAAAGATTATTTACACAATTACTCAGAATTCAGATGAGTTACAGACTGTGTTCATGGTTCCTCCTCGGTTCCTCCTCCATCAGAGCCCGTGTTTTCTATCATCTTCGAGTTTAATACTTTTTATTCTTTCTTAAAAGATCTGAAGATCACGCAGGTGCACGCAGGTATACAAACATACAATCATCATGTCATTGTTTCGGAATAAAGTTTTGACACCAGAAGCTAGTCAGCATTCTACAATGATTGAATATATACCTTTATGGGTGTACTTATTTATTACTCTTCCTCAGTCTGCTGAAGGGATGATGGCTGTTGTCAAATTCTTTTGAACCTGGAAAAATGAATGTATGGAAATGTATCCATACCTTTTCTACATTTGGCTTTCTATAAGCCACTTTGTCTTCTCTCGAATGGCTCCACCCTTCTTTATGACAACCTGCATCAGTTTACTGCACTTCTCATCGAGTTTCTGCATCACTCTTGCTTCAAGTGGTATTGTGTTGTGGTTACTCTCAGGAACTCTGCATTCACCTGGGAAATATATGTATTGTGTGTGTTTGTGTGTGTGTGTGTGTGTGTGTGTGTGTGTGTGTGTGTGTGTGTGTGTGTATGTATGTATATATATATAGCAAATGCACAAATAAATGCAACTGAACACATATATGATTGAGAAAGTGTTTAAAGATTTTCAGATATTCAGCTAGAGAAACTAATCAAATGTAAAATAATACTGCACTGTATGAATAAAATATACATTACAAATATTGGTTACAAAAGTTATTCAGTCAAAACAGTTTTGTCTTTTGTGGTTTAACGTTATTATAAAGACGGTGACGGTCACTTTAAAGAGCTGCATGAACATATCCTGTTAGGCTTTTTTTTTTGTTAACTGTTATTTAATTTAAGATATAACTGATTGTGTTTACGAGGATTTTTTGCCATATTTTGTGTGTATTTGTTTGTTTGAGTGCAAAAAAAAAGGCAGAAGAGAAATCAGTTCAGCATCATGCACTATTCAGTTTTCTGAAACTATTCACTTTGAGTCTGGCAATGCTATTTTGTGTTTTGTGTATTTGTCCTACTCTGTCTTGTGTTGAGTTTGCACTGTATTGTCTTGCACTGTTTGCACACAATGCACTTTATGTGGCGAGGACACTTAGTCATTAGCTCTGTGTTTTTCTGTTATGTAGCTTTATGTTGTATTTTGTAGCACCAGGGTTCAGGAGGAACGTTGTCTCATTTCACTGTGTACTGCGTCAGCTATATATATTTGAAATGATGATTAAAAGCTTCTTTATTCTACTTGACTTGTTCACGTGAATGGTTTAAAAATCGCATTAAAATAACTTTGCCTTAGTGGTGATAGGATCGAATCATTTCACTGATCTTTGAATCTTATTGATCAAAATGAACACATTTTTTTTTTAAAATACAATACAATAAACACAATTTCTTAAGAGCAATTTTTTAATGGGACACAAACAATACAGCCAAAATTGTACCAGTAAGGACAGATGTGTGTGCATAGCATGTGTACATACCATGGACACGGTGTTTATATATATATATATATTTATTGTGGAGTTTTGGAGAATTGTGAAGGCAAATACATTCCAAACATAAGTGCATTTTCAATCATGTTCCACATTCAAACACTCTGAAGACAGAGACAGACGGAGACAGACGGAGACAGGGACACTCTTAATAAGAATGATGTAAAAGAATCAGCAAACCTATAAAGAAAAATGTTTTATGAGTGTTTAAATGTGGAACATGGTTAAAAAAATGCACTGATGTTTGGAGTGATTTTGCCTTTACTTTTCTCAAAAACTCCACAGTAAAATGAGTTGAAGACAATTATTTAAGACAATAAATATATATAACACAAACACGAAATTGCATTGCCTCTGTCACACACATATACATATACTTCTATTCATTATCAACTTAATTCGGACATATTTATTTTTACTAACCTTTAAAACCGTAAAAAAAAAAAAAAAAACACACCAGTGACTGGTGGCTGGTCGTGTGAACTTTGTGTTTAATGCGCATGCGCGGGCCTGAGCGCAACCTTGTAATTGTACATCCGTCAAAAGCAAAATATTACTAAGTTGAGCTCTTAATGAAAAAGATTCATATTTAACATGGTTTTGAACAAAAAAGAAATAATAGTAAACTGATTTGATGAAGAGGTACCGCTTTGAAAACCTTTTTTTTTTGCACAAACAATTTATTTTTTAAGATGTTTATTAATCATTTTGATAACAAAAAAAAAAAAAAAGCAATTTTTGATTTTTTTTTTTTTTATTGAATCTAAACTGTAACTCCGCCTGATTAGTATCTTCTTCTGGCTAATTCAGTGTTTTCTCAGCCAAAGTGGCCTCCAGATTCAAAAGACGTTTGTCCAGTTTGTCTCTGTCTCTCATCACCTCATTTCTTCTCTTCTCAGCAACCATCATCTCCTCCTCGATGTGTTTCAGGTTATCCTTCAGCTGTCTGATGATTTGGAGCCGTGAGGAGTTTCTTTCCTCCAATTTATGTTTCATGTTCTGTGTCTCCAGCTCCTGCTGTTTTAGTATTGAAGTCAACTCAGCCACCTTCTTCTCGGTCTTCTGAAGGCGTTTTTCACTTTGGAACGTTTTATCTCTCGCCTCCTCGACAATCACCTCAAGATCCTTAAAGTAGTTTAAAGAAGACTTAAAACCGTTTGGTTCCCTCTGGTGCGCATATATTTTCTCCGTCATATCCTGTATGACCTTATCTCTTTCCTGCTCCCATTTAATCATCTGAAAACACAAACTGTCCTCCAGCTGAGCAATGCGGTTCTCCAGCCTCTCTCGTTCTCTATTCCAGGTCTTCTGTTCAAGCTCCACGGTCTCTATGTGCTTGGTATTTTGCTGCAGGGAAGACTGGAGCTTGCTGATGTTCTGGAGATGTGCATTATTGGTCGCTTCCAGCTTTTCCAACTTCTTCTTATAATACGCCATTTCTTGCATTACTTTCTCCACCGCGTTCTCCAGCTCCTCCACACGTTTCTCCCCTTCTTCAGATTTCGAATCCACGCTATACCTTTTGAATAGCGCCATCGTCTGTCGCAATGCAGCTCTTCACCTTCGCGACAAATTCGTGAATGGACTGAAAGCGACTTATTCTATAAATATATATATAAATAATTTCTGTGACGTCACACACACGTTTTTTGTGTATAACGTTCATGTTTTGAATGAATGGTTTTATTTATGTATTTATTTATTACAGAAAAATTTCATTTTCCTTTTTTGGGGGGGTTTAAATGTCCCCCCATCCGAGGATTGTCCCCCCCAAAAAATTAGAAAAAATTTCACACTCTCTATTGCGTAAAATGAATGTATGTACACCTAAATAATTGTGTAAGTAGAAAAAAAACGCAAAAACTGCATTTAAAAACAGTTGAGTTCCCCCTCCCCTTCCTCACAGTGGTTTGACCCACTGCCTGCTTTCCCAGTTCATCTCACCTACTCTACACACACGACTCAGGTGTGTGTCTGCGGCCCAATTAATATTCAACTCCATTAACTAGGAGATTTTATTCACTTAAAATAAAGCGATTCTCTTTAATGTGGTTGATGCAGACTCATTCATAAATTAGTTGCGGGTGAAATGCTGATTAGCGATGTAACTTTCCATGAATCTGCTCTATTAGAGATTAAAATATGACTTATCCAGTGAACGCTAGCTTGTTTATAATAGCTTGTAGCATAGTGCACTGCAGCTAACACTGCAACTAATGTACTAGTGCACTGCAACTAACACTGCAACTAATGTGCACTGACACTAACACTGCAACTAATGTACACTTGCACTGCAGCTAACACTGCAACTAAAGTACTAGTGCACTGTAACTAATGTACTAGTGCACTGCAGCTAACACTGCAACTAAAGTACTAGTGCACTGCAGCTAAAACTGCAACTAATGTACTAGTGCACTGCAACTACCACCGCAACCAATGTACTACTGCACTGCAACTAAAGTACTAGGGCACTGCAGCTAATGTACTAGTGCACTGCAGCTAAAACTGCAACTAATGTACTAGTGCACTGCAGCTAACACCGCAACCAATGTACTACTGCACTGCAGCTAATGTACTAGTGCACTACAGCTTATGTACTAGTGCACTGCAGCTAATGTACTAGTGCACTGCAGCTAATGTACTAGTGGACTGCAGCTAACAATGCAACTAATGTACTCGTGCACTGCAGCTAATGTACTAGTGGACTGCAGCTAACAATGCAACTAATGTACTAGTGCACTGCAGCTAACACTGCAACTAATGTGCACTGAAATGTACTAAAATGTACGCCCATGGCAGCAGGAGATAGTTTACCTATTGTTTGTTCACGTACGATTGGGTTGAATATTGACTAGTTTTTGGCGTCATGTTTATTCTATCAAATAAATAAACAAAACAACGTTATTTTGTGTAACAAGTGTGAGTGATTATTTTTGTTTTCATTTTCTTCTTCTTGTTTCTTAACGGCGGCTGGCACCAGACTGAATTTGTGCATCAGCGCCACCTGCTGCTCTGGAGTGTAAAACAGCGTTTTATATTGTGTTTTATCACCAGGGTGATATTCAGATGCTAAATTGTGTAAATAATCTGTGAATGTTCTATCAGTGTGAATGTTTTCTCAGGAATCCTGATGTGGTTTGGGATGGATTCCCTTCTCTTCCTTAACACATTTTGATGGGCTTACGTTATTAAACTAGAGCTGTTTCTAAATAATATTACTGCTATATTTATTAAAATCACGAGAAAACAACCAGACTGTAGTTTATGTTATACGTATTATTGGTCTAGTGAAATAAAATGAGAAACACTGATCTTAATATTCAAACACCAATACAGAAACAAAACACACAGTTTATTCTTAAGTCTAATAATAATAATAATAATAATAATAATAATAATAATAACAATAATAATAATAAAAAAAAGTACTGGCTGCCCAAAGCTTTTACAGATGCCTTGCTCTTCTATTGTGCCTCCTTCTGTTCCTCAAGAACGTTTAAAACGCCTGGAGCTTGGAGATGGTCTGGAGCTGCATGACATTCATTAAATCCATGTCCAGTGTCGTCTTCTCTTTTTTCCCCATTTTCTAGCACTGAAGCCAAACTGTCCATTAGCTGCATAGTTTTCTTCAGACGCTCTTGGACTCTCTGGCTCCTCTCTTTTTCCTCCTCTATTATCTTCATATTGTCGTCACAGATTTTCAGCGAATCCTGGAACTTGATCTGCAATACGGTTCTATTAGTGACATTCTCATTATTCTTCCCCTCTTCTTGCTTCTGGTTTTCATGTTTGGAATTCAAAGTGGCCTCCACCTGAGCAAGACGTTTCTCCAGTTGCTTTCGATATCTCATCAAGTTATTTCTCTCGTGTTCTGCAATTTTCTTCTCTTCTTCAGAGTGTTTCAGGGAATCCTGGAGTTTGTTGATCGTCTGGAGCTGTAAGATGTTCCTCTCCTTCATGTCCTGCTTGGTCTTCTCTTGTTCCTGCTCCTTTTGTTCTAGTAGTGAAACCAAACTTGCCACCAGTTGTCCAGTTCTCTCCAGGCGGTCTTGGGCTTTCTTCTTTTTTTCCGTTGCCTCGTCTGCAATCTCTTGTTTTTCCTTACAGATCTTTAAAATAGAGCCTATCTTTGAGAGGTTTTGCTGGACCTCAGCATTCTTCTTCTGCATCTCCAGCTTGAGCTTCTCTTTTTCCTGCTTCAATATATTTTGCTCAAAGGTTAAAGTTTCATCCACCTGGGCAACATGTTCCAGCAGTCGCTCTCGTTCTTTCATCCAGCACGCTCTCTCGCGCTGTAGTTTCTTCTTCCGTACCTCATGAAGTTTCAGAGAAGACTCCAGCTCTGTGATTTTCTGAAGGTGTTTGGTGATCTTCTGCTCCATTTCCAGCTTGCACCTTTTTTTTTCCTCCGCCCATTTTTTTTGCTTAGAAGCCAAGCTGCCCTCCAGCATTCTGATTTTGTTCTCCAGTCGGGTTCTCTCTGTCGTGAAGCGCTCTCTCTCCAGCTGTGCCTTCTTTAATTCATTAAAGAGTTTATTGGATTTGAGCTCAGGGAAGTTGTGCTGAAGTCTGGCATCTCTCTCCTTTAGGTCCTGCAATTGGTACTTTCGCTCCAAATCCAAAGTGGCCTCCAGCTCTTTCAGCTTATTTCCCAGACTTTCCTTCTCCTCTGCACTCTTTATCTTTATTAACATTTTCAAGTTCTCAACTACAATTGCTACACTCTCCAAGTTGTCCTGCATTTTTTTTAGTCGAGAATCCTCTTTAGATTGAGCCTGGCTCAATGGCTTAAATATATTTTCTCTAAGCCTTTTGAAATACTCCATTCCCGGCATCTTAACTCCACATGACAAATAAGCTACCAGCGAGATCTTGCACCTTTATGTCAATGTTTTGTGACGTCGCACTGTTTTGCCCCGCCCTCTCCCTCACTCTCAGGTATTCCCCATCCCTGCTCCTCCTCCTCACTCAATCCTGCGCATGCGCATTCGCTGAGCGAGACGGTGTAAAGTTTGTAAAATAAATAAATAAAATAAAAAAATAAAATAAAATAAAAGATAATGAACACAACATAATTATTTAACATTGAATTTAATTTTCAGATAGTTTATGATCATTTGTTGGCTGCACGTTTATTGATAATTTGACAAAAAAAA
>MU586387.1:589924-666612 GCA_024362625.1 Silurus asotus
TTATTATTATTATTATTATTAAGGACGGATATTCACTAATACTTATGTCGCGCGCGTACCCGATCATCACGTGACCATCTTCCGCCTCACCGCGGTCACAGGTGATAGGGGGTTTCTGTGTACCTGTGGCACGTGTGCGTTTGGAAACACGCATTACAATGGAGTATTACCAAGATATATGAATATGGCATCAAGGGAAAGTACATTTTGGAGTATTTTATGGAGGTTATGTGACTGCAGCAAAAAACATGAAGGATCAGGTCTATCTGTCTGTCTGTCTGTCCATTTGTTTGTCTGTCTGTCTGTCAGTCATTTTTCACTTCACTTTTCCATTAGCACATGAGAACTTGTTCCCCAGGGATTTTTTGTGTGTGTTGTTCTTCCTGCATCTTGACCTTCTCTTGTCCCTGGTTCTGGTGCTCAGGTACTAAATCTACGATTTCTTTTAGCTTTGCAATTTTTGGAGCCAAAGTATCATCTAAGCAACTCGTTCCTTCAGTTGCTCTTGGCCTCTAATTAAGCTCGAGCACTCTGTTGTCCTCTCCAGTCTTCTTTAAGGGTGTTTCAGTGTATCCTGGAGCTTTCTGAGGGTCTGGAGCTGTAAGAAGTTCCTCTGCTTCTTTTTTCTTCGCTAGAGCTGCTCTGTTTCCATCTTGTGTTTGCTCTTGGGCTTTCCTCCTTTATTCTCTACAATCTTCTTTTGTTTCACACAGAAATTCGAAATAGCATTGAAACCAGATATATTTTTTCTTTTCCTCAAAATTTTATCTTTCATGCTCTCATTTATTTTGCTCGAAAGTTCAGCTCATGTCTCCAGCTGAGCAGCACATGTCTCCAGTCTCTCTCTTGTGCTCTTCTTCTGTTTCTCATGATGCTCCAGGGAAAACTGGAGTTTGTTGATGTTCTGTAGGTGAGCATTCCTCCTCTATTTCAGCTCTTTCATTCCTCCATTGCTCCTCCCACATTTTCTAACTGCTAATGCCCTTGAGGATCCTCCTATATTTTCTTCTGCCTGCGACGTCCAAATAGATCTCTAAGCTTCCTAAATAGTTTTCTCATGTTCGGTCTATTACCACGCTTGGCAAATTTGCAAGTGTGCAAACACTAATGCGTTCTGCCCTATAGACAGCTAACAGTCCAATTTCATCACTTCATGGCGTCCTGCCCTCTTTTCTCTAAAGCAAGTTTTCAGATTGTGATGTCACATCTCTCATGTGCTTTCACTTAGAGCATGAAAAGATCATGGAGAAGCAACTGCTCTCTGACTCCAGCGTAGAGGTGCTGTAGGAAAACAGCACGAGTTACACTATATTGGCAAAAGTATTGGGACACTTGACCTTTCCTACCATATGTGGTTCTCCTCCAAACTGTTATCACAAAGCTGGAGGCGCACAGTTGAATCTTTGTATGCGGTATAATAAATGTTCCCCTATGCACAAAGTGAGCTCTATGAAGATCTGGTTTACATGCTTCGGAGAGGAAGATCTTAAGTGGACTGCTTTATAGCTTTGATCTCATCCCTACTGAACACCTTTGAGATGAATGTGAACGCTGACTGTACCCCCAGGTCTCAGTACCTCCCTTTTATAACACCCTTGTGTCTGATGAACACAAATGTCCACAAGCACACTCCAAAATCTAGTGGAACATCTTCCCAGAAGAGTGGAGGGAATCATAAGAGGAAATCGTGACTAAATGTTGAATGGGATGCTCAAAAAGCACATATCATACAATTGACTGTGTGTCCACAAACCTTCGCCAATATATTGTATCTACTGGGTAGACTGGAGCACAGGCGGAGGAGTTTCTGGTAGCTGTTGCAGAGCCGGGAGGATGTGACATTTTTTAAAAGTTGGACATTACAATTCTGGTGTTATGTAGATTCACTCCACAAATCTTTTTGTTATATTCTTTCACCACAGCAGGGCAGGAGACTTTGGAGAACACAGTTGCTTGCCATCGCATCTCTAAACCAATCTAAATTAGATTGTAATACTTTATGGAGGTTATGTGAATGCAGCAAAAACCATGAAGGACCAGGTCTATCTATCTATCTATCTATCTATCTATCTATCTATCTATCTATCTATCTATCTATCTGTCTGTCTGTCTGTCTGTCTGTCTGTCTGTCTGTCTGTCTGTCTGTCTGTCTGTCTGTCTGTCTATTTACATGTCTATCTATCTATCTATCTATCTATCTATCTATCTATCTATCTATCTATCTATCTGTCTGTCTGTCTGTCTGTCTGTCTGTCTGTCTGTCTGTCTGTCTGTCTGTCTGTCTGTCTGTCTGTCTGTCTGTCTGTGTCTGTCTGTCTTTTTTTATCTGTCTGTCTGTCTGTCTGTCTGTCTGTTTTTTTTTATCTGTCTGTCTGTCTGTCTGTCTGTTTTTTTTTATCTGACTGTCTGTCTGTCGGTCCATTTACATGTCTGTCTGTCTGTCTGTCTATCTATCTATCTATCTATCTATCTATCTATCTATCTATCTATCTATCTATCTATCTCTATCTATCTGTCTATCTATCTATCTGTGATAGATTGTAATACTTGGTTTTGCTGGAAGGTAATGCTTTAGTTTGTTTCCTCACTTAAAAGGGATCATTTCTTCATCGACAGTCAGCTTCTTACTTATCAAAAGCAACCTTTTTCCTCCTCGGTTTTTCCTTGCTGTTGTTGAGGCGAGTTCATTTTTGATAGCCTGCCATTTATTCAGTGCCACGGTGTTGTTTCAATACATGCAAATGACTGATAACCCACACAATGACATGAACATCATTGTATCCAGGAACTAACTTCTTTACTTCCTAATAAGTAAAAGGGCTCTTTCAGAGCTCAACGACTGCTTCCTCCTATAAAATATGTCTTTTTCCTGTGACTATTTGTAAATTAAAGCTCTTGTTACAGTCATCGTTATGCGTTCTAAAACATGTCAATGCTTTAGCATTATATTGGAAAAAAAAAGAAAAGAAAAGATTTTGTATATAAATTAAAAAAATTGTTTTTCTTCTTTCAGCTGCTCACGTTAAGGGACGCCACAGCAGATCAACCAACTCCACACCACCATCCTGTCCTCTATATCAACCACTTGCATGTTTTTCCTCAACACATCCGTCTCTGTAGACGTCTTCCCCCTCTCATTCTTCTCTTTTGGCCAACAGTCATACCTCATACCCTAATTTATTACACTGCCACTTGTAAATAAGCTATCTATGCAACTCTGGTCGGATGCTAACTGCATTTCATTGGTTCTGTACATGTACCTTGCACAATGACAATAAAGTTGAATCTAATCTAATCTAATCTAATCTAATCTAATCGAATCGAATCGAATTTCCACCAGTACCTTTTTGGCAAACACTAAGATTGCACTGGGCTGTGCAACCCTAAATACTTGGTGAAAAAATTAATAAAATGTGACTTGTTACGTTATAATAAAAAAAATATATATTTGAAAACGCCTTGTAGTACCAGTTTAATTACATTAATACTGTATATTAATCTTACATTTACTAATATCACTACTATAACTGTTACCACTACAACTACTACTGTTAATAATAATAATCATAATTTAAAATATGTTAGATTTACACTTTATGTACATGTACTAATTTTGGGAATGTATTTAGGTATCAGGGAGTGTAAACTGTTTTGTATTGCACCAGTAGATGGCAGTCTATAACAGAACCTGACTTCTACCCCTGTACAAATAAAAGAGTTTTTACCAGCTATGTTTGTTCAGTCTGGTTTGTAATTAACCACAAATCACTCTAAAAGTCGTAATATATAAACTATGCAAACCTATAGCTCTGTACAAAAATTATTCAGAACAACATCCGAGCCCACGGTGTAAATATAAATGCTTTCATGTGCTGGGAAATTGTGTTTATGAATGCTGTGGTTAACTCATTATACAGGTCAATGTGTCTCAATTTATTCAGCTCATTTTATTGCTCTGACACACTCGACATAAATCATCACCTAAATGATAAAGCTTTTATAATTTGATATTGGTGTACTGGAGAAGAAATACAACACTAATATATTCCGTTCGCAAGGCCTCCTAAGTGACAGACTGTAATTAAGCATGAATATCCAATCGTGGTAATTCTTATATACACTGTATATATAATATATATATAAGTTTCATTTTCAGAATTGTGCATATGAATGAAGGAACATTAATGCAGGAATATTGCTGGATATAAATCATAGCATGATGTCATAATAATGTTGATGATGTAATATACTTTGCACTGCTTGTTAAAAACATGATGTCATGTCACCTTTTGCTCAACTTGCTTTATACAGAAGACATTTCAGCATGAAATGCTTTACTATATAGTGTATTGTGTAGGTATATGTAAAGGGGTTGACCCTCATTTCTGTCAGTATGCAGTTTCACAGATTCTCTTTGTCTGTGCTTCCTCAGGATTCACTTGTTCCTTTTACATCCCATAATCATTGAGATAGAAATGACCCCTGAGTATGTGCATTTTCCAAGGACAGACTCTGTGATTTAACAGGATAAAAGGTTTAGTTATGAGGGAGAATACAGTAAATAAATACATGCTTTTCCAAGGATCTGCCGCATCCACAGTCAGTCCACATGAAGAAAATTGAAACTGAACAACTGCATCATGTGGCACTTACAAACCAACAAACACCAGACAGACAGATAGATAGATAGATAGATAGATAGATAGATAGATAGATAGATAGATAGATAGATAGACATGTAAATGGACAGACAGACAGACAGGCAGACAGACAGGCATATTGATAGATAGATAGATAGATAGATAGATAGATAGATAGATAGATAGATAGATAGATAGATAGATATGTAAATGGACAGACAGACAGGCATATAGATAGACAAACAGATAGACAGATAGACAGACAGATAGATAGATAGATAGATAGATAGATAGATAGATAGATAGATAGATAGATAGATAGACAGGCAGACAGATAGATAGACAGATAGACATGTAAACAGACAGACAGATAGATAGACAGACAGACAGATAGATAGACAGATAGATAGACATGTAAACGGACAGATAGATAGATAGATAGATAGATAGATAGATAGATAGATAGATAGATAGATATGTAAACAGACAGATAGATAGATAGATAGATAGATAGATAGATAGATAGATAGATAGATAGATAGATAGATAGATAGACAGACAGACAGATAGACAGATAGATAGACATGTAAACAGACAGACAGACAGATAGATAGACAGACAGACAGACAGACAGACAGACAGATAGATAGATAGACAGATAGATAGACATGTAAACGGACAGATAGATAGATAGATAGATAGATAGATAGATAGATAGATAGATAGATAGATAGACAGACAGACATGTAAACGGACAGATAGATAGATAGATAGATAGATAGATAGATAGATAGATAGATAGATAGATAGATAGGTTTACACTCATATTTGAATATTTTGATACCAATATAAAAATTCAATCACGATATGAATATAATCAGTTTATTGAAATAAATAAGCGTCTGCCACTGCAAATTGATTATTCCTAAACATGTGATCGGTTTCAGATCATTTTAGAAGGAAAATAATCATAAAATATTAAAGAATCATCACCTTTGATATATTCTGTATAATACTGCTAGCGGTGGGAGAAGCCGTAAAGCGTTTGACTGATAGCTGGATGGACCAATAGTATCTCAAAAGGAAAATACGACTCCTCGGTGTCGACCAATGGGGCGCGAGGTGGGCGGGGCGTTTGCGTGGCTCTCTGGCTGAATCAGTTCGGCACGACAGTTTGAAAACACAACGGAGCATCGGAGGACGGAGGACAACGACCGCTGGATTGGGAGACATTGACTTTTATCGTCCAGAAGAAAGGGAAAAATGCAAGCGGATATGTTCTCGAGGTTATATCAGGAAAGAAAGGAGGCTCCGTGATGGAGCACGGCGCTGTTCTTGTTCCTCTATTGTCCCGTTATGATCCTTTGTCATAGCCGCTGTAGGGCTGCATTCCCCCCCCTAACGTTATAAACGAGTTCAGGGGCGGAAACGGTGACATGAACTGAGACAGCATGCGTGGGTTCTTCTCTCTCGTGCAGCGTCAAGATGGAAGATCTTTACAGCTTTCCTTCTGCAGGATGATGGAGAATCTAATTGCGCAGTGCAGCACGCGCTACATCTGCACTGGGTTTTTGGATGGTCAGTGTGATCATGATCACGATCATGAAAGCTCTTGCATGACTGCCTTTTCTCACTGCCAGCATTAGATCTGCTCCAGCATCGTTCCACGATCCCATCCGTAAAAGCTGCTGTTCTTTTCTCCATCGTCACTGACTCGAGGTGGACAGAGTGGTGCGAAGCCACTCTCATTCTTCATCCACTCCAGATGAGAGGCAAACAGTATCAGCAGATCAAACCTGGAGGACCTCGAGAGACCGACACTGACTATGGAAGGAAACTCAGAACCTATCAAAACCCTGTGAAAATAATCGACCAGCCTGGCATCGTGATGAAGGTGCTGAGGAGAAAACGGATTATTCTATTCGTGGCCTATTTCCTCCTGCTGGTTCTGACCATGCTGAATTTGGCCAACTACAGATGGAGCAAAGAGCCTCAGCAGTGCAGCCACCAGGTGAGGAGCACCACGTACCAGGGGCGCTCCGACATCCGCTACCTTTACAGACCCGCTCTGGTTAAGAAAAGGCAACTTGTTTACGTTTTAACCACGTGGCGCTCGGGTTCCAGCTTTTTCGGTGAGCTTTTCAACCAGAACCCTGACGTGTTCTTCCTGTATGAACCCATGTGGCACATCTGGCAGAAGCTGTACCCGGGTGATGCCGTGTCTCTGCAGGGTGCGGCGAGGGACATGCTGAGCTCGCTGTATCGCTGCGACCTCTCGGTGTTCCAGCTTTACAACAGCCCTGGGGGCAAAAACATTACCTCGCTCGGCCTGTTCGGTGCCACGCTCAACAAAGTGATCTGCTCGTACCCGTTGTGCTCCGCTTACAGGAAGGACTTGGTGGGCATGGTGGATGACAAGGTTTGTAAGAAATGTCCTCCGCAGAGCCTGCGTCTGCTGGAGGACGAGTGTCTGAAGTACAACACCATTGTCATTAAAGGGGTGCGCATTCTGGATGTCAACCTTCTGGCTCCTCTGATGGAAGACCCCTCTCTGGAGCTAAAAGTCATTCACTTGGTGAGGGACCCGCGGGCCGTGGCCAACTCCAGGATCAAATCCAGACACGGGCTCATCCGAGAGAACCTGCAGGTGGTCAGGAGCCGGGATCCCAAACTCCGCCGGCTGCCACTCGCGGACGCTGCTCATAAATCCAACAAAAAGGACGGAGCCGATTACCACTCTATAGGAGCCATGGAGGTGATATGTGATAGGACCCACAGGACCTTGAGGACGGCATTGAATCCTCCCAGCTGGCTCAAGGGGAAGTACATGGCCGTGCGATACGAGGACCTGGTGGAAAACCCGGTGAAGGTCTTACGCCAAGTTTACCGTTTCGCTAACCTCAGCGCTAATCATGACGTGGAGTCTTTTGCACTCAACATGACTAACGGAACTAACTCGTCCTCCAAGCCGTTCATCGTATCATCCAGGAACGCCACGCTGGCAGCTAGCGCTTGGAGGACTCTCCTAAGCATTCAGCAGATCAAACAAGTGGAGGATTACTGCCACCAGTCCATGGCTGTTCTGGGCTACGAGCGCGTAAGAACAGCCGCCGAGGCTAAAGACTTGAGCAAATCCTTACTGACTGCATCCAAACTGTGATGCTCACCAAACTTCTCACCAAAGTCCTACAAAAAAAAAAAAAGAAAGATTTTTCAGTTGTAGTTTGGTAAATGTGGAGCTTTATTTCATTCCAGTGTTTCATTGGGGAGTTTGACATGCCTCATAGGAATGTTTTTTGGTTTTGTTTTTATTATAATTTTTTTTAGTTGTTAAAATTTCAAGCTGCCATGGCTTTTCTAAGTGGATTGATGACGTATGTGTACCATGTAAACTGCACCATGACTTGAATATGAGATGAGCCTTGATGTTATGCGAATCACGTGTCTTGCGTCGACAATGCTTTAGGGTTGGTGTTGGTGTTTTTCTTTTGTTTTTTTTTCAGAGACTCATCAGATTCGTTTAAGTTCGTTTGCTTACAAAACGGAAAAAA
Source organism: Silurus asotus (assembly GCA_024362625.1). Classification (NCBI taxonomy): domain Eukaryota; kingdom Metazoa; phylum Chordata; class Actinopteri; order Siluriformes; family Siluridae; genus Silurus; species Silurus asotus. The sequence goes on from MU586387.1 coordinate 598,116, forward strand.
AAAAGAACAACCCGGTTGAATTTCTCTTTCTTTAAAGCAGGTAATGCTGTTTAGTTAGTGCAGGATGCTCTCAGAGACAATCATTAAAGTGCTCTGTAATGCTTTCTTTCTCTCTCGTTTCTGCTCTTTCGGCCTGCGTGTCCATATCAGGAACTGGCTGGGCTAGTCCAAACTTCCTGTTGTTTTCATGCTGCTTCATTAGTGCTTCATGGAAGTAGTATTTCTCTCTACGAGTTATTATAGAAAAAAAAAAAAAAAATGATTGTAAGTTATCATTCAAACTATTCAGTATTTTCAACACTTGAACTGTGAGTTTTAGAGTAGAGATAGCATCTTATATAAAATAACAAACTCTGTTCTCTTTCCCCACTAATTTATTAGCTTTCAATTATCCTTTTCTTGGAAGCCTATTTAGTGAAGGTTTTTTAAACATATTTCATCACAGACTCATGTAATCCTAAGTAGTGGTTTGGCAACGAGCACAGACTCTCTTTCTTTTCTTCTTTTCTTTTCTTTTCGTTGTTGTTTTTCAGTTTTAACGGTTTTTGTGCACCATGTGAAGAATGTGACTGTGTGCCTTCTGAGATATCAGAAATAAATAGCCAGGCTTGTTTTAGAGCACTAAAGAATGTCTTGTATGCATGGCCTATATTTGGATGACAAAGGTGTTGAATCGCTGCAGAGATGCGAGGTAATGGGCATGTAGGTCTGTGCTAAACTCAAAGACTCAAAACTCAAATGCAGATGATGCTGACCACGTGGTCATGATCTGACCATAAAATCATTGTGTTCATACCTATTTAAATGTAAGATATTAATAAAAAAAAATGCAATACTCAAACTAAGCAGAATTTACTCATGAAGACAGAATAGAAATTCCTGGAGTATTTGTCACCAGATAAGATTTATGTATTTAAGGAATTTGACTTGGCAGTCGTTCAAGATTGGGAAAGACGTGCTGTTACATTAACTGAATATTCAAGAGAGCTTTCAGTGAATGAACCAAACTTGTCATAAAGTGTTTTCTACTTATATTTTACAGTAACGTGCCGTAATCATTGGCAAGTTACTGTACTATAAGTAGAAAACACTTTATTATACTTGAGGAAAAACACCAGCATGTCCCTTTTGTCCATTTATAGTTACATATTTTGTTTTATTGTCGAATGGTTTTAAAACAATTGAATTATCTTATGTCACAGTAGCCGTACCGTAGTTATCCATGAAATGTAAACTCCGTTGCAAATAGTTTCCTGTTTCCGAAAATCTTGTATTTGAATGTCATAAAAACGCTGACACTGTAGAATCCTACCATAGAAGTTCAACTTCAAATGTTTATCAGTAGATGGTGAATAGGATTTTAATATAGGAATGCTTGTAGAACACCTTCTGACCAGTTTTAAGATTCTCACTCTTAACATATTGAACATTATTTCCAGACTCTGGTTTAAAAACATGATGAAAGCTGCTATATGTTTTTCTATCCAGTTCAGGAGTGCAGCCTGGCACTCACATATAAACCAAATACAAATACACATGTGGGTTGTGGGGAAAATAGAATAGAATATTTCTTAATGATACTCTGATGATGAGTGAAAAAAACACACCAGGAAGTTTTATTCAAGTTTATTTACTCCTGTCTGTGGCACCTTTAAGATACCACATGCCCAGGAGTGTCACGAGACTGTCTGATTGGTCTGATGCAGAAGTGTGTGAGGTAAGAGGCATTCCTGTTTTGCATTATAAAATTAATAATAAGGTAAATTTTTTATTAAAATACACACACACGCGCACACACACACACACACACATATATATATATATATATATATTCTTTCCCAAGTTATGATGGCTCGATTTACAATTTTTTCTAAATAATACACGTATTATATAATAATATATAATACACAGTTTCATCATATCAATATAGTCATTATATAATCGGAAAAAACGTAAATTGAGCCATCGTAACTTGGGGACCATCTATATATATATATATATATATATACACACACACACACACACACAGAATATATATGTATGTGTGGTTAACACAAGAGGGTAAAGGAGGACACACATCTGTGCCTATAAATAAATAAAGTGTTTTTTGTTTCCCCTTTTGAATCAGAGGAGACCGAAAGCATTTCTTCCGAAAGTCAGTTATTAAGCAAAAATGGAAAGTAGTTACTGAGAAGTGATCGAGTTATCACCATATGTTGTTTTCCATGAGGAATGGGGAAAACATGCACTTGCTGAGAGACAGAGTTGTCTTTGGCTGGCCTTCTCGCAAATGTTCACAGCTGTCAGAAACATGCCTGGTGCTATTGTGATTAAACTGAAAGGTTAATGTTGGAGGGAAGGGGTATAAAACAATCACATAGTAACTAAATAACTCATGAATAGCTTTTTTTATTATGATATTTGGTTCGGTTTGACTACATCGTCAATATTGGCACTAGTGACAAAATGAAATGCATGTTTAGCTTCATTAAACCTGTCTATACCAGATTAACAGCATGCTCTAACTTGTAGCCGGAGCTTATACAGCTTGCAGAGCTTGTAGCGTCAATAAGAGTCTGGAATGTAATATTGATCACATGTTGTAGGTTGCTTCTAAAGATGGCCGTGCGCTCAGGAAAGGACGAGTGAACAAAAGGTGATGAAAATGAAGCAGAAAGATATTAATGATGTTGAGCAGCCCTGTATCTTGGCTTTGATCATGTAAGGCGTAAGATCATATCAAGCTCATTATCACTTGTGGATATTTTCTTGAAGGATATAAAATGCACACCCAGACATGTGCACATTGCTGCAGATAGCAGCTGCAGGGAACAGCAGGGATCACTTGAGGAAAAACACAAGGGTTCATGTTCTTTCTGAAATAAAGAGTCTAAAAGGTGTGCAGGTGATGTTTGTAGCAGGAGTAAGAAGAACGGTGTGCTGTAATCACCAGGCGCCTCGGGGAAGTTCTCGGTGCTTTGAAGTGTCTTGAAGCATGACGCTGCTGTAAAACACTTCGGCCTTTAAGGGTTATGAGGAGAAGACAAGTTATAAAGCAGATTTAAACCACGCTGAGATTGTTCCATGCTTCAGGGTAATAGAGAGAGACGATCCATCAGGCGCAGTGTTGCTGTTTTTGGGGCACTCTCGTTTTCAGGATGTCTTTCTCAGTCGCATGTCGTAAAATGATTTGAGCCATTGTACGTATGCGTCATACAGTAGGGTAACAGGATACATTAATAAGCTGCGAATGAAGGAGAATACACTCAGCTCCAAGTTTATAAGGAAAAACTAACATATGGTGACTGTAGAAGTGCTGACTGAATTTTTTTGTGTTGAAATTAAAATCTCAGATGCAGCAGTCAAAAGATAAGAAACATAAAATTATGTTTACTGGTTCAGGTGGTGGGTTACTGCTCAGAAGGTGAGGGGTTTAAACTCTAGTGCTGCCACTTTTAGGCCTTGAGCAAACTAATTAACCCTCTCTTCTCCTGTATCATGGCTAACCCTGCAAAAAAAATACAAAATACAAAAAATATATACAGTATATATTATAGAAATCAGTCTTGCATGACAATCACATGGAAATCACATCAGAAAAAAAATGTAGTGTATCGTAGCAGTGTATATACAATATATAATTTATCAATAGCAGTCACATAAGTAAAAATCATATGCATTTCATAAGATCACATTTTGCATTTTGCCCTGAAATTGCACGGACAAACCAAATGGGAAAAAGTCAATTAAACCAAACAATCGTACAAGTGAAAAAAAAAAAAAAATGCAATACAAACAAAATGTCTAAAGGTCAAAATAAACGAATCAGAGAAAAACCATATCTATCTATCTATCTATCTATCTATCTATCTATCTATCTATCTATCTATCTATCTATCTATCTATCAATCTATCTATCTATCTATCTATCTATCTATCTATCTATCTGTCTGTCTGTCTGTCTGTCTGTCTGTCTGTCTGCATGTCTGTTTGTCTGCATGTCTGTCTGTCTGTCTGTTTGTCTGCATGTCTGTCTGTCTGTATCGTAGGAGATGACTTCATGGAAAAATAAGCTCTTAAACAACCTTGAAGCTCTGACAGGTAAGATGTAGTCACCTTCAAATGTGTTATGAGTCTTTAGTAGCTGATTAAATAAAATGCTCTAATTCTATGAAGAGCTGAAAGATATAACTCAATATAAACCCATGCAGAGATTAAACACAAAACTTGAACTCCAGTCTGTTTCTGAATGGCAGCCAGTGAAAGAAAACCAAGACAGGAGAGATGTGTTCCTTATTTTTTGGTGCTGGTTGGAAGCTTTCAGACAATTAACAATGGGACATAATTAACTGACTGAATTTTATGTAACAGCAAATGAACATATGAATGTGAGACATGTGAAGATAGTTAAGCTTTTTTAAAAAAAATAAAAAATATGCCGACAGCTGAAAAAAGATTTCTCTCCGAGTTGATTTTCTTGTCGGATTTCAGGGCAGAGTTAAAAACAATTTTTAAAGTAGAGCTGTGGCACTAAAATGATTGTTGTTTGTCTTCAGAAAATTGAGCATCGTGTTCAACCACAGAATCTGATTCCATTTTCTGTATTAGTTTCAGAAGCCTCGGTTTCTAAAACTTTGATTTCTACAACAATAAAAGTGATGTACTGTAGTGCTGTCCTCCAAGAATCCTACAACATCAGACCTCAGGTTTCTCAGGGTTTTCCTTAGAGTATAGAAGAAAAACATTAATTATGTTGCACATACTCTCTTAAAATAGTTGGACTCCAGAACCCTTAAAGTTCCTCTGTTTTTTAGTCAAACAAGGTTTCAAGCCACTTCTAGCCACTTGAAGAAGAACCTGTACATAATCAAAGAAAGCCAGGAACCATTTTCTTAAGCGTGCAAGAAGACTGGCATTTATATTATTTCTGATACCTTTCTTTGATTGTCCCATTGTGGGAAACTTTAAAGGTTATATTTGGAACTGTTCTTAATAAAGGTTCAACATGGAACAATTTAAGAAAACTATGAAGCGTTAAATCAGAATCACTGACTTACATTTTAATGTTTTTTTGTCCCTGAAGATGTTTTATATTATTCCCAATAGTCTATTCTCATTTCATAGTGTTTTTCTCTCAGGTGCACATGGGCTATAAGGAGTTTCTGTTTATGTTGGAGTTTCTATCCAATTAGATTTCACACATCACATCACATGTTGCCAGCATCAAAGGAATCAGGACTTCAAAATGAACAGAGTGGGCGCTTGCAGCAAACAGTTCATAGTGCTTGAAAGCTGTTGTTTGAGTTGGCGGCACTGAGGCGCACAATAATGGATCTGCTGCAAACTGCACAAGCTCAAAAACATACCTGTGGATTTAAAAGCTGTTTTTTTTATTTCACTGTGGCTCACAGAGGAGAAGAAATGAGCTTAGCCACAGTTAAACCTATAAGGGTTTTTACAAGACGAACTGTTTCAGAAAAGCTGGAGGAAAAGTGAGGAAAGGTCAGCCAAGACAGTTCAAAAGTTGTTAAGCTTTTTTATAAAACATGTATACATTTGCATTTTATTACCTATTGTAAAATCTGCACAAAAACACAATTTGCCCTCATTTGAAATGCCCAAGAGAACTGTAATGCATTATTTTAATTGTTTTTATTATATGAGGTTAATATCACAGCTTCTGCTAGAGATGATGTAAAAGGAGACTTGTTGAATTGTGTTCGTTGGATTTCTTGCTTAGTAATGACATTCATTCTAACAGCATGAGAACATTTTTTTCAGAAATTTCCTCACTGTGGGACGAATAAAGGCAGTTGTTTGCAGCAGAGCCAGCAAAGTCTTCTCTGCTGGCCTAAACACTTCAGAAGCACTGACCTACATTTACAACCTAAATTGTAATATTTGTTCCATGAAATTGTATTCATTTATTCAAAACAGTTTATTCTCTTCATTTCGTAGAGTTTCTCTTGGCTGCAATGCTTCCAGTATGTGTATGTGGATGTTAGATTTTTTTGTCCAATCAAATTTCAGCCTCTAAGTGCTGCCATGTTTATCTAATCTGCCCAGATCCTTTAAAGTCAGTACTGCTGGCTCTTTGGCCATAGAGAATATTATGAATGGGTCTTTAACCAATCAGATTTCATATCTGCCGTTCCGGGCAGCTAGCTGGCCCAGAATAGCGTCATCATTTTTCTGTCCTCTGATTGGTTGGTCAGAGGGAAACTTTTACAGCCAAGTTTTTACAGTCTAACTTTTTTATGCTTACAGAAGAAGATACATTTATTTGGTCTCAATTTGATTGATTTGATTAGACATCGTGAGGAGGTTGGCCAACCCTGAAGCTAGCTAGCATGTCTCAGCCCAGGAAAGGGTTTGTTTACCACTTCCATTCTGTTGAATAGGTTGTATTTTATTTATTGTCTTTGTCATGTTTTTAGACAAATATTTATTCTGAACTGCTCCAGATGATGTAGGTGCACAGTTGTGGTTGTACTGTAGAGGTTTGGAGTCTTAACTGGGTTTCTTGCTTTAGTAAAATGGTTTTCACCCTCCATATGTGAAATTCCTCTCTTTCACTCTGTAATGCCACTCATTTTTATATTGCGTTTTTGTATAGTATCGATAGTTTTTATAATTGTGTTGTGATAGTGGTGGTATTAAGAGGTGGATTAAGTCGGGTCCACCCCACTGAAGGCCCAGGTACCAAATGCACGCGCCGCCACTGAATAAAGTTTTATCTTACCTGTCTGCGATGCAGTGCTTTGGTATATTGTGTTTCTGTATAATATTCATAGTTTCTATAGGTGTCAAAATGATGGTATCTAGGGGTGGATTGATTCAGGTACGACAGCAGTGAAGGCCTAGGTGTAAAATGTATGACCTGCCACTGGTAATAGTGATCTAAAGATACCCAGAAAAAACACTTTTAAAGTATTCTTTAGTTATAACACTGGAAGAACTTTTAATAGTTCTACAGTATATAGAGTCTTATCCTATTGTTCTATGTAAAACACTATAACCCAATGTTTATACAACACATAAGAACCATTGCATTGATTTATGATTTAAATGTGTACAAAAAAAAGATTAAATTCCCTAGTTCCCATTATGAACAACCCCACTAAAGAGAACCCATTAACTTTCTAAAGAGGCCCCAAGAGAACCATAAGAAGCTAAAAACCAAGCTAATGTACCCTTGAGTAAATCTTAAAAAAAAAAAAAACATTTTATTACGCTGAACAATTGTTCAGTTGTTTGTAGAGAGACACTTAAAGAGTAGCTACAACCCTGAGGAACCCTAACGTTAAAGCACGCTTAAAAAAAAAAGTTTATCTAAAACAACCGGGCATGAAAACACACTTCACCTGTGTTCTGAGCTGCACGGATTCGGGAGAAAAGCTTCACCGATGGTGATTTTTAAACGCACGACGATGCCAAAAGATAAACTCTTGAGAGAAATAGTTGTGAAAGGAAGGAGGAAGACAGTGAAATATGACTTTCTTGGTAGGCTGCTGTTTAGATACAAGCCGTGTAACAGACACTGTCTTTCATTAAAGCCTGTGTAAAGTTCATTAGTTTCAGTGTAGACACCTGCAGCTTATAGACAGGTGCGGCGTATTTATGTTTAAAAATTTTTTTTGTAAAAATCAGTGGGTGCGGCTTATATTTGGGTGCGTTTAATAGTCCAGAAATTACGGTAGTACTATTTTAGACAGCTCCAGTCGTGTAGCTATCCAAAACCTAAACCCTTACCCTGAAACTAACTCGACAGTACTCTATCAGGGAAAAAAGTTTAATCAAATATTAAACATTTAGGAAACTGTTCAGTTTGACAATTAACTATGTTTATACAGTGTATAGAACCCTTACAGGAATCTAATAACTGTTAAACTATCCAACGAAGAACAAAGAAAAAAAGTAAGTTTAGTTTATAAAATGCACCCACTTCGACAGCAAAACACATGCTTTTAACCAATAAGCAATGCGGAAGCCAGTCAGTGATACAAGCTCAGAGCTGAGATGGGAGTTTCAAATAAGTGGGATTTGATTTCAGTGATTAGTCCAGAGTCTTAATTATGTTTTAATGAAGCTTTTCCTCAGGATGCTGCAGAAACCCACAAAGTGAGGAGCTGGGCACTGTGGATAAGAGAAGAGTTGAAGGATTAGATCTTGCACAAACAAAGTAATAACAATGTAAAAGCATTCTTGCTTGTGGTTTGGGGTTTGGAGTGCTGGAAGAATTTGATAGTTTACCCATCACAGAGTTTCTCCTTCCTACTGGAAAAGAAAACTGCAGCATTAAGCCTTAGGTTTTAATGTTTTAACATTTTCATAACTTGTGTATTACTGAATAGGGGGTCAGGGGTAATTTCTTTTGTGAAACATGCTGACATTATAAAAATAAATGTTTATTTTATTAAATTTAGACTAAACTAAATCCACCAACTGGTAAAATTTGGTAGAATGGTAAAATACAATTTCAATAGATCTTTATTTTTCTCATGATTTTAACAAGGGAATTTGTCCCAAAGCAGCTTTCCAGAGACAGCAGTTAGACAGAAGATAATAAGACTTTATATGTTTAGTGCCAATAAGTTTACTACTTACTCTAATAAGTGAGCCAGTGGCAACAGTGATAACAACAAAACTCCCTGAGACCTCATGAGGAAGAAACCTTTAGAGGAACCAGAGTCAATAGGGAACCCATCGTCATCTGGGTGCCACCGAATAACCTATTCATTACAGTTCCTTCTCTATAGAGGTGTGCTGTTATGTTATGGGTCCCTAAATGCAAAACTGGTCATGCAAACTGTAGTGTTTATATTAATTACTGTCCAAATCCATCCTCATAGTTTTCGAGTTGCTCAGTAACTTCATGGATCTCTTCTTCTCTCTCTTTCTCTCTCTCACACACTCACACTCACTCACACACACACTCACACACACACACACACACACACACACACACACACACACACACTGTATTCTTGGCTTCATAGCCTTCTTTTGCTCAATCTGTACTCAGAAATAATCTTTTGTGAGTGTGTGTATGTGTGTGTGTGTGTGTGTGTGTGTGTGTATGTGTGTGTGGTGGCCATGGCAACAGTTCCAGCAGACGGATGCCATTATTTGTGTATGAGGACTTACAGAACAGGTGCACACACACACACACACACACACACACACACACACACACACACACACACACACACACACACACACACACACTCACACACACTCACACACAAATGATATAAGAAACAAACAGTAAGTCCATGGCAAACTATAAACACTCCATAGGCTTCGATGCAAAACTATTTACCCCTATTACGGTGCATTCAATACGATTCAATGAAAAACGTATGATGCTTTTCAATTCAATATGGTGCAGATAGTTCACTTTTATTACATTGGATCAGACAGACAACAAATCACAATTTACTTAAGGGACTTCTGACTTCTAACACATGGACCTTTAACAAACAGGCCTTTGTACTGAAAAAAAAAAGACAATAAATCCAGGCGTTCTTTTTTCAGTTCTGACACCAGGAAGATGCAGCTCTACCTCTGCCATGTAAATCTGTATTCTATGGGACTCTCAGGACACGCCTCTGTCTCTGTAGTTCTCTGATACATCATATTCACATACAGTAGCAGCAGTGGTGCTGAGAGAACGCGCTCGAGAAACGGTTTAGCTAAGAGATTTTAATCTGTATATAAAATATTGGTCACTTTATAAATAATAAAAGTGTAGCGCATCTTTAGGTGTAGTGCATAATTAAAGATAAACAAATTGGTTTTTACTTATGCAAATATGTAAAAAAAACAAAAAAACAATCGCAATACAAATGCCAACTTGTATCAGATACACTTATCTGAGTAGGAAAACACACACACACACACACAAACACAGTTAGTAAGCAGCATCTGAGGCATAGCAGCATTTACTGCACTGGTGTGTCTGGGTGTCTTTTCCTATTTATTTTAGGAAATGCTACAGTGAGTCAACATAATGAGAGATTGTATGGAACAGCATGATTTTAGCAACACTGCCAAATTATTAGACACTTTGCAATTCTGTGTGTGTGTGTGTGTGTGTGTGTGTGTGTGTGTGTGTGTGTGTGTGTGTGTGTGTGTGTGTGTGTGTGTGCATGTGTGTGTGTGTGTGTTTGCTTACTCATCATAGCCAGAAATAACTCAAGGGATCACAGCAGTCAGATTCAAAGAACTAGAAGCACTTATTCAATGTGTGACTCATACACTGGGCACTGAAGAATGATGTTTGTGTGTGTTTGCGTGTGTGTTTGCACGTGTGTATACAGTAAACATAATAACGCCAGTTATTGTGCCTCTTGTAGGACTACACTTGAGCAATCATTATTTTGGTCTTCTAAAACAGTACCAGAATCAGAGATGTTTAATTGATTAATTTGCTCTGAGATTCGTCTGGAGGACAAGGAGCTAGAAATACAAGATATGGGTAGCTATAGAATCGAATATTTAAACATGTTTTGTGTTTCACATCAACAGATTATTTTATCTTGTTGTTGGTTTGTCCAGTTAGAAATGTCCAGAATGCATTGCATGGCTGTAGTTGCTACAGGTCGGTCCATTGGCTCAGTATCACGACGTACATCCATCAAAAATCAACAATTAACACCCAGATGTTCTACTCTGGATCTGAGTAAGATTGCTGCATTCCCAACCACGCAATGATCTACACCGGAGTTTCGTCTACACTTATCCGGATACATTTGAAAACAACGTTTTCACCTAAAAATTTTCTGCGTCAACACTATTATTTCCAGTCGTTTCCCAAAAGTTGCTAATCCACAACGAAACATGAGAGTGCTTACCTCCGTTTACTGTCAGTGAGCAAAACCTAAGACGCTTTGACGTGCGTCATTTTCACCTCCCGTGTGTTCTTTTCTTGCTCTTTGAAACATGTCGAAAAAAGGCACCGTCAAATGACAAAAAAATGCATCATCGTTTTTGAAAGGCACTGTTTTCACAGTCCACACTGAGATGCAAAAATGCCATTTTTAAATCTCTCCACTTTGGAGAGTGTTTTTAAAAAGCTACATTTTCCTTGAGTGTAAATGCCATCTCAGAGTAAAAGGAAGGCCGAAACTGAGAGGAAAATATACGTTTTTAAACAAAAATATATTAGTGTGCACATAGCCTTAGGATAACGTATCAGATTGTAACACTGATCTCATCACACAATGTCTGATTCAATCCTGGACATGTTAGAAATCATTTTGTAGATTTACATTTACATTTGCAGCATTTAGCAGAAGCCCTTATCCAGAGCGACGCACAAAAGTGCTTTGAGTCTCTAGTAATGAATAAATCTACACTGGTACGCAAGATTACAAACTTAACATAAATATAACCCTTGAAGATCTAATAGATCTTGTAGATGTACATTGTAGATTGTAGAACTAATAGAGCTGGTAGATCTGCTGCCAAGGAGTCTGAAAACAGCAAACAAACAAACAAGGAAATAGATAAATGAATGAATTAAATATATTTTTTCAATATTTATTCCTGTAAGAAATACAAAATATTGCAAATGGACCTGGAAAAACATATTACAGTACATATAAATTGATTTAGGATTAATTTGCATTATATTACAATTATATACTGCAACTTGTTTATTATAAGCTTCAATTTTAAAATCATTGGATGGAACTTGATATCGAAGTCAAAGTTGGACATTAGTTGTGAGTTTGGTTGTCTCCAGTGTCTTAAAGCTCTGTCAATTCAGAAACTCCTGATGTCCAAAAGGTTCCTGCTCAAACCAATGACCATCTTTTCTCAAGGAGTCTTTATTGTCTCAGATATGTTCATAAGGGACACAGTACAAAAACCCTAATTGTTTCATATGTATGGCAATTATGCCTTATTTTAATATGTATAATTTTTAGACAATCCATTATTTGTTTAATTCAGGTGTACAAATGCCTAAAAATAGATATTCTCTCTCACTTTTAAGGTTGTTATTCGCCTCCCCGTTATACAGCTGGAATTCTGTAGAGCCTATTTGATACTGTCTGACTGAAACTCAAATGGAAATTTGTAATAAACTAAAAAAAGCTCTGCCTCAGCTGGTCTGGGTGTTGAGTCTTCATCCAGCAGCAGTCACGGCTCAAAACTGAAAAAAAAAAAAAAAGATCTGCACTCTGAACATAACTCGGCTTCTCAAGCAGCTTTGTTCACAACCTCTAGGAACAAAGATGTTATTGTTGCTCTTTTTTTTTTCTTTTTCCTCTTTTCTTTTTTATTCAATTACTGACTCTGATTACGGAGTCAGTTACTATGCTGCCTTTGTCATTCTCTTTTTTACTTCTACTAACACACACACACACACACACACACACACACACAAACTGATGCCCTTTCGGTAATATTGCCCATGTGCGCTTTATCTCTGATTTCTAGCTTCAGTTCCATCAGTAGCCCGAGGAGGAAAAGCTCATGTGGAGCGCTGATAGTGCCTCATGTGACTCTTCCTGTCTCACTCTCCTCTGAGCCCGAGGGACCTCCACGAGGTCTCGCTTAGACAAAGCCCCTCTTCCATGATCAAGCATCCCTGTTAAAGCTAATGAGTACAAAAGCCCAGTCCTTAGGGACATCAAACACAGATCGAAGGATTGAATGTCCTTCTTGTCAGAAGACCTCCCTCAGGTCTCAGTGACAGGCTAAAATCTAGGCAAGATTTTCCTTCTTTATTGGGTTCCTGCTTTTATTTGCCCCTCAGAGTCTCCTCCCATGTGAGAAGAAAACAATCTGCCAAGATTTATACTGTTATTTTATTTGTTTTTACCTCCCAGTATAACACTTGGCAGTTTAAGGTATCGTGTCATCATTTATTCTAACCACAACATAGTTATATGTTTATAAGCACATTAGTCAACTCCATAGTGTGGTAGTAAAATACAAGTTTTGCACATGGGGCAAAAGAAACCGTTTAGAAATGCAACACTTGCAAGATTAACAAAGGAGCCTTTCAGCTGACAATTTTTTTCCACCAAGAATATTAAAAGAGATATAAATAAGCTTTCTAAAAAAGATATAGAGATATTTTAGTAGATGATTAATCTGTATGCTCAGCCGCCCGAGATTCTAAAACCAGCAAACAAACAATACACAAAATATTTATGTGTAAATGAAATGAGTACAAAAAAAAAATTCAGTTTAATCTTGAAAGAAATACAAAATATGAGGATTGGATCTTAAAAAAAACATATTAGAGTACATATATATAAGAGTATACATAAGAGACTTTAGGATTGATTTGCATCATATAATTATAGTTTTTTTTTATAAGCTTTGATCTAAAAATCACTGGATGGAACTCGATAGTGATTAAAACTCAAAGGATCAGTTTTAGAAAAGAAAAAAAAAAAGTTACATTCTTATGTAACACTATTCAGCTTAAAGATGCCGGCGAGTGAAAGTGAGAGTAAAGGGATGTGTAAATGATCTCCATATTTATATGCATGGTTAAAGCAATGCTCAAATGCTGTGTGACATTTATGGCAGAAAATTATTAAAGTTAGACCTCGTATCCTGCTGCGGTTGGGCAGGAATGCTTTTCCATAAATAGGCCACAGCATATCCAAACAGAGCTCAGCGCAGAGCTGTAGTAAAAAAGTTAATAGTCATGTCTAAGACAAGTCCAAGATCAGGATGAGTCAAGACTGAGTCATAAGACTTTTGAGGCCAAGGCAAGATCGAGACACAAAAACCTCAAATCCTTTTTAAGGTCAAGCCATTACTAGCGGACTTGCGTCGTGTCAATGACTACAACGTCTAAAAAAACCCTAAAGTCATAACTTTGGAACTTGTTGTCTTTTGACTCTGCTGGCTTAAACTTTATCAGAATCACTAACTTACCTTTTAATATATTTTTCTGTATTTAATTATTTCCAATAGTCTTTTCACTTAATTTCAAAGATTTTCTCTCCGGTGCACTGCTTCTACGCATTTTCACATCCTTTGATTGAATGTTTTAGAGAGCGCACTAATCAGAGTTAAAAAACCACATCTCTAGCAAACCGCACAAGCTCAAACATGTATTCGTTTGGATTTAATAGCTGTTTTTTATTTAACAATTTCTGACAGAGGAAAAGAAATAAGTCGTAGCTACATTTACAAGGACATTTACAAGACAGACTTTAAAAGAAAAGCTGGACATCATTGAGGAAAAGGTCATCGAAAAAAGTTTAAAAGAGTTGTTACACTTTTTCACGAACCGTTTATACTACTGCGTTTTTCTTTCCTGTATAATTTACACAAAAAACACACACTTTGCTTTCATTTTAAATCCCCAGGAAAACCACAATGCACAAAAAAACAAATATGCACAAAAATGCAGGAAAACTCTGAGTCATTATTTTATGAGGTTAAAATATATGCTCCTAGAGATGATGTACGTCAATAAACGAAGAGGAGAGCCCAGTTTCCGAAAAGCAGTGCGTAAACTGGAGCGTAAATTACATTACACAATTTTGTGATTTCTTTGGGAGCCCAAGCCAAGAGCAATTTATCAAGCGGGGACGACGTCAGCAACGACAAACAGGGTTAATCGTGTCGTCAAACAGAGCTGTGCTCATCAACACACCACACCAACCGCATTAACCCAGATGGCTTTACTTGAGCAAATGTGGGTACACAAACAGCGGAGTGTGACTGTGTGAGAAGCTTAAAGAGGATGTGTTTTAGATGTTTCCCAGCATTTACGGATGAGGCTAGAGTGAGATAGAGTGGAAACACAGTGCTGGATAAAACAATGCGGCAATCTGTAGGCAAAACAATCCCGCTGAGAACTGTGTGTGCGCACGTGTGTGTGTGTGTGTGTGTGTGTGTGTGTGTGTGTGTGAGCAGGAGAGAGAGAAAGAGAGAGAGAGAAAGAGAGAGAGAGAGAGAGAAAGAGAGCAAGAATACATTTAATCTAAAGTCTGGGGTAATTTTGGGGGAGTTTCACAGCTCATTCCACCAGGATGTACTTACACACTACACACTACACACTACTCACACACACACACACACACACACACACACACACACACACACACACACACACACACACACACACACACACAAACACAGTCCTGTGACTGAGAAAATGCCATGGTTCAACCTTTGGTAAATGAAGATAGCTGAGGCAGTTAGGAGTGGTATTTATGTACAGGTGATGATTTATCTACTGTTGCTGTTTCTGCTGCACTGAGCTTTCACTGGCTGCTTGTTTAAACAGTTGTGTGTGTGTGTGTGTGTGTGTGTGTGTGTGTGTGTGTGTGTGTGTGTGAGAGAGAGCAATCTTAACTCTATTGAAACAGATGAACTCTGGGCCCACTGGAGACAATACACTCTAGCACTTCATTTGGAAGTGAACCTTCTTGCCGTCACACTTCTTTCGTACTCAGAACAGCTTCTGGGAGCTTTTTTCCCCATCGGTGTCTTCAGGGTCATCCATCGTTCCTCTCTGTTTCAATTCATTCATTCGTGTTTCCATGTTTAGATTGGCAGGTGAACGTGGAAAAGGTCAAATCAAATGATGTAGAATCATAGAGAATAGAGAATCATGCTGCTGAGCAAAATGAACAAAAACATTTTTTTATAAACTTTTTCTGTTTTGGTTCTAAAAGACATTTTGAATCTTCTCCGATATTTATAAATGGAGAAGGGGATTTTCTGCCCATTGTTGGCTTTGAGTTGGTTTCATTGTCATGAAATCTTCTTGTTTGAGATCTTTTTACTTGCTCTGCTCCAGTTCCACCCTGGTTTCACTTTGTTGTACTTGTCAGTTATGTGTTGTCTGCGCAACCTGAGCTGCACCTTAAATGCCGTATTATTCACTATATAATATTGCACTTTACAATTCAGGATTGTGCATGTTGTATATAATATATGTTGTATATTCATTTCTCAGGCGTTGCCACCTTACAACTCCAGGGTCCCCAGTGTGATCTTGACATTGGATTTTTTTTAACACTGTTTGTGTAAAGAGGCTTGTTATATGCTACATAATGGGAGAATCCGGAAGAAAAAGAATACAGAAAAGTGAAACTCTTTTGTCTCATATCCCAGTGATGTTAGGAAGCTGGGGTTTAGAGCGCAAAGGCGGCAACTTGTCTTCAAACGTTCTAGGCTCTCTACAACACTACTATGGTCCCTCCACTGGAACAGACTTAATACACTGATGCTCACCTCTGTAAAACTAGCACTTATTTCATCCTGCACTGCACCATATTCTTTCCATCCTCTAACACTGTTCAACTGATCCCTCCATCTGTCAGGGTAGTAGAAGGCCTGCTGAAGACTCTTCCCTGTTCTGGCATCAAGGCGATGGAACAAACTTCCACTTGATGTCAGAATAGGAGAGTCACAAGCAGTCTTTAAATGATGTCCTAAGACCTAGCTCTTCCAGAACTGAACCGGCGACAGGGTCATTGATGCACGTGGGGAGTGAAGGCTGGCTCGTGTGGTCTAATCCAAGAGATGAGCTACTGTAGCTCAAATTGCTAAAAAGGTTAATGATGTTGAAGCTCGAAGGGTCAGGACTGTTTTAGCAGCAAAAGGGGACCAACACAATATCAGGCAGGTGGTCATAATGTTATGCCTGATAGGTGTATTTCTCTTTTTTAAAAAAACATTCGCTTTCTGTAAAAACATTTTCCACCCAGCACAATGTTAGACTGATAGTATTAATAGTCTGTGTGAACCTAACAAACCACTATTTAAATGACCTCATCTCCAAGTCAAGATCTCCGAATAACTCTTCATGACTTCATTGTAACCTTGGGCTAACTATGGACAATGAACTGTCCTTATTCCCACATGTCGTTGATGTGGCTCACTCCTGTTGATTTGTTCTCTACAACATCTGAAGGATTCGACTATCTCTGTCCCCACAGGCTGCGCAGGTGCTTGTTCAGTCTTTTGTCATTTCAAGACTCGACTACTGCAACTCTCTGCTGGCAGGTCTCCCCCTGAACGCTATTCGTCCACTGCAAATGATCCAAAACGCAGCTGCGTGACTTGTGTTCAATCTGCACAAGTTCTCCCACACCACCCCCCTGCTGCTCCCTCCACTAGCAGCTGCACGTATCAGATTCAAAACACAGATGCTTTTCTACAAAGACAAAAATGGACCGGCTTCATCTTACCTCAGTGACCTCATCACACCTCGCACTGCACCACGCTGTCTGAGATCCTCCAGCACTGCTCCACTGGTACCTCCTTCTCTCAGAATGAGAAGTTAGTACACTTAAAGGCTCTTCTCTGTTCTGGCACTAAGGTGATGGAATGAACTTCCCCTAGATGTCTGTATAGCAGAGTCCCTGATTATCTTCAAGCGACGATTTAAGACCATCCTCTTCCTGAAACACTTAAATTGGCACTTTCCAGGTTTGCTTTGTAGATTTCAAGAATTACATTTCTATTAAGTTTGTAATCTGGTTTACCACTGTAGATATATTCATTGCTAGAGACTACATTCTTTTTTTCTTTAATGTGTTATTACTTCACCATCTGGTATTGGCACTAAGTATTTGACACCACATGAACATTAATTTGTTAGGAGTTAATTAAGAATGAAGATTTCGATCTACAGGAGGTACAGTGATACATTCAGTAAAAAAATTATTAATCTAATTTAGTTCAATTCAGTTTTCTTGTATAACGCTTTTACTAGACATTGTCTAAAAGCAGCTTTACATACACAGAGAGTTTATGAAGTTAGAATTTATACAATTAGTGCCTTTAAGTTTGTCCTTAATGAGTGAGCCAGTTTCAACTGTATCAAGGAAAACATTTATTTCATTTGATAGATGTTCTTATCCAGCAAGTTAGGATTGAGGGGCCTTGCTCATGGGCACAGAAGTAGCAGCAAGCAATTAGCTTAACCACTAGGCTATGACCTCCCAGAGATGGTGAAGTATGAAGAAGAAACCTTGATCGTTGTTGAGGTGTATTGTTCGGTTGATGGGTTCTTAAATGCTGACCTGTTCATGCAAACACTAATTTTTGTTCATGTATATTAATGTTACATGATCTACAATGAAACAGCATGATTAGTCATCCTTAATCAGTGTTCATCTTCATTTACAGCTACACTGAAGAGAAACTCCTACCCTGCCACCTTAAAGCATGCAAAGAGAGAGAGTGGGAAGTCGGTGAAGTATGACCTCCATTCAGTACTAATAGCTTTGATTTAGTATTCGCTGCATGTTTTTTTTTTTAACCAATGTTAGCACCAGGATATATTTTTAGCAGGTTCTCTCTCTTAAAAAGCCAAAAGCTCCACAGCCCCAAGCAAACTGCTGAAGTGAACATCTTAATGCAGGTTTCAGGCAGATCCACCTGGAGAAGTGGGACCATCTCATCTACTTTACATTCAGTAGAGTTGTGCCTGAGGGCTGCCTTTATTCACTCCCCTAGGAACCAGCCGAGAGGAGGATTGTGTTTCAGCTTGACAGATACCAAGAGAGAGAGGGTATGAGAAAGAGACTGAGAGTAAAGACAGTCATCAGCAACAGAGACAAAGGAACCGGCAAGTAATGATCGTAAACAGGAGTCAGTTTTATTAAGAGCTGCTTCACTTCACTTATTTTTTTCAAGTTTGCATATATATATATTTTTTAGAACTACTAATTAATATGTCATGGACTCATTTGGCTGCCCCTCAGGGGTCAGTGGTAATTACCTGCTATATTTACTCTGTTACATTTTTAAAGCTCACATGAATTTAATGAGAATTTTTTTTTAAAGCCATGCGAAGAAAGGCTGTTCATCTGGCTTGGCTTTCTGGGCTTTCAGGCTGTCAACAACTTAAAATCCAAAAAAAAGATGCCAATATTTACTTGGGTATTCAAGTGTGTACAATTTGAGCTCTCTAAGATTATGCAAAATAATGGTGTGTAGCACACACCTTCCAGGTTGCCAGATAATCTTTAGTAGGACAACCTTTTAAACCTTAAAAAACTAAATCGACCAAAAAAATAAATTTTGTTATGGGAAGGTGGGAGCTCAGTGGTTAAGGCTCTGGGTTAATGATCAGAATGTTGGTGATTCAAGCCCTGGTGTTCCCAAGCTGCCACTCTTGGGGCGCTTGAGAAAGCCCCTTAACTCTCAGTGCTTCAGGGGCCCTGAATCATGGCTGCCCCTGTTCTCTGACCACAGCTTCTTATCATTGCTGGGATATGTGAAGAAAGAATTTCAATGTGCTGTAAATGTACATATGACAAGTAAAAAGCACATTTTTTTTTCTTTCTTAAACATCTAATTATGTTAAAGTTAGAAGAAAAATGTAGACTTTTTGAGAAATTTGGGGTTACAGGTGAAAATGGGTTCCTTTGTGGGATTTCTTGTCTCAAGGTGTTTTTCTTGCTCACTAGAGCACTAGAACAGATTAGATGCATTTACTAGTTACATGTACATTACAGTGAAATTCTTTCTTTGCTTTTGAAAAGCTGGGAACAAAGCACAGTGTCAGCTGTGATACAGCACACCTGAAACACAGACGGGTTAAGGGCCTTGCTCAAGGGCCCAAGCGTGGAAACTTGGTGATACCGTGGCTATCCGATAAGCAACCCAAAGCCTTAACCACTGAATTTCAATTTCCCTTAAAATGTTTATTTTTTTTAAATTGTATTTAATTATTAAAAGCAATTTATAAATAGAACTGAATAAAATTCAACTGAAGCTCATCTCACAATGGTTTGATAGCTTGTGGTCTTTTTTTCAAACCACTGTTTGGTTCCCTTCAGGATGTCACAGTCCCTTTATACTGATGTCACATGACACTTCTCCCACTTGTATTCTATGGGTTATTTGATATGGGATATTGTATAATCTACAGTGTTGAAGGTTAGATGGTTAATTTTAGATTTGCAACATTACTAGGCTGCATTATTTAGTGAAAGATTACCAACACAATAGCACATTTTTTGAGGAAGACAATATGACTCTCCTCACTCTATAATAAATAAGGGACTCATTTTCCACACCCCTGACTAAAGGTGGCTAATCCTAAAGCCTGTCCGTATCCTAGGGTTATATACTGCATGAGGATGTAGTCTTGTGATTTAAAACACCATACACAGATTTTTACACCATTCACTTAACACATCTATACCACTGCACTGTTTTAAATGAATTATTGATACAGACGACTTGGATTGCTACATTTGCAATAGTACTCCATTGTCCCGTAGCGACAGTGTTTCTACAGGAATCTTTTTTAACATTTATGGAAGGAGTGGCAATTGTTTAGTAACAGTCAGCGGTGAAGAAATAGTCAAGTCAAGTCTATTTGTATAAGCACTTTTTACAACAGACACTGTCTCAAAGCAGCTTTACAGAATTTAACAGTTAAGGTGAATGATGTGTATTTATCCCTAATGAGCAGCCGTGGTGACTGTGGCAAGGAAAAACTCCCTTAGATGTTATGAGGAAGAAACCTTGAGAGGAACCAAACTCAAAAGGAGAACCCATCCTCATTTGGGTGACATCAAGAGTGTGATTATAAATCATAAAAACAATGCAGAACACTGGAGAGTGAGAAATAACATGAGCACTGGAGTGTAAGATTATAAGTAATGTTCTTTCTACAGTCTTTTACAGTCATTTGTGGTTATAAAACTAGGAGCTACTAAGCAACTCATAAAAAAGTTCAACATTTGCGATCATCACAGATCAAGAAATACTTGGGACTTCTCTGTATCACTCTGATTTTTGGTGGTCTAGTGGTTAGGATGCCCCGGTCAGGGAACCAACCCCAGCCACTCTTAGTGCTGGTCCCGGATAAACCGCTGTGGCGACCCCTGATGGGAGAAGCCGAAAGATTACAAGAAAAAAGTGAGAGGATGTAAGAAAAACTATTTTGTATGGGTTATGGTTAGGGTTAGGGACCTCACAATATATATTTTTTAAATGTAATAAAATCATAGCACTTTAAATTTGATGTGATTTTGCACAAACATAAATAAAATGTAATTAATTTAAGCCTGGAACACAATGACAATTAAATGACAGTGTGTGCATATGAGTAAATAGTCCCATTTTTAAGACCCAATCAAATGAAAGCATTTTTTCTAAAGAAAACGTGCATTTTTATGAGCTTCAAATCAAGAATAAATTGGGTTCCATTTCAGAAAGCTGAGGCTGCATTGAGCATAGAATTATAGAATTATAAATATATGGCCTGGTACAATATGATGAATTCTTGCTGAGGCACACAGATGGTAGCGTTCTGTTTCAACAGTCCAGGCTGGTGTAGTTGGTGTAATGGTGTGGGAAATGAATGCTTGGCACATTGTTTATTGTTTGAATCCCAGTCACACCAAGGTGCCACTCCTGGCCCCCTGAACAAAGCCCTTAACCCTATAACTGCTCAGTTGTATAAATGAGTTATATGCAAGTCGCTTTGGATAAGGGCATCTGCCGAATGCTGTGAATGTATCATTTAAAATCAGCTAGGTTTATTAGAATACATTCAAGTTTTTATATGTTGATAATAGAACAGAGTAAAAAAAAAGAACAAATAGTCGTCTCAGTTTTGGCTTTATTTTTTAGCATGTGAATTTATTACACTTATATGAATAATTTGCAAGTTATTGCATTTCACATTTTTTTTCTGCACTGCTCAGTAAACATAAACAAACTGCTCACTGAGTTCTGCAACCCAAATTAAAAACAGACACTTAAATTGCAGTGTTCTTTATTTTTCAATGCCATTCCAATATAGCCACAATCATCCCCACGCCTTTCCTTCTCACAGCTGATGACTATGAAAGAGCTGGAGTTACACCCACCTCCATCTCCAGCCCATTTCAATTATACCTGAGAAGTAGGCGACATAAATAACATTACAGCAGTGAAAACAATGAATTATCTCTATATTTTCTCTACTGCAATATCTATTTAACGTGCTTGTTGATGTCTGTGTATATCGGATACTGTGTGATGTATTGTAATGTATGTTATGTATATTATTGTCACTTGCAGTGTGCAGTGGTACACAGAAACAAGTGAAATTCGCATGATATTCTGTATTAGTATGAAAAAAAGAACACTGAGTATTGAAAAATACACGTTTCCATATTATTGCCCTATTTTTTTATGTAATAACTTTGAAACATATATATTTAAAAAAATAAAAATAAAGCTTCATCTACACTACTCCAGATACATTTTAATTTTTTAAAATGAGAGTTTTCATACTATACTTACGCATTAATATAAAAAGAGAAGTTTTTCTTTCACTAAAGCCAGGGGATTAGTATTTTACTTAAATATAGGATGGTGTACTGAGTCCACTATTGGTCACTTGTGAACTTTAAGTACTATTGCCAAAGTAATCTTGTTGGACAAGTATTTTGTACCACAGTGAGGTTGAATTCCCGAATCTGACTGGTCAGAAGATGATTCATTTTCTATAACAGTGTTACAGACAGAGATGTTGTTGGTAATTGGTTTTTAAAAAAAGCCTGTTTGTGATGTGGTGATGTTTTCTGCTAGTATATGTTTATATAGCATGAATCATACTTGTGAGTCCATTTTTTCCCCACCCCTGTCTTTTAGACTTTTCTCCTTTTTGTGTCCTGGTGTGTTCATCTTCTTTGTGTTATTACTATTTTGTGCATCTAAGGTTTGGTTGTATATGTAAAGTCTTACCATCAATTTGGAAGAAAGTTCTGTGTACAGATGAGTCCAAATTTGCCATTTTTTTGCTTCTGACAGAAAAACTTGTGTAGAAGGAGAACAGGAGAGAAGATTTTAGCAGACTGCCTCACCCTCATAATAAAACATGGAGGTCAAAGCTTAATGGTTGTTTTTGGAGAAGGGAAGGTTGGAGCGTTATTCTGAATAAAAGGAACCAACATTGCTACAATTCCATACTTCAACATCATGCTATTCCATCTGGACTAAGAGTCATGGGAACCAACCTCACCATACAACCAGACAATGAGTCAAATCATACATACAAGCTCTGTAAATGGTATTTGGAGAGCAAAAAGTCGTCTGGAGTGTAATATCCTCATACTGTTAATATTATTATTATTTTATTTTTTTTACATTTTGTTATATATAAGCAAAAGGAACATGCATGTGTCTCTCATAAACAATAAAACGCTAGGCGTTTCCAAACGTTTGAAAGGCTTTTAAACATGTTTAAATATGAATATAATCATGTAAAGGTGGTATCCTTTAGAAAAACATTCAGACAGCTAAATGTAACTTTGAAGAGCTTAATAAGATCCACAGCTCAAATAAAAGAAGCTGTACATTTGAATGAACCTTACAGTAGGAACATGGGGTATATCAGTAGAAGAATGCTGAGGATGGAGCCACCAGGTAGGAGGAAAAGAGGAAGGCCAAGGAGGAGGTTCATGGATGTGGTAAGGGAAGACATGCAGGTAGTTGGTGTGAAAGAGGCAGATGTGGTATGGAGAAGAGACGAATGATCCGCTCTGGTGACCCCTAATGGGAGAAGCCAAAAGAAGAAGCCGAAAAAGAAGAGGAAAAATGAAGCAGAACTTTGGCAAGTTTTACAAGAGGTATGGGGTTTGAATGTTTGAAGAAACGAACATTGCATATAAAAAAAAATAACACATTTGTCTCTCCAAATCCCTAAAGACTAGGTGTTTTCAAGTAAGATTCTTAAGTTTTCAGAAAAGAAAAATTTACATTTTGGCTTTTTCTGAGTCACATGACATGTGTGGTGTGTTTGTGTGAAAGAGAATGAACTTCTTGTTAACGTCTTGTTGATTTTTTCACAATGTTAAATGTTTAAAAAGCATGATGTGTCTTTAATTAATTAATTAAACTTATAATTATCGGCAAATTGCTGTTGTGTAAGATGAGTATCACAGTTCAGACTGTGATGTTAAATGAAAATAATCTGCTCTGGGGACACAAAATGTTTGTCCTCATAATGTCTTTTGTCCCAGGGGTGTCAGCTTGTGAACAAAGCAAAAACCACAAACTCACAAACACATACTGTCCTCTAAAGAGACACTTCTTGCTATCATGAACCATGGACCTCATGGAGTTATTAACAAAAAAAATTTGGCCAGGAAGATGAAAGAACTAAGAAGGTAGATGAAGGTTAAATTTTGCACTTTCTACAAGCTTGAGGCATGCATCACTCTGACAGAAGAGATAAGTCATGATTCTCTAGACCATTACGAGTAGCGGGCATATACAACGACAGGCAGGAAGAAAGAGCAGACAGACATATCCATCACCGACTTGTTTATGAAGCTTTGATAATGTTTGAAGGAATTTTACACACATTCAAATGAAAGTGTTTTTCATTCACATCCTGCATTCTTTCAAAGATCAATATAAACTTGTCCTTGTACTAATTAATACATTTGATAAAACGGTTCCTTTGGGTCATTAGAGAAAGTTACACAAAACTTGATCACAAGAAAGGATTTGAAGCTTTCATTTGTCATGTATAAGTTACAGCACAGTGTAAGGCCTTTCTTTGCTAACCTAACTTGTTATGAATTTATGATCTGAGTACAGGGTTAGCCATTTAACAGCACCCCTCAAATGCCACAGCAAGGGTACAGGGCTTGTTTAAGGGCCCCCGTCACAGATGGGGCTAGAACCTCCAACCTTCTGATTATTAGCTCAGAGCTTTAAGCATTTGTAAGCCTCTTCGGTCTTTGTACTCCATCAAATGTCTTTAAGTTGTGTTGTTGTGAGGGATGAATGAGAAGGACGCCAAGATCATAGTTGCGTCAAGCAGAGCAGCTTTCATTTATTAGGCCCTTTTTTCAATTCAACCACTCTCACAGTGGAAACATCACTGCAACATACTGCAAATAGAACTGTATCCATTAAAATTTTACTTTAAAATTATAATATATAATGTTATAAAAGGCAAATTATATGTGATAGAAGAGTATCTGTGAGAGTGAAAGGAAAAGTTTATAGGACTGTGGTGAGACCTGCGATGTTGTATGGTTTAAAAACAGTGGCATTGAGTAAAAGGCAGGAGGTGGAGCTGGAGGTAGCAGAGCTGAAGATGTTGAGGTTTTTGTTGGGAGTGACGGCAATAGACAGGTTTAGAAATAAGTTTATTAGAGGGACAGCGCATGTAGGACATTTTAGGAACAAGCATGTGTAGAGGAGGGACATGGGGTATATCAGTAGGAGAATGCTGAGGATGGAGCCACCAGGAAGGAGGAAAAAAGGAAGACCAAGGAGGAGGTTTTTGGATGTGGTGAGGGAACACATGCAGGTAGTTAGTGTGAAAGAGTCAGATGTAGAGGGCAGGGGGGTATGGAGGAGGATGAACTGCTGTGAAGACCCCTAATGGGAGCAGCCAAATGAAGAGGAAGAAGATAAAAAGCAAATTATATGGGTGTATCAGCAGCTTAATAGTAAGCTCATTGTTCACAAATTCACTGGACAAAAAGAAGATAAACGGTGGCTTTAACCAGGAAAAATAAATGTTGGATTTATCCAAAATAGAAAAAACAAAACCAAAATATTACACAAAAAACCCCCACAAACACAACATAATACACAAAATATGCCACATGGAACACAATAAACATGCAATATCATCACAAACACAAAACCAACTATCAAAAATTATTTCACATACACATTATATTTCTTTTAATAACATGGATGGCTAAAATAATTAGATAAATTAAACAGATATTATGGAGAACAGTGATAACACTTCATAACTTTTCCCAAAAGAAATTGAACTAAGAGTAAGCAGCTCCACCCTTGAATAGAAGAGCTCACTCCACTAATGAGACACAACACATTCCCACTATCCCTACACACTGAACTACCACTGTCCTCAACATGCTTATATTCATTACTCTTCCTCTGCTAATGTAGTGCTCTAGGTCTTAAAATGCATTAAAAAAATTGAGATTTCATGAAGATTGCCTATGATTTTGAAAGCAAAATAATGCAGTGGCATATTTTGCACTTGGCAGGTCTGTGCATTCATTCATTATAGTTACTAATTTATTTACACAAACAATTAATTTCTAAGAGTTTTAGTGCCCTTTTCTTTCTTTGTTTTTTTTTACGGCTTTTGGTGGTAATAACACACATACACAGTTTTCCATAAAACCCTGCTTTTAATGAATATGATATAAATAATTAATTTTGAACATTTGTTATTAAAGTTTTTTTTATTATATATTTGGAAACGACAAGCTGGACATGATGTCAGGAGGCTGTATTAGGTGTATAATAACAATGAAACTAATGCTGCTTTATCTGCAAATCTGTTGTATTAAATATAACCCTTGACCAGTTTTTACCTCAGAGTGTAACGACAATATTTCATTTAGTTTCACAATGACGTTCATTTACATCCATTAATATTCCGTTTTTTTCTTCTTTTTTTTTTGTGTAATGAATGGTGATAATTTTTTCATGAACAAGTCATTTATTTTATGTTTTATGTTTTATATGACCCTGGAATAACAAGCTGACTGAGTCATTTATTTTGTGTATTGCAGAGCATGAAAAAGAGCATCCTTTAGTTCATTTGTATTGTGAAAACCAAATTAATGTTCTAAAGCAGCGATTCCCAACCTTTTTAGCGCCACAGAACGGTTTAATATCTGACAATATTTTCACGGGCCGCCCTTTAAGGTGTGGTGGATAAATACAACAAAATAAAATGATACGACCATAAAAACTGATATTTTCTGAATATAATAATAAACGTAAATCCACTGTGTTGTTTTTTGTTCATCTTGCTCGCTTTGGTGTTTGAATTTAGCGGTAATGTATTATGTGTTAGCGGCCGGAGCCCCTTTAAGAAGGTAGCGGATGGAGGTAAGACATGTGACTGAGGCATCATGACATGCATCAAGAGTGAGTCATAGACAGATGTGGCAGAGAGAATCCGCTAATTTTCCAAAATAAAACATCGTTCAGAATCAGATAATAAATAAAACGGAAATAATGTAAGTTATGTATTCTTTCTGTGTGGCCTGGTACCAAACACAGACTGGAGAAGAGAGACTTATCATTTATTTAGCTTTATAGAGTGTCTCTAGGTGTCAAGTGACAAAAAATGTAACCACTTAGACCAGCAGTGGTAGTGGTAGCTCAATGGTTAAGATATTGGACTTGTGATCAGGAGGTCATGAGTTAAAATCCTAGTCCCACAAACCTGCCACAACTGAGCCTTTGCGCAAGGACTTTAAACCACAACTTCTAAGTAAAATAAGATAAATACAAGTTGCTCTCTATAGTTGTATCGGCCAAATGCAGTAAATGTAAAATGTAGTTAAGTGGCAAAGTAATCATTCAAGTTTTCATGATTTTGTTCTTAGGGGAATTTAGTGAATTACTGATTGGATCGTTTCATTAAAGTTGCTTGGGGACAACATCCATTGTTAAAGCACTATACAAATGAAATTGAATTGACGGTTGAGAGTTCAAGCCCCAGCAGTGCCAAGGTACCACAGCTGGTTAAGGGCCTCTCTGCAATGTATAATGACTTAACGAGCTTGGCTATGCCACGGGGAATCACTCAGCTGTAGTAGATATATGTGACAAGTTTTTGACCCTTTCTTCTTTTTGGATTTGCCTGATTCATCCTGACAACCTACCTCTAGATTAAGTTTTTTTTAGCTTTGCATATGCTGTTCTTCATCTTAACACCCATCACTGATCTGTTCACCTCAACAATGATTGTAATAGAGCTATAGTGAATGGACATTTGGTGCCAAATAGATGATGAAGCTTGGTTCTTTCTTTCTTCCTTCTTTATACCATGTCAGTGTGTTTTTCCTTGCCACAGTCAATATACTTATAAGAAACAAACTTATAGGCACTAAACTTATACATTCCAACTTTATAACCTCTTTATCAATGTAAAGCTGCTTTGGGACAATGTCCATTTTTAACACTATAGAAATAAAACTTGAATTTAATTGAACAAGTAAAAAAGAGGCATCGAGGTTGCAAAATTACCCGATCTTTCCTTCACTGGTAATGAGCAAGGCCATGTGAAAACATTGGAATACATGAGCTTATGGTAACGTGGTCACTGCAAATATTGATTTTTTTTTTTAACCCAGCTATCGATTAATCACTTTGTAAACCTGATTCCTCAACGGATTAGAGATTTCTTGTCATATTACCAGCTGGAAGAACAGCCCATGGAGCAGGATCATTTTCAATTGCTGTAATTAGTATGACCTTAGCCTTAATGTGAAGACTATATGGATTTGGCCTTGAGTTAGTGCCTATCACCTGCATCCATCATTTGCTCTGTTTGTTGTTGTTTTTCTGTCAGGACCAAATGCTTCTTCATTTTTCATTATTTGATCATATCTCAAATGTTCATGAAGCTCATATTTCATACTGTCCAAACAATGCATTATGATGCAAAATAAAAACAAACTCTCAGAGGGACTCAGAGGGAAAATATTTACATCTGTGACAAGTATGCCAATCAAATTAGTACTGGGTGATTAGTTAATAAATGAAAATAAATTACATAACCAGTGTTATTTAATAAGATGTCTGGTGCAGTAGAACATGGCCAGACATTAGACTATGATCTCCTGCTTGCATTGTTTTATTTATTTGTATTTTTTTTAGCCTAACGATTCTAACGAACATAATCATTTTTTTGTACAAGCCGAAGCACTGTAAGCCGCCATCCTAAAATGAAGTAGAGAATTACATCTGTAAGTATGAAAGTAAAAAAGCAAAAATGATTCAGCAAAGACTTCTGCTTCAATTCCAAATCACACACAGATGTTTAGATCACACACGCTTACACACACACACACACACACACACACACACACACACACACACACACACACACACACACACACACAGAGAGAGAATCAGACCATGGAACAAGGGGAAAACATTAGCAAAGACTAACTAACTACAGAAAACCTTTAAAATGTCTAGGAGAATAGTCACTCAGAGCATATAAACTAGCTGGATGCTAAGCTAAAATGCTCACAATACAAATACAATCATTTGTTACTTTTGCAAACCTGGTAACATTAAAAAATCGATTTTTCAATCATATGCCATTCATATGAACTGTGAAATGCTTCCACATAGTGGACATGTGATCTGTACACTGACATTTTGAAAACGTCATAACAGACATGTTCAATTAGTGAAGAAATAGATGCCGAACTCGCAAACATCCCGAACCATCTAGAGACGTACCAGTGTCAATTGGATCCCGCTACATGTGTGGAGTTTTGACATTGGACCTCCTGGAGCTGTATGTAGAGTATCATGACTCTGGGTTTGGCTGCTGATTAACAGGCTGATGGGATTGGGAATAGAGATCGAGATGAACCCACCTGCTGGGCAACAAGTTCATACCGGTTTAGTGTATAAATAAAATATAAAACACATTTAAAACTTTTTTTTAAGACAAAAACCGTGTATGTATTAATACTAATAAGAACCTAGCAGGACAGGTGAAAAGGATATATTGTAAATCTTAGAGTATTTTCTACTTTCATATATGTTTATATATTTCAAATATATTTTTGTATATACAGTGCATGCAGAAAGTATTTAGACCCCTTTACTTTTGTCAGTTTTGTCATGCTGCAATCTGCTTCCAGAGTCATTCAGATTTTTTTCCCTTATTAATCTACACTCCGTATCACATAATGACAAAGTGAAAACCAAATTCAAGAAATGTCAGTAAATTTATTAAAAAAGAAAAAAACGGAAATATCAGATGTATGATCAAGAGAAACTGGAGACACCTACATTTAATTTCAAATGTTGTTACAAATCCTAAACTTACTATCCTAATCCTAAAATCATAAACTTACGTATATGTGATATTTTAGCCGTTTCTTTTTCAGACATTTGCAAAAATTTCTATATTTCTGTTGCCACTTCATCATTATGAGATTATGAGAGTGTAGATCAATGAGAAAATAATCTATTTAAATAATTGTAGTATGAGGTTACAACATAACAAATTTGTGGCTTTTTTTTATAAATATAATGTATATATAAATAATGTATTATATAATATTAATATTAAAGTGAGATTTTATTTTACTTTAAAGATCTTAAATCAATTATTTTGACAGAACATGAGCGTGGAGGTTGATGCAAAAGCATTGTCCAAAAGAGTACTAATGCAAGTAATGAGTATAAGTGGGTGGGGCTTCTAGGGGAAATCACACCACCTACACAACTTTCAGCTTTCAGATTCATGTGTGTAATGACTTATGTTTTTTTTCTTGTGATAAAAAAGGAATCATTTTTTTGTTTGTTTTTCAAAATCTTTTCCACAGCTCCTGCTTAAAATGTGTAAAAAAATCTCAAGTAGCAGGTAGGCAGTAGGGATAAAGATTTGTGGACACCTGAGCATATGTCTCTTGAATCATACCTCTCATTCCACATTTCGTCTTACTGTTATAATAACCTTCACTCTGAAGAAAAGATGATCCAATAGATTTTGAGGGTAAACTTCTCTCTCTTAGTACATTTTGAATGAGCTTTTCCTGAAAGAAGACAACAGTGTTTCTGGATCATGTTCACATATGGCTACGTTTTCTGCATAATAGAGCTTTAGCTTGCATTTGTGGATTAAATGGTGAACTCTATTCACAGACAATGATTTCTGGGGGTACTCCTTAACCCATGCAGTGATTTCAATAACAGAACCATGCCTGCAGGCTCGAAGATCACGAACATCCAATATTGATATTTAATCCTTGTCCCTTGTGCATGGAAATTTCTTACATTATTTGATGATATAATGTTGTGTAGATGATTAAAAATTGAAAGTCTGCACAATTTTATTTTGAGGAACATTATACTGCAATTGTTCCATAACTTGTAGACATAGTTTTTTACTGATTGCTGAACTTCTGGACAGATTTACTACTCATTTAGAGACCTACGTAGTTACAAAATGTTCCTTCAACTGTCTTGTTTAGCAACATTTATTTTTTATTTTTAAATGGTACATTTCATTAATCATTAGATATTTTTTTATGTTCTACTGTGACCCAACATTTTTGGAATTGGGGTTTGTACATACGCCCGGAGGTCAAGTGTGTACTTTAAATACTTTAGCCGATATAGTAAAGTAGATTTTAATGATGGGTATTTACTTTGATTCTTACTGTCAAAATATGTCAAGGTTTAGATTATTATTTAAAAATGTGAATGATAAAAATACTCTTTTACAAGAAATACTCTTTTTCTAGTATACGGTATAGAAAAAGATAATCAAATACAGAAAAAAATTTATAAAATGAGAAAAAAAATTCAAAAGCTCAAATATTTTTGGTAAACAATAAATATGTAAAAGATTGAATTAAGTTTCTATATTATAAAATCTGACAGATGTGACTTATTGATGAACCAAATAATTTAACTGACTGCAATAATCAGCATTATACTGCTAGTAATACATCGAATGGCCTGAGTGTTTGTCCCATACCTGGCCCTGAATTCAATATGCAATGTAATTAGTACTTGGCATTTGGCATCTGGACCAGATGTGCTTTGTGAGTATATTGTTGTCTTCAAAGGGTTGTGTCTGATCCAAAGAGTATTCCTGCTTTACAACCAGTGTTCTCCAGAGCCACCTCAACCCTGACCAGGATAAGAGGTTGCTTAAAGGTGGAAATAAAAGGTTCTGATTGTGTGACTTAACAATATATATTTTACAGTCTATTATTAAAGTAAAGCTCAAGATCAATATGAGCTGCAGTTTGGAGCCACATAAAAAGAAGATCATGAAGTCTGTTTGTGGGAAAGAGTTCGAAAGCTTCAGCTTCTGTTTTCAAAAAACGCTGTAGTACTGGAGTAATGGCCTGGAATTGAGTGAAAACCACTCCTAGTGTGTGGGTGTTATTCTGACTGTAGAATATGCCACAGTGATACACATACACACACACACACACACACACACACACACACACACACACACACACACACACACACACGTGCGATACTGCTGATTCAGAAGAGAGGCCTTTGCAAAAACACATCAGATCACAGAAACAAGTCCAGATGTGAGCAGCACAGGATATGATGCAACATTGCGAAGAAAGCCTAGATCTGAATACATCTAGCCTAGATCTAAATAGATCTTAATTACACAAACACAAACACACACACACACACACACACACACACACACACACACACACACACACACACACACACACAAACACAGGCACATGTATGTGCACACATGCACAAACACACAGACATGTATGAGCACACATGCACACAGTGTAATACACACACAAGCAAGAACAAACATGCACATGCACAAACACAGAAAAAAAAAATGAGGTAAGTAGGAAATATTAAAAAAAAGAGCACACAAGAAAAAAAGTAAAAAACTGGAAGTAAAAGTAGATAGACAGGAAGTTACATTTATATGTAGGTGTATTGTTTAGCAAGTTCTAATTATAATGCAAATATAAAGAAACAGTTTACACTCATACACATACATACAGTATACAATTATTAAAAAACATTTACCTAACAATATCATTTACTTACACAAACCTGAGGATGAATTTTTATAGCTAAACATGTTTCTACATAGTCCCACCAAAACTTGGCATATTGGCTGCAATAAATTACCCATAGGTCCATTGGTGTGTGTGTGTGTGTGTGTGTGTGTGTGTGTGTGTGTGTGTGTGTTTGTGTGTGTGTGTGTGTGTGTGTGTGTGTGCGTGCATAGTGTCCTCATGTCCTGAAGTGAACTGGCAATATAATGAGGGTATTTTTCTGTTTACTGTTTACTGTAGGTCTGAGCTGAAGTTCATAGTGATCATCTTTACTTTCTTCATCTTCTTCTTCTTCTTCTTCTTCTTTCGGCTGCTCTCATTAGGGGTCGCCCAGCGGATCATTCGACTCCATACCCTTCTGTCCTCTTAATCTGCCTCTTTCACACCAACTACCTGCATGTCTTCCCTCACCACATCCATAAACCTCCTCCTTGGTCTTCCTCTTTTCCTCCATCCTGGTGGCACGATTCTCAGCATTATCCTACCGATATACCCCATGTCTCTCCTCTGCACATGTTCAAACCATCTCAATCTCGCCTCCCTCACTTTGTCCCCAAAACGTCCCACACGCGCTGTCCCTCTAATAAACTCATTTCTAATCCTGTCCATCGTCATCACTCCCAACGAAAAACCTTAACATTTTCAGCTCTGCTATCTCCAGCTCCGCCTCCTGTCTTTTACTTAATGCCACTGTCTCTAATCCATACAACATCTCAGGTCTCACCACTGTCCTATAAACTTTCCCTTTCACTCTCACAGATACTCTTCTATAACAAATCACTCCGGCTATCACTCTTCTTCACCCACTCCACCCTGCCTGCACTCTTTTCTTCCCTTCTATAACACACACTCCATTACTTTGCACTGTTGACCCCAGGTACCTGAACTCCTCCACCTTCTCCACCTCTTATCCCTGCAACTGCACCACTCCACTGCCCTCCCTATCATTTACACACATGTACTCTGTCTTACTCCTACTGACTTTCCCCTTCTCTCCAACGTGTACCTCCACCTCTCCAGGCTCTTCTCAACCTGCTCCCCACTCCCACCACAAATAACAATATCATCCACAAATATCATAGTCCATGGGGACTTCTGTTTGACCTCGTCCATCATCCTGTCCATCACCTTCACTTTAATAATAATTATAAAAAAATAAAAATAAATAAACAACCATGCACATAATTATTTTGTTATTTGTAAATTTTCAACAGATTTAATAGACTGTAAGAGAAATGTTTTTAATAGTCATACTGTATGACGAGAACCTTTCATTTCCACCCATTCTTCTCACTCTTACTGACTCATCCTGGTCAGGATTAAGGTGGATCTAAAGCATATTACAAGAATCCTGAGTGTAAAGCAAGAATACTCTCTGGATTGGATGCAACCCTTTGAAGACAACACTCATTATACAAAGCACATATGGTCCACAAAGCACATCTAAATGGCCAGTGCTAATTATATTAGACTAATAAATTAAATTAAGGCCCAAGTATGGAACAAACACTCAGGCTATAACACATATTAACAAAGATTTTTCATACTTGTCACATGCACATTACAGCTCAGCTCTTTACACATCACAGCAAAGTTAAAAAAGCAGGGGTCTGAGAGCTGTTTCAACCACGATACAGAGCTCCTGGAGCACATAGAGTGGCAGCTTATCCATAACAGGGCTTCAATCCTCAACCTTCAGATCAGTAACCCAGAGCCTTAAGACAGTGAGCTACCACTTTTCCCTACTAATAAGAAAATAAAAAATATAATACTAAATATATTATACTGATACATTATAAATGATATAATAAATAACAAAGATAATAATAATAATAATAATAATGATAATATCTTTACACATTCTCGTCTGAGCTTCAGATCCATTCACAGTTTGAAAAGCAATAAAAGCAGCAATAAAAGCTAAATAATCATTAGTTTTAACTTCTGATGGTTCTCCATTAGCCTTTATGGTTTGTGTAATGCAAGTCATGTACCGTGATTGAAACACAACTGTGATAAAAACTAGTCAATAAATAATAACTATAACTGTAGAACATATTAACGCTATTCCTTCTCCATTTCTTTCAAAACTCTGCACATCCATTAAACATATTTATAGTGCCTTGCTGATAAATTGCTGATCCCGATTGGTCAGAAGATGTTATTAATTTTATATAACAGCAGCTTTGACAGTATTGCAGAAGTAACAGGTTCAAATCAGTGAGTTTGTTCTAATTTGATATGGTTTCTATAGTAACAGCTTACACAGGGACTTGATCTTCCACCTAGGCAGGCTCTGTCCATGCATAGCTAAATTATAAAGTAAAATAATGTAATAATGTTATATTGCAAACATGCTCTGAAATAGAAATTAGATACCTGGTCATCAGTCTGGAAGCACAACACATGATCTCACTGATCACTCATCATGGGGATGTGGTAGATTATGGGTTAAGGTACTGAACGTGGGCTCTGAAGGTTATGAGTTCAAATTCTAGCCATGCCAAGCTGCCACTCCTGGGCCTTTAACCCCATAGATGCTCAGTTGTATGAATGAGATAAATGTAAGTAGCTCTCATCTAGTGATTAAACAGTTTTTTCTGTCATATCTATCAGCTCTATTGCATCATAAGTCATGAATCTGTATATAGTATGTAAGTATGTAGTGAGAACCCTGGTTTACGTGACCACATACGTAAAAACATCAAAACTAATATTTATTAACAATTTATTAACAATATTAATGAACCATCTAATTTCTTAATCAATCACTGTAAAATATTTAATTTGAGTAGCTCATTGGATAATATGTTAAACTTCTGATTAGAAAGTCATTGGTTTAAATCACACCACCAATAAGTTGCCACTGCTGGGCCCTTGAGCAAGGTCATTACCACTCAATATCACAGGTGTACAACTTAAATGTAAGTCACTATGGATAAGTTTGTCTGCCAAATTCCATAAATAGAAATAATAAGTCACACTGTTTCTACTTCATCGCATTGTAAATCCATATGCTACATGGATAAAGAACCATTGTGGAGATTTGTGGAGATTTATTCAGCAAACAGAATGTTAATAAAGTCAGGTTCTAATGTAGGGTGAGGAGGCCTAGGATGCAGTCAACATTCCAATTCATCCCAAAGGTGTTCCATAGGGTTTAGAGCTCTATAGTTTGTTTTTATGTAACTTAACTGAATTTGTGATTAATGTGGAAAGCAAACAAAAAAACAGATTCTTTTAAAAGTTATTTAACCAGAAAAATGACATATAATTGTTGATATGGTAAATATTCCTCAGTGACTCAGTTGATATTCTATATATATCTCTTATAGCCTCTAACTTTCCAACCAGTCTGGCAAAACATTGCACAGAGACTGCAATCATTGGCATCAAACACTGACACTGAGGACTATATGCTGAAGAATATATGCTAAATATAGAATATTTACCATATATTCCTGAGGAGTCCTCAGTGTCAGTGTTTTTTGAATACCAGCAGTAAAGCTCTAACTGCTACAAAAAATTATTTAGTTCCCAATGATTGCAGCCTCTGTGCAATGTTTTGCCAGACTGGTAGGGGTGAGGGTCTTGGGACCCAGTCTTCACTTTATAAAGGGTGGCAAAATCTTCAGCAGTCAAGAAGGATCGAGCAGTAGAAGCTGTTGGGTTGATCAGTAAAGTAAAGGTGCATTGTGTGTTTGTGCGTATCGTGTGTAGATGCGTTCAGCTTTTGTTTATAGAAGAAAGTCTTAGCAAAGGTCACTTCAAATGAATATTTGAACAGGAGCGCATGGTCAGATCAATAGCAAGATATAATCTTTTCCACTTTCTCTTTGCTGCTTTTCAATTGATGAGTATTATGTCCAAAAGACAAGAAGCAGAGCATAATGACTTTCTGTGTTTAGAAAACAGAGAACAGTGAAGGTCCAAGGATTAGCCAAGGATGATGAAAGTTAAGAGAGGAAGGTGTCTGCATAAGTTCAATGGTAGAGAGGAAAACGGGTCAGGGTTAGGTAAGGAATAAAAGAGTGCAGGAATCTACAGTGAAAGGGGGGACCGAGTGAAGGATTGGGGAGTAGGGGAGAAATATTGATAGCTAGATGTAAGTAGAATATTAATTAAATTATTTTTTATTTGTATAGCGCTTTTAACAATGAATATTGTCTCAAAGCAGATTTAAACAGATAATGTGGTGATAAAAAATGAAGACTCAAGAGGGAACCCATCCTCATCTGGGTTGCACCGGTATAGGTAGGATAATAGTAAATTATACGGAATTATGACTGGAGATGAAGATTGGGGTAGCATGGAAGAGAAGAAGAGCTTTTATTTATCACATATACATTACATCACAGCGAAATTATTTTCTTTGCATATTCCAGTGAATGCCGGGAACACAGAGGGTTAAGTGCCTTGCTCAAGGGCCAAACAGTGTTAGCTTGGCAAACCATGGCTTGAATGCTGAAGAGGAAAAATATAAGAGAACTGAAGCTTGTCAGATGGGATGTTGCCTCCAAAGACCATAAGAGGGGCAGAAGGAACAAGACTGAGTGTAACTAAAAAATGTAACAGTAGGAAAATTGCTGAGAAAAGAACACTTTTGTACATCATTGTTATTGAAAATTAAATTAACTCTGAACTATTAATTAAGTTTCACGTCAGACAGCCACACCCACAAGTGTTTAATTTTTGTTTAATCAATAGGCAGTAAAAGTCTTAAATGAGACAAGGGGGAGTCATTAGTATATTTTATTCAGCAGACTATATGGAGCTCACCACACTGCGTTTCTTTAATATGGAAAAATAAATGGATTGATGTTCACGTCTTTCCACACCACATTTCTCATATTTCCATATTTATAAACAGATGAACAGAGTGAACAAATGCTCTCAGATGTGGCGAATACACTTTTTTCTTCCCAGAGTTTCAAATTCTCATTAGTGAGGCTGTAAAAGGGAAACAAAGTCGAAGCTGCATCAAAAGTGCCAAACGTCTGTTCTCTGGAATGCGGTGAAGGAGAAAACGGTGTTTTACATTAGTTTCGGGCCTCCTGTGGAGACAAGAGCAGAGAGAAAGCGACAGATGGAGTCCTGCTGAGAGACAACAGAAAGTAGGGATACCTTTAAACCCAGGAATGTTTCATCTCTCTGTTGCCATGTAACCGGTTTAATGGAGTGATCTGCCTAGCAAGCACCTACATGATGCCCTGTGTTAACTGTCACTCAACATACACGGTGTTATAATCCAACAAAAGCAGATAATGTGTCATTACAGTCATGCTTCCTGCTTACCGCTTTTACTCCCAGCTAGTGAAAGTTTCAGTAATGAAGAACACACAAACATTTGGCTGCAGATGCACACAGAGAGACGTTCCCAACAGCATTTTTCCTCCTGGAGAGTTCACAGCTGAGAGACAGTGGAACAAACACAATGGAATAATGCCTATTGTTTTTGTTGCAAACAGATGCTTATATTGTCATTCTGGATCTGACAGCGATTAAGGCGGACTGGAAAATCCCAATAAACGAGCTCACCCTCTGAGATCCAGTTTCTCATCACTATTGTTTCCATTTCACTTACAGAAAGAGTTGGGATAAAAATCTGATTTACAGAAGATTACCCTCGCCCTGAATGTATTCAATTCCCATGCACATTTTCAAGCTTTGTAAATAAATTGTGACACATTTTTGCAACAGAGGCTGCATTTGTGTGGAGAAAACACACATTGCAATGAATCTCATGCTCATCTACTGATGTAAAAACAACAGTACTGCCTAATAAAGCATTAAACAGAAAAAAAAACAAGCAGAAAAGACTGGAAGTTGTAGATATATCATATGCTGAAGCACACCAAATAGTTACATATCTTTAAAAGTGAGGATTGCACAAAAGTGTATGAAGTAAAATTCACACCAGTCTTTTGCAATTCATTTCACATGCTACGATAAAAACGAAGATGGATGGTGCTCAAGGTATGTGGAAGCACTTACATTTTATATTACTTGCATTTTCTTGCTACAGTGAAATTTAGTGCAACAAATTTCTATGACAGATTATACAATTGACAACAACTTGACCGCAAAGTAAAATCTTTTAAAGGTTTACATGAATTGCATTCCCCTAGTTCAGCATAAACTCTGCAAAATGCAAAGCAAAACCTTAATAAACCGTTGTATAACTGTTTCGATACAAGCCGTTGTAATGCAGTGACATGCTATTCCCAAAATACCGCTATGCACCTAAAGGAAGCGCAACATATTTCACCCATTACACTGTGTGTAACGTATCTTTCGTTAAAGCCTGTGTAAAGTACATTAGTGTAGACTAATTAGATTTAAGAGGTTAGACATAAGAAATATCTGACTTTTTCTACAGAGATGATAAGATGGTAGGTAAATGAATAACACAATGGATTACTCATTGAAAGGACAGGGCTAAATTCACAAAACTGCCAAGCTGCAACTGCAAGGCTGTCCCTGTGCTTTGACTCTAGCTGCCTATCAAGTTGGGATATTCAATTCAATCAAATTCTATGTGTTTTACCTGTGGGATTGGAGGTGGTAGCTCAGTGGCTAATGCACTGGACTCTGGATTAGAAGTCCATCAGGAAGCCCTGAATAAACAGAGAGGTTTACCTTTTACTGAAGGCCCACAACGCTGCATTCAGATCTGGTTATGCAAAAGCCTACAGTGCAGCCAGGACTATACTGAGGCGGGCATTAAGATGGCCAAGCACTACTACAAGTTGAGGATTGAGAAACACCTCTCCAACTTCAACTTCCAGCATATGTGGCAGGGCAGCCTGGCCATCATAACTGCAAGCCTGTTAACCACCCCAACCATCAATATCTCATCTCTTAATGGGCTAAACAACTTCTATGCTCATTTTGAAAGGGAGTCAGCAACCAAAGTCAAGCTCCATGTAGACCACCAGCCTGATACACTCTCCCAAATTGATGTCAGCTTGGGGCTGAGCAGGATTAATCCACAGAAAGATGCAGGGCTTGATGGCGTTCCCGGACACGTCCTCAGAGCATGTGCTAAGAGCTGGTAGGGCTCCTAATAGATTGATTCAACCTGTCTCAAGCCCAAGCGATTGTGACCACCTGCTTTAAGATCATCTCCATCATGCTGCACACACACCCATCCATCTCAATTTAGTAGTGGTAGACTGTGTCACCAGCTTCAAATTTCTGGGGATCTACACCTCCCCTGGACAAAACAGCTTTAGTCTGGTCAACAAGGCTTACCAGCGCCTCTTCCTGAGGGCTCTCAAAAAGTACCATCTTTCTTTAGATATCCTGGTGAAAATCTACCATTACACTGTTAAGAGCATTCTGACCAGCTGAATTACAGTCAGTTATAGAAACAGCTTTGGGTCAGACCGGAAAGAGCTGCAGATGGCTGTGAGAACTGCCAAACCCATTGTGGAAAGTTTACTCGCAAAGACTGTTGACATTTACAGGAAACGCTGTATCAGGAAAGCATACAGCATCACAAAGGACTTCTCGCATCCTGCCCATAGACTGTTTGCCCTCCTGCCCTCTGGGAGGCACTACAGGAGCCTCCAGACCAAAACAAGCAGATACAGAGACAGCTTTTCCCCCACAGCTGTTTCCATGCTGAATTCTTCACCCCAGTAGCACCACCTACCCTCCACCTCTAACTACCATTGACCCCCAACTCAGACACCCACACTGAACTAAACACTTCACACTGTGTCACCTTTCTCTATGTTGCATTGCTCATAATACACTTTATACTGTAATATTTAAAATTGCACTATAATAACCGTTGCATATGTTGCACACACTGTACATAATAGCTTTCTTTTTGCACTCTGTATATCATTTTGCAGATGTATACAACTTTTTTATAAAAGCAGTTTACAATATTTCCTACATGGTGTATAATCACTTTTCTATGTACTGTTATTCAAATATATTATACTCAAATTGTTCATTTCATATTGTTAATTTATCTGTCATT
The DNA here is from genome assembly GCA_024362625.1 of Silurus asotus. Lineage (NCBI taxonomy): Eukaryota > Metazoa > Chordata > Actinopteri > Siluriformes > Siluridae > Silurus > Silurus asotus. The sequence continues at coordinate 638,670 of MU586387.1, forward strand.
ATTTATATATATCATAACCTTACCAACTTGTACACATATTTTAAGGCTCTTCTCTGTTTATACTTTAAGGCTCTTCTCTGTTCTGGCACCGAGGTGGTGGAATGAACTTCTCCTAGATGTCCCTGGCTATTTTTAAACAACGGTTGAAGACCTACCTCTTCCTGAAACACTTAGCACTAAGCACTTTTTTAATTTGCATTGTAAAAATCAAGATTTGTTGTCTGATTTTTCTTAAATTTGTAATCTGGTGTTCCATGTACAGAATTATTCATTACTAAAGACTCAAAGCACTTTTGTATCTGGACAAAAACATCTGCTAAATCAAATCAAATCAAATAAAATTTTATTTGTCACATACACATACATACACGGTACGACATGCAGTAAGATGCTTATTACGGTCCGGCATGAGGGAATAGGATGGGGAGAAAAATAATAATAATTAAAAATAAATAAATAAAGTATAAAAACTATATAAATAAAATATAAATCATAAGAATATATGATATAAAGCTACATATATATGTGAGAGAAAAATATGTATATACAAAAAAAAAATGCTTATGGCAGTAAACAGTGAACAGTAAACAACAGTAAACAATAAACAATTTATGGTGGTTTAGATTGTCCATAAAGTGTCCCTGTGCGATATGGTGTGGTGAAAATGTCCATAAGTGTCTGTGTGCCGTATGGTGTGGTGAAGAATGTCCATAATGTGTCCGTGTGCGGAATGGTGCGATGTAAAGTGTCTGTGTGCTGTATGGTGTGGTATAAAATATAAAGTGCACTGTGCTGTGCGAGTCCAGAGTTTAAAGTGTCGTGGTGCACAAGGTGAGATATGTACAGAGAAGAAGTGTGATGAGGGAGAGAGTGGGACATTTTTAGATCCTGGGTGTTTTCTCGTTTAAACTCTGAATGGCCTGAGGGAAGAAGCTCCCATAATCTTCCTGGCTATGGTCCAGCACCGCGTGCTGTAGATGTCCTGCAGGTTAGGGAGCTCGGTGTGGATGGTACGTTCAACTGAACGCACAACCTTCTGGAGGGATCGCCTGTTCTGCATGGCGCTGTTCCCGAACCAGGAAGTGATGCTACCCGTCAGAATGCTCTCAGTGGTGCAGGTGCAGAAAGTCTTTAGCACCTTAGAGGGTTTAAAGTCCCTTAAGTGTCTCAGATGGTACAGACCCTGCTGGGCCTTCTTCACCAGAGTGTTGGTGTGACCTAGTGTAGGTAGGCCTTCTCATCATTGTTGGAGATCAGGCCCACCACAACGGTGTCGTCAGCAAACTTGATGATGGTGGTGGAGTTGGAAGTGGCCACACAGTCATATATGTACAGTGAGTACAGCAGGGGGCTCAGAACACAACCCTGGGGAGCTCCAGTGCTGAGGGTGAGGGTGGATGAAGTGTGTTTTCCCACCCGTACGGCTTGTGGTCTGTCTGTCAGGAAGTTAGAGATCCATTGACACAGCAGCAGGTCCCAGAGCCCCAGGACCTCCAACTTAGAGGTGAGTGTGGAGGGAATTATGGTTTTAAATGCTGAACGTAGTCCACAAACAGCATCTTTGTATAATTCCCATTTCTTTGGTCCAGGTGGCTCATTGTGGTGTGAAGGAGATGAGCAATAGCGTCCTCAGTAGAATGGTTCTGACGGTAGGAGAACTGTAGTGGGTCCAGTGTGTCTGGTAGTGAGGTAGTGTTGAAGTCTCTGACCAGTCTCTCGAAGCACTTCATCACTACTGAGGTGAAAGCTACAGGGCGATAGTCTTTAAGGCAGGTGGGCTGGGTTTTTTTCGGGACAGGAACAATGGTGAACTGTTTAAAAGATAAGGGGACAACAGACTGTTCCAGTGAAAGGTTAAATATCTCAGTGAACACCTGTGCTAGCTTGTCAGCGCAGGCATTTTATGCAAATGCCGCAAATGTACATGTAAATATGTAAATATTTTACACTGCTACCAATGCACTTCTGGTTAGATGCTAACTGCATTTTGTTGCCTTGTAATATAACTTGTGCAATAATAAAAAAGTTATATCAAATTTAATCTAGTCACAAGTTCAAATCCCAGCACCACCAAGATACCACTGGCCCTTGAGCAAGGCCCTTAAACCTCCACTGCTTAGTTGTAAGTCACTCTGGATAAAGGCATCTGTAAATGCATACATTATAATTGCATACACTGTAAACACTGTATATGCTGTAAACACTGAATACACTGTAAATATATACACTGTTAATGCATATATGTTTTTCTATAAGTATGTGTGGGCTTTATTTGCTAAGGTGAAACATAATTAGATTGAAGTGTCATACAGTAAACAAATTATACTGCCAAATTCAAATTGAATAAACATTTCATGAAATGAGGACGTTCCATATAAATGAATTAAAAAAAACAACAAATCCATTAATTATAGATGAAATAATCACTAGGCATTAGGACAAAATTTATTAGCACCCTATAAAATAGCAATAATGACCGAGCTGCATTAATGGTGCATTTAGGAGGGATTCTTTCATATTCACTGTTTAAGTGCCATTTTGTCATTTTCAGCTTTCCATGGCCTTTGACTTGGGCTTGGAATTGCGCTTTCAACCTGACAGTTTGGCCTAAAACAGAGCATGATGCACATGAGAAATGTATTATTTGAAAGCAGTCATGCGAACCGTAGTATCTAAAGCAAAATGTTCCTGTAGGAGGTGGTTTTAATTTGGACAAACAAGAACCATGTCACAAATACTGTGACTGTGAATTCAATTAGTATTAAGGTCTGATATTGTCCAGGGAGTAAAGTAGACTGGCATCTGTTTTAGCTAAGAATAATATCATTAAATTCCACAACAAGCATGTACCATGAATTCTGTACAGTCAGCTGTCTCATTCAATAACACGTTGAGAGTGGTAGAAAGCTGCCTTCTCCAGGAAATCTGATGAATTATACCTTATTACACAAATGCAAGTTTTGATCACTTTACCATGCGTAATAGCACCAAAATGATAAACAATTTAAAACAAAGGATTATTTAAATTGTGTTTTACATGCACATTTTGGATGATGCAACACAAATGTACAAGTGTTCTACAGAATCACTAAGTGTGAATCCGGACCTTTTCTGAAAGGAGATTTGCATTTTAAATTGCAGCAAATGTGTTCAGTGTAAAAACCACCTAAAAACCACCACCATGGGTGATTACATGAGGCAGAACTAATACTGTTAAATGAGGTCTAGTGATGGGAAATCAAATGAGTTAGAAATGATAAATAGCTCCTATAGTCGGTGTTCTTTGCTGTAGGTAGCGTTTGTATGTTCCCATTGTGACACTGTGGTAAGGTTATTCTGTAAAGAGCTGAAGCTGTCAGGTCGGATGTCTGGATAAAGGATTCTGTCTTTTTTTTTTTTTCTCTGTCAGAGAAGAGATCAAAGGTGAGTGCTCAGAGAGAAGAGGCTTCACCTTAACATTCAATAACATACACAACAAATCCTCAGTTTCATTCAGTTCCGCTCTGCAGTATGGGCAGTGCAAGAGGAAGAGTGAGACGAGATGCAATGAGAAGAGATGAACAGGGAGATGGATGCTGGAGAGCTAGAACATAGACAGTTATGATGAGAAGTCTTATTCTGCTCCCGGCAGAACTGAACCACAATACCCAAGACTTTTAATATTCTCTACAATTTGAGGCCTGTCAAATGGCCAGCTCATATATTTGCACCAATAGGCTACAGAAATGTATTTGTGTGTGTGTGTGTGTGTGTGTGTGTGTGTGTGTGTGTGTGTGTGTGTGTGGGTGTGTGTGTGTGGGTGAAAGAGATTTTTAAATTTAAAAGTAAATTCAGGTGTCTCATCTCTCTCACTGTCTCTCTTGCTGTAGAAAGTGTTCGGCTCCTACACATGAGCGCTGAAATTTATAAAAACCCGCTATGAGAAATTGAGAAAGATCTTTTTAAAAGCAGCTGGAGGATATGAAACCATGCCTGCTGCACCTCATCACTGTCCTCTATCGTCCTCTATCCTTCAACTTCCTTTTACCTGCAGCAGTCCAAATTCTTGTGATATAAGACTTAAACAGGTTAAACCCAAACCCACCCCCAACACACACACACACACACACACACACACACACACACACACACACACACACACACACACACACACACACACACACACACACACTCAAGTCAAGTCAAGAGTTAAGAGGCTTTTATTGTCATTTCTACTATACACAGTGGTACACAGTACACAGTAAAAACAAGACAACGTTTCTCCAGAACAACAAACAAAACAACATTAAGCTAAAACACAAGTTACATAAAGTGCATCGAGTGCAACCTAGTGCAAACAGTGCAGACAGACAGTGCAGACAGACGACACCAGACAAGACACAAAACCCTATACAGCACCGACCAGTAAACCTACTGTATACTAGATTATACACTACTGTACAAGAAAACTGTAAACACTATACAAACTAAAAACTATACCCCAGAAGTGACTATAAACAGAACAATGTAGTGCAAAAAATACAGCAGCAGTTGAAGGTGCAAAAAACAGCCTGTAAACACTCACACTCACACTCACACTCACACTCACACTCACACTGAGTTTGTTAAATTTTTACATAGCAACGTTCAGTGTTCAGCATTCTTCCCATTTACATTTTCGCCCTCATTTGTCATGCGATACGAGGACAGGAGCAGGATGCAAATTCAAACATGAGCCCAGTGCAGTGTGTCACAGGGTGTGACCAAATATTAATGCTCATTAACCCACAACATGACACAGGTGCAATAACAGTCAGGGAAAAAACATAGATCTGCAGTGGCTTCTGGGAAGTATATTTCTAGTGCTCAATTTGGCAACACGTTTACATGTGTTTCAGTAGTTTACATCTTTTTGCTTGCACATCGTAAACTGGTTTTCCTCAAAATTTTGTTTAGATAAGAGAAATTTTTTTACAGTTGAGTCTGTAGTATTGACGAGTCTGCCCACCTTGACTTCTGTGAGACTTTTTTTCTTTATTTCTCTATACTATGTTTTCTTTTTCTTTCAGCTTCTCTCATTAGGGGTCGCCCCAGCGGATCATCAGACTTAATACCCTCTGTCCTCTACATCTGCCTTTTTTAAACCAACAACCTGCATGTCTTCCCTCACTACATCCATAAACCTCCTCCTTCGGCCAACAGTAGCCCACTTTCCATAACAATTGGTTAACGATATCTGTGGTGGTTGTTGGTAAACCAGGCCTCAACCGATTCGGTATGAAATTCTGTATCGTGTTCCTCATATCTGATTTGGCACATGTTTTACGCTGAATGCCCGTCCTAACACAAACATCATGGCTGGTTTCCTCTCCTCCACACTACTTATACTCCTTTTTCTATCTTGTTACTGGCCTGTTCTCAATTAACCTAATTAGTTAAAAAAAAAATTGTAATTGTTTAGTTTAAATAATACTAACATTTTCCAGACTTTTGTTGGCCTGTCCCAACTATTTTTGAAAACCTAATGAAAGCCAAATTCAAAACTACCTTAAAATGGTACATTTCCTAAGTTTAAACATTTTATATAATTTCTGTGTTTTATTGTGAATAAAATATGAGTTTATGAGATTTGCAAATAATTGATTTCTGTTTTTTTCTTTTTCTTTTTCATTTTACACAGTGTCCCAACTTTTTTGGAACTGGGTTTATATATAATATTCAATTTTTGTAAATCACCTTAAATAAGGGCATCTGCCAAATGGCATACATTTTAATAAGATATTGTCAAATAAGTAAATAAAAATAAATAAATAAATAAATGAATAAATAAATAATTAGTCATTTTTGTGACTTCAAGACATTTATTTTAAAATTTAAAATTATTATTTATTCATTTATTTTTTACTTTTTTTATTTCTTTACTCTTTTTGCATTGTTCATTATTGTGAATGTTGTCAATTGATTTTTTTGTCTTCATTACAAATTGTAGAGTTTTTGTAAATTTTTGGATATTTCATAATTAATACATTTATTTATAAAAAAAAAGCTATAATTTTTTGAAAAATCTAAAGAAAAAGAAAAAAAAATTGTGAAAAAAGAAATGCTAAGATTACACTTGATACAAAGTCAACCCAAATCTTAATAAAAGTCTTCTTCAAAATCCCCACTTGTGGAGAGATTTTGGAAATAAAGAATTCCAAAGCGGTCTCATATCCTGGCAGTTCAGCAAAATGATGTATTAACAAAACAAAGTAAAATAAAATGACGTCCACAATAGCAAATACGGATTTACAGAACATAAAGTTCTGCCTGCACAGAAGCCATGATAAACATGCCTGATAAATCCGAACACATTAATAACACACAATATGTCTAAATAGACATGTGAAGGTTGATGCTGTAAGGTTGGAAAACTTTTTTCAAAAGAATACGTCATTCCACATGAAGTTTAAACATTTCAGTTTAAACATTTCATTACAAAAAAAAAGCTTCATAGTTGGCGAGCTAAAAATGGTCTTATTGTTGACAGGATGTAGACAGGATGCCAAAAACAGAAACCAGAAACAACATTTTCATAAAATATTTTTTAGATGCCATCAGTTACACGGTCTCTCTCTTGCTCTCTTTTCACTCTGACACACACACACGCACACGCACACACACACACACACACACACACACACACACACACACACACACACACACACACACACTCTTACTCACGAATAAGCGCACAAGTACTCATAGGCCCATCTGTGCCGTCCAGCTGAGCGCCGACTGAAGCCTCCTTTTTGATGGACACTGAGACACATGGCTGAAGGATGTGCCAGATTGAAGTGCCTCACACCCACACACACAGGACTGACAGAGCAGAGCAAATTCAGACAGACTCGACAGCTTTGACACACAACAGATGTCCTATCCTGAGCTTGCCAAGAATGGCCTTTCAGTTTTACCTCAACCCCCCCATACACACACTTTCGTGAGGTTTATAAAGCAATGCCAATGCTTTGAGGACAATGCAAAAAAACACATTCAGTGGTTAAACACATTTAAAAAATGCTTAAGTGTCCACAGTTCCACAACATTCAGACATTTATTTAGTTGGTAAAAGGAAAGCAAACATCTTGGTAAATTTTCCCTCAGCATTCAGGAAAGAACTTAAACTAAAGTGAGTGCTGTAGGGAGAAGAACTCAAGGTCCCCGTTCAGAAGCTGCCATCAAGAGTCAAAGTGAAAGACACTCAGTAAACACAGAGAAGAGAAGAGAGAAAACATTCCTTATTCTGCCTGGCATTAAGGGTTTTACCCAATGCTACAGTGGTGCATTAAAATTTTTTCTTGCATTTGCATTTTTCATTTCTGCCTAAATAAGGTTTAAAATATACTGTTATTTTCCAATAAAAAAATCCTAATAAACAAATAGACCAAAAATATTATTCTTGGTAATTTATTTATTGAAATTATTGAATTGTTTTATATTACATGTCTATGAGTGGGAAACGTATTTGCTTTAAGCACCTTGTCATGAGTTTATATCCCAGCATCATTAAGCTGCTGCGGCTGTCATCTTGCCCCTCTATCTTCAGCCATAACTGAAACTAAATGTTTCTAATAACATATCAGCTTGGAAATATTTCAGCCCATTAATAAATAAAGAACAGCTCCAACTCTGGGATTTTCTTGGGTTTCATCACATAAACTGCTTGCTTCAGCTCCTTCCACTGTCTGGATTTAAAAACTTTACTCATTTTAAGCAATATTTAGTAGACCAACTTGTGTGCCCAGTTGCAGTAAAACATGCCCAAACCATATCACCACCACCATGTTTCACAGATAACAAGGTCTTAATAGTAAAAAGGTAATGAGGTATTAGAGAACCTTAGAGAACCTTTTTTTTTTCTTTTTTTCTTTTTTTTTTATTTATTTATATTATTAATGCTCCTAAACTACAGTATCCTTAGCACATTATGAATATTTTTGCTGACAAGCCTCAAGACAGAAAGTCCAATGACTGATGAAATCTCCCCTCGGAAAGATCTGTTTGCTTGGATTCTGCATGAATTCATTGTTAGATATTTACCTATTGCACTTTCTATTTCTTTAAAGAGAAGAACATGTTGAGTAGGATTTATAGAGGGTCCATGATAACCACTTTGGTGTATGTTATTGTTAAAATACAGATAATAAGGACACTCTTTTTATTCTGGAATGCAGTGTTTCCTTACAACAAACAAAACTCTTTATATTTTAACTGATTTTGGGTTTATTTATCTAAAACCTTTTTACAATAGCTTTCTGGCTTGTCCATGAGATCCATGCGTTTTTTTAATGTTCGCCTGACAGTGTTGGGAAGGTCAGCCTTGGAACCCTATTCTGTAAATAAACCCGAAACCACTCACCTGTGGCTGTCATCTCATTAAATAAAACCATCTGACTCTAATTTCAACTGCTAATCCTAGAGGTTCAGCATTCCAATTCAATATTATATTCAATACATAATTCAAATATGTAATAATGGACCAATTGCTTCAATAAATAAATAACCAAGCATAATATTTCAGTTCCTTATCCCCAGCATCACTCTAGTCTTGTATAGATATGCAGTGGTTATTTTTTTGCTTGTGTAACCCACTATATTTAATACAAATATTATTATGTGTATTTTTCCTGATATTAACAATAAATAAATGAACAATATAATGGCATTTTGAATAAACAAGGATTTTGTCCTGCATCTGCTCATTCTGGCAAGAAAGAAAATTCCAGCTTGAGTGACTTTTTTGTGTGTCCCATGAGATCTAAGTCTAAGGTGGTTTCCAACTCATATCTGTAATCCTATCTGTTTAGAAAGCATTATCTCTGCCTTGCAAATAATGCATTCATATTCAGTTACCTTCCTAGTCCTTATATGTCAAGCATATTTTATTATATTGAGGAGTGCTCCTCAGGGCCCTCTGTTATGCAATACATAATTTCCTCTTATATCTGGAAGCTAAGTCCAAGAACAACACTGCTTGTGAATCTAGTACTGATACCAGTGCTCTGAAAATCAGCGTCTGTTCCAGAAGCAAACCAGAACTTTGTGCTCAACACAATATTTATAGCAAATAAAAAAATGAATTGGTTACTTTTTTATAATAAAAAAAAAATAAAGGAAAACCAACCCCCATTTTTTGTATAGTTTGCTTATTTTATATATATGTGCATATACGCATACACACACACACACACACACACACACACATATTTAAATATTTTTTTATTTTATTATTATTTTTTACTTTTAAACTATCACACATTATGTATTCGATTTTCCTTGGTGCCATACTAGTGCAGTGCATAGCTCAGTTTCGATCCTAAGCTCAGGTTACCATCTGTCCAAGGTTTTTATGTTCTCCATGGGGGTTTCAGCCAGGTTCTAAGGTTTCATTTCACCTTCCAATAGAGGATAGATAGGTGACTTGAAATAATTATGAAGGAGTGTTTGAATGTGTGTGTCCACATGCTGTCGCCTCATTCATAGGGTATTCTGGCTTTATCCTGGTTTTAATGCAGTTTTTCTTGAACAGGCTCATTGACCCTGACTATAAGAACTGGCTTCCTAACAACAAATGAGAGCTTTTTCCCCCTTCATATTTAAACCAGATTTCATTTGGCTATATTTTTTTTGACAGAGCACCAATGTCTAAAATCTCCTAGCACTTCACACCTCAGATAATAGAAGGTTTAGACAAGGTGCAGAAGTCCCTTCCTTTTGGAGCATTTTCGTGGAAAGCTTTATATCACATTTTTCTCAGAAGCAATTTTGTTTGAGTGAAAGGTTCTAGTGCTCTTTTGGTTTCAGTAATGCAGTAGACCAATGAATGATAAATTACATTCTTTTCCTCTGGTTCTCTTCCTGTTACACTCCTGTTTTCCTCACCCACCACTGACAGCCTTGTCTGCTGAACTTGGCACTGAGCTCTACAGTCTCAGAGGAATGTTGGTATTTCCCACCAGACACCACACATAGTATTCCCAGTTATACTGATAAGGCATGTTTACAAACAGCTTAAATAATGGTTATGAGAAAAAGTTGAAATTCCAACCAGATTAACAATTCTCTGTTGACCTTTTATAGAGATTCTGTAGACTTTAAAATGCACTAGCTTGGCTGGGCTAGTCAAATACTTCTGGAGCATTTGAAAAATAGAATGCAGGCATGTCTGATTAGGGTTGGATAAACTCTTGAGGTGCATGGGAAACTTTGTTTAAAAAAAGGTTTTATAAGCCAAGTCTGGGGAAAAAAAGCACAAATTTTGACATTATAACAAAAGCCTGTCAAAAAATGTAAAACACCCACTCTTTCATTGTTTTTTTTGGAAGACATATGCATGTATGAATATTTACTCGGACCAAATAATATATACATGTAAAGATATTCCTCTTTTTTTCATAAAAAAAAATCCCTTCCCAAGAATGAGTTATATCTTTAAACACTCTTGACATCTGCAAATATTCAGCTGTAATACTTTGACATGCTTCTTGTAAACCTTGCCAATGGTGTTTTTCACTGGTTAAAGATTTCTTTCTGACCTCGCGATCCAGTTCATCCAAGAGCAATTCGATAGGATTTACTTGTGGTGACTGGTCAAGTCATTCTATTTTACATAACACTTGAGCCGACTGTTTGCTCTATAAATAATGCTTACAGAGCTTAGATGTATGCCTTGGGTCATTATTCAGTGAAGCTTATTCAAATTTCAAAGTATGGAATGGTGGCCATATTCCTATGCTTAGATGTATGCCTTGGGTCATTATTCAGTGAAGCTTATTCAAATTTCGAAGTATGAAATGGTGGCCAGTATTCCTTCCAACATATTATAATATATATATATATATATATAGTTCTACAAACAAACAGAAACTTGTGAAATAAAACATAACATAGATACATGCATTTTGTCCAAATATAACTGTTACATTATGATTTGAATGATGAATTATGAACAGAATGACTGATAGGCTCATAACCTAAATTGTCCTCTGGGAAAAATTTGTTTGCATGAATTCATTGTTGACTGTTTAACCATTGCACTTTCTATGTCTGTAACAAGAAGAACATGTAGAATAGGATTTATAAATGGCCCATGGTAATCACTTTTGCATGTTATTATGTTATGAGTATTTGTTTTTACCTTTATACATGTTGCAAACGTTCACACAAAGCAACTTACAAGTCTGCAATCCAAGTACATCGTCAAGCAGTTGAGAGTTTACGGCCTTGTTCAGAGATACAAGCATGACTCTAACAGAACTTTAAAAAAGCTTTAAGGTCTTGACTTTTGCATCTGTAGTGTATATTTTAACACACTTCTCTTTATGGAAACAAAAGAACAAAAATAAATCCTGTTTAATAAAAATAAAACCCCACTTTTTATGGCTGTCAAAGGAAAGGATTGTAAACAATTGTTTAAAAAAAAACCTTTGCCTGAAAGTGTTTAACACTTATAGATTATTAAGATATGGATAAATTAGGCTTTAAAAACTGTTCAATTTATACTGACAAAGAAGGGAATTTATAGTAAGGGATGAATTTTTGATTTTAGTTTACCAGCATATTTTTGCTTGATCTTGGTATGGGTGTATTTATATTTATTTATTTACTTATGTATACTGTAAGGGTTAAAATGTTAAACTATGTGTAGGTTTGTATTGCTTGAATATCGTCAATTAGAGTTGTAGTTTTATTTAACTCCTGTGGCTCCAGCACTGTACCAGAATGTAATTCATTATATTAATAATTTGTATGTGCACAATAACTTGTAGAATTATATCATTGTAGTCTGACTTTCCCTGCCATCTGTTAATTTGCTGCTACACATTTCATACAGTATATTTTAATAAGATTGGACATTCATTGTTAAAATTGAACTTAATATGTATATAGTTTCAAGTTTCTTATATTTTATTTAACTTTAATTTACTTTTACTTGAGCAACTGCAACCTAACAATTTCCAATTTACTGTATTTTATTATTATAAAAATAAAATGTAATTTTTTATGATATAAAACGAATGAGTGTAATGATTGTTTGAAATGAAATTTGTAATGATTGTGGGATGGAAAAGTTAAAGTTTTATAGCAGTTGTAGCATGTACTAGCTGTAGAGTATAATGGTTGTGGTTTATATTTGTTTACATTTTACATTGTAATAATTGTAGAAAGTAATAGTTGTAGTACTGTAGAGAATACAATGAATTGGTTTTGAGTTTATACAAGTTATACTTTTCTGTCCTACGTATATATATATATATATATATATATATATATATATATATATATAAATGTTTTGGTTTCTCTGAGCTCACATGAGGTGTATGTTCCCTGACACATCATTTCTTGCTTTCAAAGAGGAGGTCAGGAAACGTGCCAGTCTTGTACATGTGTCTCAGTGATTCATTCCTGCTTCTTTTAGCTCTTACATTATATAGGCCACATTTGTCTGTTTCCTGTTCACATGTATTAGGTGAGCTGTTCTGGTTCTGATTTTACCATTGTAATGATTCATACCTCGTGGCCAGTTGGTTGTGGTGATTGCTGGCAGTGCTCATTTCTAAAATTGAAACAGAACAGCGAGGGAGTCTGTTAGGACCTCTGGAAAGAGATGAAACTGCCAGTTAAGTGTTTCTGTAGCAGCTGTGAGGGTTGGGCTAAGAGGAGTAAAGCACAGCAAATGGCCAGATGGATTTGAGATGAATAACTGTGAAGAGAGCAGATAGTGGTTATGGGGCTATAAGTGCAGGCGTGTGGATGAGAGTGATGAGAAGTTCTATCTTTGCTCTACCATCATTCATTTACTTCAAAACCTAGCTCTTTACAGCAAACAGCCACGTTTTTTTTTCCTATAAGTGCCTACCTACCTGTTTCCATTCTGTATTTTATCAGTAGAGTTTGAAAAATAAACATACAAACTTTTACAAAGGTTTAAATGTCACGCTTGGAGACAAAACATGAAAATGTCAGTGTTCACAAGAAGTTCCAATACCATAAAGACGAAAAATTTTCTTAAAGCAAATTAAAATTGGAGCTAATATTTTATTTACACTATGTCGAAAAATATATTGAGACACCTGATCTTTCCAGTCATATATGGTTTCTCCTCAAACACAGAGTGTCTCTGGATGTTGTAGCATACATTTTTTATTCACTTGAGCTAGGAGACTCAAACCTGTTATAGCATGACAATGCCCATGCACACAAAACCATTCATAAAAATATATGTTTTCTTTGAAGTTGAGTGGAAGATCTTAAATGGCCTGCAGTTTTAAGAAACCTTCAAAAACTGACTGCATCCCAGACCTCTTTACAGCAGGTAAGGACTTTACTAACCTGATTGTGGATGAATAACTGCAAATGGTAAATAGAATGTTCAAAGAAGAACAGAAGTTGATCTTCGAATCCCACCACCTGTCCTCTGGATCCAATCCCTTCAACTATGCTTCAGACCATCACACAAGATCTCCTGCCTTTCATCTCCACAATCATCAATGGGTCATTACCATCTGGCTATGTACCAACTACCTTCAAGCAAGCAAGGGTCATTTCCATCTTGAAGAAACCTGCTTTGGATCCATCAGACATCAACAACTACAGACCGGTATCACTTCTCTCTTTTCTTTCTAAATCTCTGGAACGCACTGTTTTTATCCAACTGTCTGTCTATCTTTCCCAGAACAACCTCCATGATCCTAATCAGTCTGGGTTCAAAGCAGCACATTCCACAGAGACGGCACTTTTGGATGTTTCTGAGAAACTGCATGCTGCTTGGTCAGCCAAGCTGTCATCTGTACTTATCTTCCTGGACCTTTTGGCAGCATTTGACACAGTCAACCACAAGACACTTTTGTCAACCCTCAAGAGCCTCGGTATCTGCGGAACAGCATGGGAATGGTTTGCTTTCTACCTGGAAGGTTGCTCATACCAGGTAACATCGAGGGGATCCACATCTGCCCCATGCAGACTCACCACTGGTGTCCCACAAGACTCGGTACTTGGTCCCCTATTTTTCTCCCTCTATACCCACTCCATTGGTGAAGTCATATCCTCACATGGGTTTTCTTATCACTGCTATGCAGATGACACTCAACTAATCTTTTCTTTCCCTCCATCAGATACCACAGCTTCCGCTCGGATCTCGGCATGCTTGACAGACATATCTTCATGGATAAGTGCTCACTAAATAAAACTCAACCCCAGCAAAACAGAACTGCTGGTCATCCCAGGTGATTCATCTCCAGGTCAAGATATCCAAATAACTCATCATGACTCTCTGCTCTCCCCTTCAGTCACTGCTCGTAACCTTGGGGTAACTATGGACAATGAACTGTCCTTCTTCCCACATGTCGCTAATATTGCTTGTTCTTGTCGATTCTTCTCTATAACATCCGAAGGATTCGACCATTTCTGTCCATACAGGCTGCCCAGTTGCTTGTTCAGTCTCTTGTCATTTCAAGACTTGACTAGTGCAACTCTCTGCTGGCAGGTCTTCCCCTGAACGCTATTCGTCCACTGCAAATGATCCAAAACGCAGCTGCACGACTTGTGTTCAATCTGTCCAAGTTCTCCCACACCACCCCACTGCTGCCCTCCCTTCACAGGCTTCCAGTAGCTGCACGTATCAGATTCAAAACACTGATGCTTGCCTACAAGGCCAAAAATGGACCAGCACCATCTTACCTCAGTGACCTGAATGAGAGGTAAGTACACTTCAAGGCTCTTCTCTGTTCTGGCACCGAGGTGGTGGAATGAACTTCCCCTAGATGTCCGTACAGCAGAGTGCCTGACTATCTTCAAGCAAAGACTGAAGACCTTCCTCTTCCTGAAATGCTTAAATTAGCAATTACAAGCTTGTAGAATTCAAGGGTTGACTCTAATTGGTCCGAAAGTTACAATGATCAAACCTGAATATGGTTATTATATTACCTCTACAGCACATCATGAAGTGCTTGAATCCATTATTAGGCTTATAATATATAAGTTACATCTTTACAAGCATTAAAAAAAGAAAATAATAAAATTAATATTATACATATATCACAAATATAAAATAAAAATACCAGTAAGCTATCTTGAAAATGAACGTTTTTGGAACAGATTAAAAAAACACTAAACGATTCAGCCTGTCTGATCACAATGGGAAGAGAATTTCAAAGTATTGGTGCCCAAGAAGAAAAGGCCTGGTCCACCATGAAACGTAAATAGATAATAGGAACCAGCTAAAAGACTAGAATCAGAGGAGCGGAGATCACGCCTTGATAGTGGACTTGATAGTAAATGAGCAGATGGACCTACTTTCAGGGTTTTTGCTATCAAAACTAATTAACTTCTTTTGAACAATCACATTAAACCACAAACATCATTGTGGTATAACATCTTATTTGGTCATATGGAATTGTGTTGGATTACTCGCCTAGCAAAATAAACTGGAGCTTTTTTAGTATAATAATAATAAACTTAATCAAATCTGATACCTGATTGCCATATTTTATTAATCACATGACAGATTAGAAAAAAAAAAATCTCAATCTAATCATGAAGCCTGGCCAGGTGGCATTTATTAGTCATTTATATGAGACAGTGTTCTTTCTTTTACTTCCACCCAAACGATATTTCCAGGGTGTTGCGTGGATCCTGTGCCATGCTGTATTACTAGCACATAGCCTGAGGGAAAATGGAGACTATTGTCACCACGCTGCCAGACCCAGACAGCGTCCAGAACCTTGTAGTGCATCCCGTCACCATGGACACACTCAATTTGTGTCACCTTGAGCAGAGACAAAAACAGTCCAAACACACAGCAGCGCTCATTAATGCACACTGTTGTGGCACAGACCCACAAAAGACATGGCCACGGAAAGTCCTCTAGGACCTCTGGGTATGCACTGTTGCCTAATATAAGAAATCAGGGTCTGAGCCACTTTCTTACTGATGGGTGATGTTTCTGGGTGTGCTTTGACATCTCTGGGGGATTAAACAGGGTCTCTTTTTTTCCCTAACTGTCTGGTGCACAAATTAGAGAACAACGATAGAGAGAGATAAACTTCACATAAAGCATTTGCACCATTAGTGATTATGTTTTTGTATGGATGTGCATATTGCCTAGTGTGTGTGCATATTGTACAGGGCATAGTGTGTGTGAGGTTACGGTTGGTCAGTTACTGTGTTGTTTTTACTGTACTCCAGCTAACAAGCTTTCATGTTTATTTGCAAGTCTTGTGTGGACAGATGGTGTAGACAGAAACTCACTGTCCTACCCTGCTGGCCTCTGCTGTCTGTCCTCTTCTTCCCTTTACACTCATTTCCCTTTTTTCCTCTTCCCTCCATGTATCATTCTTATACATGCCTACTTTAGGAAACTGCCATTTGTTTATCTGATGAATGTGCCTAGAACAACTGAACTAGCAAAAACTTTAATTAATTTGGGCTTGAAACTTCATTGTACATTGCCACATTAATTACAGCCACGCACAAACACGCACACACACACACACACACACACACACATACACAGACACACACACACACACAGGAAGCAAAACTAAAACTGTCTGCATAAAAGAAAGATAACAGGAAGTCAGGGCTGTAAAATTCATTAAGGTTTCTATGAAACACAGACCACCATACATGCTAAATTCATAAGAATTTTATTTAAGATACTTTAAGGCATCAAAGTGGTTCTTATGATAATGTATTTATAAACATGAATTCACCAGCTTTTTTTTTTACTGTAATAACTAGTATAGTTATTATTGAAACAAATCAGTCACACTTAAAACTAGTGTTCATCACATTATGGACGCAAACAAAAATAACTGAAAATAAATTGACATTTGAAAGATGTATACCTCTGAGTGCAAGGTGTAGACTTATAAAATGTTTTCACTTTGTGTGCTTACTGTAGGGTTTACTTTAAAAATAAAACAAATAATAGCTGCTTTTGAATTCAATCTTCCTGTGTGTCTAACCCTTTAGTTTTTCCAAACAACATAATATTTGTGGGTGGAACTGTCAGTGACACAGCTTTGTCACTGTCCCACACTAGACATTGTCCAGCACTGCATCACACTCCCACCAATCCTCAACCACTACTTGACTGGTCCCTTCATCTCTCTGGGTACAAAGAAAACACCAGTGGCAGGCCGTGCATTTGGTACCTGGGCCTTCAGTGGAGACCCGACTTAATCCACCTCTTAATACCACCACTATCATGTTGCAGTTATATAAAACATCAATACAAAAACTATACAAAAACGCAATATAACAACATGTGGCATTACAGAGAGAGAGAGAGAGAGAGGAATTTCACATATGGAGGGTAAAAACCATTTTATTAAAGCAAGAAACCCAGTTAAGACTCCAAACCTCTACACTACAACCACAACTGTGCACCTACATCATCTGGAGCAGTTCAGAATCAATATTTGTCTAATAACATGATGAAAACAAAAAATGTAAAAAAAAAAATACAACCTACTCACCAGAGATGCAGACGCATAATTTGCAGTGCTCCTTAGAGGCTGTAATCCAGTGGAACCGTTCGTAATCACTGGTCTGGAAGTGGAGAACAAACCCTTTCCCGGTCTGAGATAATCTAGCTAGCTTCAGGGTTGGCTGATCTCCTCACGTTGTCTAGCTTTTCTTCAAAATGGATTTTGAAGTATGTCCAAGACCAAATCAATTTCTCTTCTTCAGTAGGTATAAAAAAGTTTAACTCAGATGTATTCATTTTTGCAGAGCTACACACGTGATTTGCCAGTCGAACTTGGCTGTAACAGTTTCCCTCTGATCATCAGAGGACGGAAAAATGCTGATGCTATTCTGGCCCAGCTAGCTGGCCCTGTGAGGAAAGTATGGAATCTGATTGGTTAAAGAAACAGAGCTTATTCTTAACGAGTCAATAGTAAAAAAAAAAAAAAGGCCAGCAGTTTAGATTAGATTGACATGGCAGCACATAGAGGATGAAATCTGATTGGACAAAAAATCTAACATCTGCATACATGTACAGGAAGCAGTGCAGCCAAGAGAAATGCTACGAAATAGAGAGAATAAACTGTTGGGAATAAATTAATACAATTTTCATGAAACAAATATTTGAATTGAGGTCGTAAATGTAGGTCAGTGCTTCTGATAGTGTTTAGGCCAGCAGAAAAGGCTTTGCTGGCCCCAACCGCCCACCACTGGAAAACACAATTTTAGACTTTTCTTGTTTCTCACACTTGATGTCTGAGCATCTGAGTCTAAAGCAGACTTTAACCAACGTATAAAGACTTACCTTTCCAAAGGATCTTAAAGTAGCGCTCCTTCCGGTTAGGCGCCACCCAAGTAGCAGCCTGTTGCAGCAGCTCCCTTTACGTTTGTACTCTTTTTATTTGCTGCTCTAACAGAGAAATTTCCTGTGGGATGAATAAAGGTATATCTTATCTTAATACTTTTTTATAATTTTTTTCCCAACATAATTTTTTTTTGTAAGTTGCTCTGGATAACGACATCTGCTACATAACACAAATGTAAATGTCTAGTGCAAGTTGTTTGGCTGTCTGACTGCTTTAATGGTGTCCTTGAAAATGAAGATATTTACTAGCTTGCGAAAAACTTCAAATGTTTGACTTATTAAACACTTTTAAATGTATAATTTCTGATCTTTGGTTTTGAAATTGTATTGTCCTTCTTACTTAAAGGCTTCATGTCCAAACAAAGTCAGTAGTCATTAATGTCCAAGTCATTAAGGAGTTGCAAAGCATTTTTTACTTATGCTAAGTTGAGTTGGAAGTCTGCAAATTTGTGAGCTTAAGTCCCTAACACTGCTACATTATTATTTTAAATAGTCATAAAAAAAAACAAAAAACATATTGAATCATTACCGCTCTCTCGTTTAAATGTAACAGTGAAACTAATTGGTTTATACTTCTAGAAGTGAGTCACAAAAATATACATACACACTAATATCTGTTACTCTCAATGATTAAGGCTCTAAGAATAGATTACTGTAATATCATCAGAATACTGATGTTGATTTCAAGTATAATTTATACTTTTGCTTTGTTTTCTATTCTATTTTTTGTTGATGTCAAGTCAAAAAGCTTTTATTGTCATTTCAACCATATATAGCCGACACAGTACACAGTGAAATGAAACAACGTTCCTCTTGACGCTCCAACGTTAAATATAACCACATAGTGAACAGAAATTTCCAGAGGACTGAACGGGCTTACTTACATGAAAAACTGTTTGATTTTATTTGTCAGAAATACATTGACAGAAAAAAATATACAGAAAACATTTTTGGCAAATGTGTACAGAAATTACAGATCTCAACAAAATTGGCTGAGCACCAGGAGAATATGGCTGGCATTAAATAACTAATACATATGTTGATGAACTAAAAATATGTTGCATGTTTTAATCAAAACGTATTTTATTATTTGATTTTTTGGTCTATATACACATTACATAACATTTTTGCAGCACAGGTTTAGTACAGGATCAGGTTAGCAGCGCAGATCTTTACAAATATGCTGCAAACCAAAGCACATGGAATGTTTGGTTCAGTTTTTGCAGCTGGGCTGAATTTCACTGCAGTGGTGTTTACTAGGACTGAGATTACCTCATTCAGATGCTTTTAGACTGGTGGTTTTCATCCATATTGGAATGCAATCAGAATGAGAATCAGGTTTTTGGCCAAGTGAGTTGAGACACAAGGAATTTGATTGCAGCTTTTGGTGACTCTCAAAACTACAGACATAAATAACACTACATTTAGCTTGGACTATACAAGACAAAACAGACGATACAAGACAATACAGACAATACTAGACAATATAGGCAAAGTGAGTATTAAATAAAAGACAATATACAGAGTATATGACAGATCAGTACATAAAGTGTGAGAGTGCATGGTAGTGTAAATAGCAGTATTGTGCATCACATAAGATATAGAGGCTACTTAAAACTGTGTACAATATACAGCAGCAATAGTGTGTGTGACATTTGCTGTGTTCTCAGCTGCCTAACAAACACAGAGAGGGAAAAACACCAGAGTTCCACTTAAACTAACTAAATGCTGCATATATATGAAAATGCTGTACAAAGTTGTAAAATCGTTTTTGCTTGAAAGTGGCGTAAATTTCTTTCTAATGGTGGAAAATTGTCAAATGTAAAAAAAATAAAACTCTATAAAAGGTAGAATGTGTCTCTTTGAATCTGAGAAAATGAGATTCAACAGGGAATTGCCAGCACAGAAAACATTCATTCGTCTTATACCTGTGTTAATGATGACACCAACAGGATGTTAAATAGCATACGCATTTAGAACAAATGTCAGAAACAGGTCCTGATTTAATTAGGCAGATGTTAGATTGACCCAATTTAGTGTTTTAGTGCTATTAAAAGCGTGAGGAATTTAAACACAGCACAGCACTGACACAGTTTAGCACACTCTCAGACTCCATACTACGTGATACCCTAAATCACATTCCTGCAACCAAGCATATGATAATGTAATAATTTTCAATATTTTTCATTGTTTTTTTTTTTAATAATGTACAGTTTCCACTCATCTCCTTGAGATGTTTTTTTTTTAACGTTAAGGCTTTGAGGAACCTACATTCTTGAAAGCTTTTGAGCAAATTTCATTTAATGAACTTGTAGGTAGAATAAATATAACAAAGTAACTGTGTATATATTTCTTTATGTATTCAATTCTTTAGGAGTTTTTGTTGCTCTTAGAGTGCAAGAATTGTCTTGAAGCATGGTGCTGCAATGGATCGCACCGATATATGAGCTCAAAACCGCAAACTTCACTCAGTCACAGAGTGACCTTCATGTTCACTGTACATCGTATGATTAAGTGGCTTTCAAATGGGGACATATACACTTTGTGGCCAAAGGCTTGTGGATACCTTACTATTACACTCATCTGTGCTTTTTGAACATTCCAAATTCAGAGTAATAATAACCTCCACTCCTTTGCAAAGGTTTACCACTAGTTTTTTTTAAACATGACTCTGCGGAGATGCCCATTGCAGGCCACTTGAGTTCTCCTGCTCTAATCTTAGCTTGTAATGATGAATCTCACTATGTTCACAAGGGCGTTGTCATGCTGGAACAGGTTTGAGCCTCTTTGTTCCAGTGAAGGGAAATTATAATACTACAGCATACAAGAATATGATAGAATTCCAACTTGGCAATAGTAAGGGAAAGAGAAAAACACATATGATTGTCAGGTGTACACAGCATAGTTGGATATTTTCCTATTTCAATTCAAACTGTGCAGGGGCATCCTTAGGTAAAACTTGCATATGATTTTCTATAGTCTAATGCTGGTCATATTTTTTGCATGGTTGCCATCCAAAACTATGGCAATCTGTTTAAATAGTTTGGTATTTCATACTTCCTTAAAGTTTCTAGTCTTGGGAATTTTTTCAGTTTCTTCCACTTGTACTATTACTAGTCTTTGGGTATCACTTTATCTTTACAGTTTACCTGAGATTCCTCTAGTTTCTAGTCATGGTTTATTCTATAATATAATGTAAGAGCATTCCTTGTGTATCCCTCTGTGTAAATTGTTATTTGAGCTTTGGTTATATCAATATCGTCTCTAGTCCAGGGGTATCCGCTAATAATTAGATACCCCCCTAATGATACCTATTTCTTTGAGTGGCCTCAAGGTTTTCTGAGTTCTTAATCCTGATGCATCTAGTATACCTGGTATATTAATCCTGGTGCATCTAGTTGTGCATCAAGTTGAGCTCCTGCGGTTTTCCTTATTTGCTCAAGTGCCTTGCTGCAGCACATAATAATACAGCAACACGATACTCATAAATAAATAAATACATTATAAATACAGTGCAAATTTGCAAGACTGTGTTGTTTCTTAGTTTCTAATCACAGTTTTTCACTTCTTCTAAATCTTATCCCTACATAATTACATACTTTCTACTAATCTTTGGGTTTGTTTTTATCATTTTCTTGCCCACTACAAGTTACTTGTTACTGTTTACTGCCGATTTGATGCTACAGTAAACTAATTTTATTAATATGCCTATAATGCATATGACCCTGGAATTAAATGTTGCTATCATAGATGTCCTAATTACAAGTCCCTGACTCTAAGTGCCCCTTTTTAAATCCTAATGCTGATTTATTTCCGCACTCTGGCATTGTACTTTAACTGGTTATGAAATGTCATTTTGTTTTGTCATACTGCTTGTACCTTCCTTATACAGTTGTGAAATTGCAGTGTCTGGATGTGTTGGGTTTTGTTCCTGGCCAATATTTATTGTGGAAAAATTTATATAATTCTGTACATGTGTAAACATCTCCTAAATAACAAGTCCAGTCAAGTGTTAAATACAAAATAGCTAGACAAAAGCAGAGCCAACACATTAGCTATGTTTGAGACTAATAAGAAATAAAATATAAAATCTTTTTTTGCAATGGAGAGGCTGATTGAAATGGTTGTATAAAGAATGAATGCTTTCTGTCCACACTATTAACTGCAGTTTGAATGACTAGAGCGTGCTATAGCTGCCCTTTCTCTCTCTCTCTCCGTCTGTCTCTCTTTCTCTCTCTGTCTTTCAGTCTAGATGCCTTAGATGTATATTTCATTCATCCACCCGCCCTTCTCGATTGCCTTCTCAGGGAAAAAACGAATAAAGTTTGAGGAATGTGCATGAGAAAAGCAATTTGCAGCACGGCTGCCTTTGAACTGCTGTGGCGCTACGTGAGAACTCGCAGTGCGGGCCAGCAGGATATAAAACTCTACTTAATGAGATTTCCAAACCTATTTTGCCCTACTGTCTCATCTCATATCGGTCCAAATGATTATACATTTAAAATTAGCCAACTTTTGTATTTCATATCATTTCATCAAAAAACAGCCTTATCCCAAGAAATGGACTTTGGCTGGATCAGTAGTCAAACCCATCAGCACATTTTTAATTCTAAAAACACAGTTTGTTGCCAAATCTTATTTTCCAAAGATGATTTTTATCATTTTACTATGAATGGATTATGTAAAAAAATAATACGTTTTTATGGATTGAAAGCCTCAAGGACAATAACAAATAATGTCCATTTATCCTGCTCCAATAATCTTTTAAAACATCATAGTCCATGTTGAGTATTTGATGCATTATATCGAATATCACTTAAGATGAAAAAGTAATAAAAGTATACCTTGTAAAATAGTGTACTGATTAGTAGTGTGCAATTTTTTCTAATATTAAGTCATCAAAGAAAGAAAACAACAACATGGTAGTCATGCTGTTTTAGGAAAATACAAATAAATTTTCATTCCAATTAATTTGCAGCAGTGTACAAGTGATTTCAATGTTTGATTTATTATTACTATGAAAGCATCAGCATTTCCATCTGTATATAACCATGTTTAATGTTATGGAATATTTACTAAAACAAGGTCCTGTAATCACAATAGAAAATGGAACAGTTGTTCTCTGACCAGCATCTTTTTTTTCCACTCTTTAAAAGGTTAATTAAAAACCCCCGTGAGCTTGTCATGTTAAACCAGAGAGCAGAAAGCGTAAAATCCTCTATATTGGAGTTTCCCTTGTAAGAACAGCTTTACCTCTGTTACTACAGTAAAGTGCTGACACTGCAGACTCCTTCCATAAATGTAAAATTAACACCTGATTAGATGTTTATACACTTTAAGAAATGCTAATGTGAAGCATCTGCCATAAAGGTGTCTGTGAATTTGCTGTTACTATGGAAACATAGGAAAAGAATATTTTGTCTTACAGCCAGAAACAGTCTCTCTCTGTCTGTCTGTCTGTCTGTCTGTCTGTCTGTCTGTCTGTCGGACTGTCTCCATGCTCACTATACTGCATCCACTGCTTTAATTGAATTGTATTTGATCACCAAATCAGGAATTATGCACCTTTTCTATTGGTTTATATCAAGTGTTGATTGCACAAATCCCTGTACAGGTTGCTACTACAGCACTACAACAGAACTATCATATAAATAAAGATTGACCCCATGAAAGACAGTGCAGTAATATTATAATAATTTACACCAGGGATGTAAGTGGATTATTTTTTATTGAACAGCATGTTCTGGCATGTGTTGTTTTTCTTAAAGATCGATTTCACAAAGGGAAATTCCCCCATATTACAGTTTTTCTCAGTTGCTTTGGAGCGTTTCTCAGATCAGAAATGAAATTCTCAAAACTACTCGTTCAACCTCCACAACAGGTGGAGTCATTAGTCATTTGTGCTCATCATAAGAACATTACTTGTTGCTTTGATCAAATGCTTTTGTACATTCATTTAGTGGATTGTGTACACGTGTCTGCTGTTTCCTACATTATCAGTTGATGTTAATTTTATCAAAATATATTATACTGGTTTCACCCGAATATAAGGTCATTGTATTAGTCATTGAATGCAAAATGGTTAAACCAGTTTTCAGAATCTGTACTGCTCTCTTTGTGTGTTTCCAAATGTGTGAACACAATTCAGCAGCCAGCCAAACACTATTCAAAATAAAGAATGGAGTCAGGGTATAGTTT
This sequence comes from Silurus asotus, assembly GCA_024362625.1. Lineage (NCBI taxonomy): Eukaryota > Metazoa > Chordata > Actinopteri > Siluriformes > Siluridae > Silurus > Silurus asotus. Next base: position 663,223 of record MU586387.1, read on the forward strand.
CCAAAACTCCTGAAGTTCACTCTAATGCGCATTAAATGAGAGTGAAACTATCAGGAATAAAGTGCTATTTGTAAACAAAATTGTAAACATATGCATGTATAAAGGCTGACAGGACAGGATTAATAGTTTAGACAATTAGTGTACAAAACAGTTATTCCAATAAAACATAGGAATTATAGAACATTTTCTCAATTTAGACATTTGACAAAATTACTTACTGACAATTCTTACTGACTTTCAAAGGCCTGAACATTACAAAAAATCTGAAGCAGCAGTCACGTAAGGATTGCTGCTTGAAAGAGCTAAGCAAAATTAAACTAAGATGGCTACTTTCCTAATAAGTCAAGTAATATTCAAAATCAAAGTCCAGAGAAAAAACCCAAAATACAAAAAAAAAAAAAAATCCTCAATGACGGAACAGAATTTGTCATCTAAAATTTCTATTATAACTTTATTTGTAAATCTCACTTGAATTGATGAATAAGATGAATTTCGAATGTCTCTAATGAAGGCGAGCAAAATACATTAGATTAACCAATACATAACCAGTTCTCTAAAACGGGTAAAAAATTGAAACTTGTGAACCTTCAAGTGGAGAGTAAATACAGACAGAGCAAAACTCAGAATGATACATACTGAAAATGGATGAACAACTGAGAAACTAACGAACACTTACAGTATAGTACAGTAAAAGTGTGACTCCTGTCTGCTCTTGCAATCAATATAAATCAAATATGCAACAAATAAATGAATTTGTGCTACTTAAATTAATAGATGCCAAACAGCAAGAATTAAAAAGGTGTGCATTTTTACCCAATTAATTGTTACCCAAACCATAGTTTATATCAAGAAATACTGAAACTGTGCACCTGTCATACTGACAACACGACTAAACATTTGATGATCTTGTTTTTGAACAATGACATTGGGCTTTAATTCTGATGGGAATGAGATTTTCATTGACACACAGACTTACTTTTGAAGATGAACTGAGGATTTTGAGTAAAGTACTGGCTTTTGCAAGAAATACAATGTATTGTGCTGTTCGTACTAATTGTTTTAAGAAATGCACTTACTAGTCTGCAAATATTTAGGATGCTTTGAAAAATGCTCCTGAGAAACAGAAAAACTGTAATGTACACTGTGTTTTTAATTGTAACTGAGGAGAATGTTGTCATAATTTGTCTTGAATAATGCACTATTTAGTTTCTAAAATTTATCCAATTTAATGTCCTAGAGATAGATGGCTACAGCAATTTCTAATTTTTAGGCTCTCTCCCTTATTCTACTCTCACTCTTTCTCTATCTCCCTTTCATATGAAAACTAAATGAGCTCCCGTGAATCTGCAATGGAGCTCTAATCAACCACAATATGTGTGTGTGTATGTGTGTGTGTGTGTGTGTGTGTGTGTGTGTGTGTGTGTGTGTGTGTGTGTTGTTGGTTGAGGAATAAAGAGAAACGAACTTCATCTCATCCCCCACTTTTGGGTCGGCTCAGCCAGTCTTTCGGCCACAGGATGATATATATGACAAAGCATTAAGATCTGATGAACAATATCACACACGCACGTACGCACACACGCACGCACGCGCACGCACACACACACACACACACACAAACACACACACCACAAGTCATCACCCTAGACATTTTTTTAATTATTATTTTAGATTATTAAATTATTTAATTATTTTGTATGAGATTATTACAATTTATATAATAAAGGCTGCAATATATTTAATGAAATAAAAGCTTTTCTGGTAGGGATCAGTCAATTATTCACAAAAGGGCAAAAGATTCAGGTATTGATATCCTTCTGGCAAATATATTTAATCCAGGCATGTGAGTGATCAGCCTGAGCAAAGGTTTCCATGCTCCATGTTTAAGGATTTACTGGGTCTCAGGATTACAACAGAGAATAGAAATGTTACCTGGTTTGCTAATATATTCGTTTCCTTTTTCTCTCTATTAGACACTGGGTTTGTCTTTCCTCCGTGCCTCTCTCTCTGCAGTGTGCTAATGGTCTCAGTGCTGTGTTTAAAAGCGGCAGAGTAAACTGCAGCGTACAGAGTTTTCTGCTCATCAGAGACTAATAGACTGGAGAGAGTCAGGCTCGGCACAAAGACGTGAAAAATCCTCAGGCCAAAGCAACAAACGTGACAGTAATGCAGAGAGTGAGAGGGAAAAGAAAAGTGAGAGATATAGAAAGAGAAAGAGAGAGAGAGACAGAGAGAGAGAGAGAGAGAGAAAGAATTTGCTGCACAAACTTCACTTCTCCATTATATGAAATGAAATGAAGTGAAATGAAGGAACTTCTTCAAATATGCGTACAGTGTAATGATTAAGTGCGCTGAAGAAGCTGATTGGTGAACTCTGTTAAATAAATGATGACCTCACTAGCATAAGCATTCAAAAAAAAGATTTACTTTATAAGGCATATCCTATGTAGAACATCTTTGTATTATTATTTCATGTTGTTATATGATAATTCAGTTAAATCAATCTGTCTCCAAACTCACCATACTGCATACATTTATTTTTTGCTTTCATTTATAACTTGTGCATTGTATTTAATTACATCAAGTATTGAATTAAACACTGTTTAATCACTTTATGTCAAGGGTCCATTACACAAGTGAGCTTAATTGTGATTCTACAATTTGTGGAGACAAATAGAGAAGAAATAAAATGCCATACTGGATCGATATGCTACTCGTGCATACACACACTCACACACACACACACATACACATAGATACATGTGTATATGCACTACATATACATGCATAACCTATGTAAACATATACTTATATAAACCTACATATACAATCTATATAGACCTACACTGTGATATGGGACATCTGTTGTTGCCATGTCCTCTCTATTTGTACGATTTTACTAATTTGAGCACTTTTTAAATTCAGACAGGCTAAATCCTTTAGCACAGCCTAATAATTTACCTTTGGAAAAATTTTATTTTTCTATTAAGGTAATCAATTACCTAATACATTTTTTGAACCCTTATATTAAAGTTTGGACTTGTACAGTATACAAAAAATAAAATAAAAAATAAATTATTGACTGTGCTTGTATTTCATTTTTACTTGTTGTCTAGTTCTAGTGGAGCCTGTGGTAGCTCTGACATTAAGAAATAAGAAATAAAAAATAACAAGCAACACTTACACATTTAATTTGTCAGCAACTATCAGGAAGCCGTCTCTACTTGTTTTTGCAGATTTCTATCTGTTCGCTGGCATTTGAATAAGGTTTTACACAATTTTCCTGACCTTTAAGCAATAACTCTTGCCCTGCAGTGATAAAAAACTGTGTGTGCTCATTGACCCCCCTATAACATCGATTGCCAATTAGAGCATTGCCGATCATCGTTT
>MU586387.1:666621-674121 GCA_024362625.1 Silurus asotus
GTTTTACTAATCAGATCTGCATGGGTTCGAAGAGCCTAATTAGTATAGCTCTCTGTAAAAAATCTTTTGGGATTGTACCTAGTGTTTATGTTAATGGCTTTTCCCTGTTAGTTTATGTTTATAGTTTATAGTTTATAGTATTATATAAATTCCACCACCTCTACTTTATTACATGACAGAGACAGTAAGGAACACAAGAAGTTGGGTTGGAAGTAACCCAAACGTAAATCTGGGTGCTTTTTCTTCTAATGAATTGCAATCAATGTGCATTTTTTTTTATGCTTTTTGACTGTATTTTAAAAAGCGATCAACTAACCACCCAAATAAATTAATGCTAATTTTACTTGATGGTCTTATTCTTTGTTTGGACAAAATGTTCAATGTTTTTAACAGTAGTTTACATATAAGAAAGTAAAAGATTCTAGGCCAATTTAGTCGTTCCTAAAAACAGAGACCTAAAACCAAAGATTTCTAGCAGAATCTCTAATAGATGTATTATACCTGCAATGGCTCTTGCACTTAATACATAATACACAATTAAAACATCATTCATTTTGAACAATCTGACCTTTAACTTTTCTTCTTGTCGAAAATCAGGTGGCGTGTGGGATGAAGACGGCGTATTTAGGTCACTGGAAGTGAGAACGTTAGCACATGACAGCTCTCCTGCAGGCTTCTCTCACATTTCTTTTGACATATGAGACATTTTGGAATAAAATCTAGCACCACCTAATGAGGGTTATAGTCTACAATAATAATTATTTTTTATTGCAATTGAACTGCTGGTTTTATGATTTTTATAACTGGGAAAAAATAATTTTTATGAGCTTGTATTAATATTAAATGTCTAATAATTAAAGATTACAACACCTGGGCTGATGTAATGAAGTGGTGTTTCATTTCTTTAGCAATAGATAGTCTCTTTTACCCTCCTTTTCCTCCAATCATTCACTGATAACATCATTTAAATCAGTAATGATCAACATGCAATGGTTTTTATCCAATTATAGTTACAGTGAGGAAAATAAGTATTTAAAATCCCTGCTATTTTGCAAGTTCTCCCACTTAGAAATCATGGAGGGGTCTGAAATGGTCATCGTAGGTGCATGTCCACTGTGAGAGACATAATATAAAAAACAAATCCAGAAATCACAATATATGATTTTTAAACTATTTATTTGTATGATACAGCTGCAAATAAGTATTTAAACACCTGTCTATCAGCTAGAATTCTGACCCTCAAAGACCTGTTAGTCTGCCTTTAAAATGTCCACCTCCACTACATTTATTATCCTAAATTAGATGCACCTGTTTGAGGTCGTTAGCTGCATAAAGACACCTGTCCACCCCATACAATCAGTAAGAATCCAACTACTAACATGGCCAAGACCAAAGAGTTGTCCAAAGACACTAGAGACATAATTGTACACCTCCACAAGGCTGGAAAGGGCTACGGGGAAATTGTCAAGCAACTTGGTGAAAAAAGGTCCACTGTTGGAGCAATCATTAGAAAATGGAAGAAGCTAAACATGACTGTCAATCTTCCTCGGACTGGGGCTCCATGCTATTCAATGCTTTCTTGTTGTTTTCTTGCCAGTCTCTGTTTTTCTTTTAATTTACATATAAAACCAGAAATTGTATGCTCCGTTGTCCTGATAATTGCCTCTGATAAAAAGCTTCGACACTGGAGACTCCTTCAATAAATGCTATGTAAGCATCTTGCAGAATAAAGGCAGCCCATTAACAACTATATAGTACATCATTAAAATCGGATAAAGTATAATGTTACAAGTCAGCATGGATGAGCTGTTGCTATGGCAAGGATAGAATACAGAATGATTTATTGGCAGTGTTAATTAAATTAAATTGAATTTATTTTTATTAGTATTGGGCTTTTAACAATGAACATTGTCTTAAAGCAGCTTTACACAGATAATATGATAATAAAAATTAATAAGATATTCTTTATAAGTGTAAGTTTGTCCCTGGTGACTGTGGCAGGGAAAAACTCCCCGAAATGCATAAGGAAGAAACCTTGACAAGAACCAGACTCAAGAGGGAACCTTTCCTCATTTGTGTTGCACAGAATGTCCATTTATTACAAATAAACAATGTTGAGGTGTGCAGTGATGGTGATGAGAAGCAAACTGTAGTCTTGAGTCAGTGTAGCAGACTGTTGACATCCAAATCCAAATCCTCAAAGCTTCTGTTCTTACTCCGGAATTTCATGGAACCCCAGGGCGTTGATAAGAAACCATCCCAAGCTGCACAGAGTGGCCTCCAACCGAAGAGAACACTATCCAGAGGCAGCCCTAAACGAAGTGGGAAGATCCGAGGAGGGAAAAGGGCCAGGAACAGTGGTCACTGGAACCTCAGGGGCATGTTTAACTCGACATATATATAAATATAAATAAATAAATAAATAAATAAATAAATAAATAAATAAAAAAAGTGCAGTTGGGACTCCGGCAAGACTTGCTATTGCAGCATAGCTAAAAGGGAGAACCAGAAATATTCTGGGATCTGGGATCTCTGGGATAAGAGATGACCCACCACACCACCCTCTGCTATTAGACTGTACAACCAAAGCTGTTCCCAGTAAAACCAGTCACCACCATACAACACTGCTATTACTTTTTAAGCTGTGCAATAACATTATCTGTGTGCAATATTATTACACGAATCAGGTACAATATTATGTGCAATATTACCCGCAATTTACGTGCAATACTACCTTAAAATATGACTTGAAAAGCGTACTTTAGCTTTTCCTTTTTGTATTGTTACATTGTACTGTATATATACTGGTATTTTAGTATATGTATATTATTTTTCAGATAGTTGCATTTATTTTTACTTTTTGTTGTTATTATTATTATTATATTTTATTTTTATTACTGTTTTTATTTTTGTGTATACTCTTTTTTTTATATATATATTTGCATCTATTTTTATTTCTTTGTCTTGCTGCTGTAACATAGAAATTTCCCCACTGTGGGACGAATAAAGGTTTATCTTATCTTATCTTATCTTATTTTATCTTAAATATGTTTTCAACCCTGACTTGAACACTGAGACTGTGTCTGAGTCCCGAACACTGATTGGAAGGCTGTTCCATAACGGTGGGGTTTATAAGAGAAAAATCTGCCCCCTGCTGTAGACATTATTTTTGAAGTACTAACAAATAGCCTGGACTTTTTGATTTAAGTAGGCATTGAGGATTATATTGGTACAGAAGTATACTCACATACTACAGCGTGAGACCATTAAGTGCTTTATACGTCAGTAGTAGTATTTTATAATCAATGTGAGATTTAATTGGGAGCAGTGTAGACTGATTAAAACAGGGATGATGTGGTCATATTTTCTAGATCTAGTAAGGATTAATTAGGTTAATGATTTGGATTCTCATGCTAAACATTGCCAAATTTAAAGAATTTAGATGTATTTTTGTTACAAATACACCCCAGGTTCATATAGGTTTTGGAAAGTTTTTTTTTCCCAGTATGGCCCTTTTTCCCACGATGTCATGAAGGCCAGAATTTGAGAGCATGCACCATGCCCATCACCACACTTCAATCGGTTAGAAAGAAATCAGCAGCTCTGCAGAGGACTTGCTCAAGGAGTGTGTTTCCAAAGAATTGTGTTTTTGTATCTGAGGGGAAGAGAACCTTGTCCATTAATTACCATGTAGACACGTCCTGCTGTAGTCGTTGTTGTTGCTGTTGTTATTGATGTTCAATTTCAGACTTGGGATCTGATTCTGGAACTGGAAATATGTATGGCTGGATCTGCATGTTAGCCATAGTTAAGACTATAAAGTTTTTGTTTTAGTTTTATACATAGCAATGTCACAGGTTCCAGACGATCACAATGCAAAATCTATGTGTGCTCGCGACTCTTTAGCTCCACCCCAAGGACTTCAGCTTCGGATGGAAGCATGAAACTGTATATTTCTTTTACAAATCTTTTTTTTCTTCTTCTTCTTTTTCTTTCGGCTTCTCCCATTAGGGGTCACCACAGCGGATCATCCGTCTCCATACCCCTCTGTCCTCTACAACTGCCTCTTTTAACTCAACTACCCGCATGTCTTCCATCACTACATCTATAAACCTCCTCCTTGGTCTTATTTCTTTACTTCTTCCTGGTGGCTTTATCCTCAGCATTCTTCTACAGATATACCCCATGTCCCTCCTCTGAACATATACAAACCATCTCAATCTCGCCTCCCTCACCTTGTCTCCAAAACGTCCTACATGCGCTGTCCCTCTAATAAACTCATTTCAAATCTTGTCCATGCTCGTCACTTCCAAAGAAAACCCCAAAATCTTCAGCTCTGCTACCTCCAGCTCCACCTATTGTCTTTTACTCAATGCCACTGTCTCTAAACCATACAACATAACAGGCCCCACCACAGTCCCATAAACTTTCACTTTCACTCTCGCAGATACTCTTCTATCACAAATCACTCCTGCCACTCTTCACCACCCACTCCACCCTGCCTGCACTTTTTTCTTCACTTCTCTAACACACTCTCCATTACTTTGCACTGTTGACCCCAGGTACCTGAACTCCTCCACCTTCTCCACCTCTTCTCCCTGCAACTGCACCACTCCACTGCCCTCCCTCTCAAGTCCTACTGACTTTCATTCCTCTTCTCTCCAGCACATTCCTCCACCTCTCTAGGCTCTTTTCAACCTGCTCCCTACTGTCACCACAAATAACAATATCATCTGCAAACATCATAGTCCAAGGAGACTCCTGTCTGAGCTCGTCCGTCAACCTGTCCATCACCACTGCAAACAGGAAAGGGCTCAGAGCTGATCCTTGATGCAGTCCAACGTCCACCTTGAACCAGTCTGTTGTTTCCACTTCACACTTCACTGCTGTCACACTGTCCTCATACATGTCCTGCACCACCCTCACATACTTCTCTGATACACCTGACTTCCTCATACAATACCACAACTTCTCTCTTAGCACCCTGTCTTATGCTTTCTTTAAATCCACAAACACACAATGCAACTCCTTCTGACCTTCTCTATACTTTTCCATCAACATTCTCAAAGCAAATATTGGCATCTGTGGTGCTCTTAGCCTGGCTTCTACTACTCTTTCTTATAACTTTATGGTGTACTGATCAACTTTATTCCCCTGTAGTTACTGCAGGTCTGCACATCTCCCTTGTTTTTAAAGATCAGTACCAGCACACTCCTTCTCCATTCCTCAGGCATCCTCTCACCTTCCAAAATTCTGTTGAGCAATCTTGTTAACTTGCAGCACATTCTTCCCAGCTTGGTCCCTCTGCCTGGCCGATCTGTACAAATCCTTTTCTCCTTCCTTCGTTTCCAACTTCTCATACAGCTCCTCAAATGCCTTTACCTTGGTTTTCGCCACATCCTTCTTTACCTGCTGCAGCATCTCCTTGTACTCCTGCCTACATTTCTCAACAACTCTGTTGGTTCCAATTCTGTTTAGCCAACCACTTCTCCCTTATGCTCTTCTGCACTTCCTCATTTCACCACCATGTCTCTTTGTCTACCTTTCTATTTCCAGATGTCACACAAAGTACCTTTTTAGCTGTTTCCCCTATCACTTCTGTGGTGGTTGCCCAATCATCCAGCACCTCTTCACCACCACTGAGCCCCTGTCTGACCTCTTTCCTGAATCTCACACTACAGTCTTCTGCCTTCAGTTTCCACCTTCTTATTCTTCTTTCAGTCTTCACTTTCCTCCTCTTCTTCTTCACCTTCAAAACCATTCTACAGTTTACCATCGGATACTGTCTAGCTACACTGTCACCTGCCAACACCTTACAGTCTCCAATCTCCTTCAGGTTGCATCTCCTACACAGAATATGGTCCACCTGTGTGCCCCTTCCTCCACTCTTATACGTCACCCTATGCTCCTCCTTCTTCTTAAAATAAGTGTTTACCATTGACATTTCCATCCTTTTAGCAAAATCTACCACCATTTGCCCTCCCACATTTCTCTTCTTAAAGCCATACCTACCCATCACCTCCTCATCAACTCTGCTTCCTTCACCTACATTCCTATTGAAATCTGCCCCAATCACCAATCTTTTCTTCCTAGGTACACCTTCTACCACTTCATCTAACTTGAATCAGAATTTTTCTATCTCCTCCATCTCACAACCCACTTGTGGAGCATAAACACCGGAGACATTTATCATCGCCCCTTCAACATCCAGCTCCACGATCAGCACCCTATCAGAAACTCTCTTTACCTCCACTACACACTTACTAACTCTTCCCTTAGAATCAACCTTACACCATTTCTCTTTCTATTCACACCATAATAGAACAGTTTAAACTCACCTCCAATGTTTCTGGCCTTACTTTCTTTACACTTGGTCTCCTGAACACATAACATATCTACCTTTCACCTCTCCATCTGAAAGGTAGATATGTTATGTGTTCAGGAGACCAAGTGTAAAGGAAGTAAGGCCAGATAGTTAGTAAGGTCAGTTAGTTAATTAGCTGTTGGCTAACTAACTAACTGTGGTGGTCGTTGGTAACCCGGGCCTCGACCGATCCCGTATGAAATTCTTATTCATGATCTGCATATTTGATTTGGCACATGGGGTACGCCTTGATGGCCTTTCTAACGCAATCCTCCCTATTAACCCAGGCTTGGGACCAGCACTAAGAATGCACTGGCTTGTGCAACCCAAATGGATGGGTTATATCTTTTTCAAATCTAATAAAACTAAAGACCCTTTGGACATATGAAGTATTAATACTACTCTATAGGTACTCAAGATTAACATTAGATTGGCCAAAACAGTGTTGTGTCTTTTTAATACAAAACTTTTAAAATAATGTCTTTAATTCTGTCTTAATTAGCCAAATAAAGCCACCTGCCTCTTGTCTTGCCTTGTTTTTGAGGCTAAGCAATAATAAAATGGTGCGCACTGATTGGTCAGTAAGTTGAATCAGATACAAAATTTCAGTTGAAGTTGATTGTTAAATATATACCATATCTCACAAAAGTGAGTACACTCCTCAATTCAGCAACCATTTTAGTACACCTTCTCAAGGGTCAATACTATAGAAATGAAACTACGATATATTTTAGTGTAGTCATATGTTTAGTGTAGCTTGTACAGCAGTGTAGAAAATAACTGTGAAAAATAATTCAACATAAAAGCCAAGTCAAGAAGCTTTTAAAGCAATAATACAGCCATCATTGTCAAAACAGCTTGAGTGTGAGTACACCCTCACGCTCAAGCTTTACAAGTCATAGAAACTATACAAGTCATAGAAGCTGCACATCATTAAACGATGCAAAGCCACACGTCCTATTCATTATGTTCATGTTTTTGTCTGCTTGAAAGGTCCATACACATTTGTGTATCTTGTATTAGAGCAGTTTGTGCTTTAGTGCTTTGAGTACAATTATCTCATACTGACCAATGGATGTTTAACATGGCACATGATTTGAGAAAAAGATTTAAGAATTAGAATGGTTGATCACCAC
>MU586387.1:679121-703718 GCA_024362625.1 Silurus asotus
AGTAACCATGTCCAGTTTAAAAATACAAATAAATAAAATACAACAATATAAGTAACTATTTCCAGTTTAAAAAAAGTTTTTTTTAATTCTATTTTTCACAGGCTCTGATATATGTATTCCCCACCGATTTCTGTATCAGATCAGTGCTATCTCTAGTTAGTCGCTAATCTCTAGGTTTATAATTTGTTTTTGTTTTTTTACTTCATTTCATTCCATACATTTGTTCTACCCTTTTGTAGATTTAAATATATTTGTACTATACTTAATTTCCACCTTATCTTCATCTAATATATTTTGTATCTTATTTTAAATTAATTGTTCATTTTATTCAATGCATAATTCTCTGAGCAGCTGATCAGATTTACAATACACTGCAAGCTGTATTCTGTATATTGCTATTTGGGACAGATAAAATCTTGTATCTCTTTAATCTAAATAAATTATAAGTTAATTAAAATCTGATCTGAGAAGAAAAGGAACACTGTACTGTGACTGAGCTAGTAACAACAAATACTTTTTTATAACATCATGATCCAATCATGGAGATTGGAGACCAGAGACTGTAACAGCACCTCAAGCACAATATTAAAAGAATTTACCTCTAAAATTACAGAACCCAAGCTACAACAAGCCTGTAATGGAATCATACACATCACACGAACATTTGACCAACAGCCAAAGCTGTTGAGATTCCCACATCTCAGCGCGAGTTATCAGAGAACATGTTGTCCTGTACTGAAGAAATATTAGTGATTAACAGAGAATGCTAACAATCCATCCTCAGTGAGCAGCTGGTGGAGAGAAAAGGGAAAGCAAATAGGTACATAGAGCATGCACACCACATACCACAGTACAATAGATGCTGAAGCTTTTTAAAAAGGTATAATGGTTTGCTGTGTTTCTAGTTTCCACCATTATGACAATTTCATCTTCATACGTTATCATACAAATCATCACACTGGAGAAATACATCTGACCAATAGTGAGATCTGCCTGAAATTTGTGTAACATAAAAACCAAAGAAACACTGAGCTGGACACATTTCTGTGATCAGAAGAGCCAAAAACTTAACATTCAGTTGATTATACTAGGTTCTTCAGAAAGAATCAACCGATATTTTAACGCATTGCTTCAGTTTTCAAGCATCGTCATGGAATGAGTGATCATTTGAAAGAGGAGTTATCTAAGTTGATTTTGAATATATTACTTGTGACTTGGCTTTATTTATGTTTTACTTTTCCTTATTAAAATATTGTGTGGTGAAATATTTTTATTCTTTTTGAAAAACCCTGTATTAAAGGAAAAAGTTGACAATATGACATCTTACATAACCCTATATTAAACACATATTGAGATAAAGAGATAATGAGAAAAACAGAGTAAGACAGTCAAAAGGATAGTTAACACACGCACACACGCACGCACACACACACACACACACACACACACACACACACACACACACACACACACACACCATGCAAGTGACACTAAGTGATTAAAGAGAATATTAACAATTGTTCTGAATACCCAGAAAGGGAGAAAAGCTTATATAGCACTTGTCAGTGTCGCTCTCAGAGCATGTATACATCATAACATGCATTCATACAACAGCTACAACAAAATTGTGGCTCAAATCAGGTCAAACACAGGAAATGTTACATACATGTTAGCTTTCCTGCATAGACAGTAACACATGATGCATGGATTAGGTTGCTATTTTTAAACTCACTGGGGACATATTTATCAGTACCGCACAGTCCCCACTGTGCCAGAGATGAATGAGAGATTAGTGCAAAATACAAACAGTCTTTAGAGTTTCAAGTGAGCGATGCAATCTTGTAGGGCCACAAATAAATATGTTTAAGCAGATGAACCCAGTGCAGCAGCATCAAGGTCTTTGAATCAGATCTGTTTAAAGATGTAAAAACAGTAAAAGATAAGAAATGTTATTACTGCTGTAGAACTACTAAGCAAGGAAGGCCAAACATATCAGTTTAGATCTGTTATTTAGCTTTAGATAAAAAAAATAAACACTATAAGTCTTAAAATAAAATTCAATAAAATAAATATTTATTTTGTATTTATATTTATGCTGTATGCATAAATATACAATTTTGCTGAAGGGGAGGTGGTAACTTACTGGTTAAAGTATTGGACCTTGGAGCCAAAGGTTGCAAATTAAAATCCTAGATACACCAAGCTGCCACTCTTGGCCCCCTGACCAAGGGCCTTCACCCTGTAGATGCTCAGTTGTATGAAATAGAAAGTCACCCTGGTTAATTGCACCTGCCATAAATGTTGAAGTCTCAATTCTGAAGGGTCTGAAGGTTTTGAATCATGTCATGGTTTTGACAGTAGTGCATTCACAAATATAATGTTTTATGCTAGCTTTTTTTTTAAGATTAAAGTGACTACTATGCTGAGTTAAAGATTTTCTGTTGTCAGTGCTTTCAAAGAAGAAACAAAGATAAAGGTCATGTTCAAGTGAAAACAGGAAGGACATGTTTTTCAGATGCTTTAAATAGATAAAAAAGTATGATGAGAAGTTTATTAATAAATAGAAAATTGTGATCACGGATACATTCGCTTTGGTGTTAAATTTTGTATTCATAGTGAACGTATCAACTTTAGGTTTGTCACTAATTTCATTCTGTTTTCCTAGTACTGGATGACTGCAAGTGTCTTCTTCCTTGCTTATAATCCTAACACTCCAATAAACACATTGTGGGAGAAGAAGAGTGACCTCCAAAGAAAATATGAATTGACAGCATGTGTCAACCACTCCTAAATTTCAGCCCTGAAGATAAACAAGAGAATTCCAAGCCAAGACACACGAAAGAAAAAAGCATGCAACAATGTTAGTATACAGGTAAAGTGTTAAGAAAGTGGCTTATGACACATACTACTATACCTATGTACACAGAAATATTATAGCATACAAATACTTTTATATACATATTTTACTTACACTGCCTTTATAGATATTGTCTAAAATTAGTGACCAAGCCATGAAAAAACACAGAACTTTAATCTGTTTATCAGAGCGACCAGAGACATGCTGCACTGGAGACAAATGAGTGAATACGTGATGTATAACCAATTCATCACCACAGAGACAAAAAGACAGAGAGGAGGAGTCCTAGAGATAAAAAAAAAAAATAAAAAATATGAACCGAACATCAGACCAGAGACATACTGTAACATGTCTTAATGTATTGTTTTTTTTCACCAGCCAAAGATAAAACATTTAGTTTTCCTAAATATTTCTGCAAATATACTTATATTAACTTATTAGCAGATGAAAACCAGTGGTAAATATCAAGTCAAGTCAAGTCAAGAAGATTTTATTGTCATTTCAACAGTTTATAGCTGACGCAGTAGACATTAAATGAAACAATGGTTCTCCAGAACACTACATAACAGCTACATAACAAAAACCACAGAGCTAAGGACTAGTACTGCACACGGACACTTTAAGGACAATCACACATCCTTGTATATACACATATTTCACATATTTCTTTATATATTTTAAATAGCCAATAAACCTACTGTATATTATACAGTACTGTGTGCAGAGAGAACTGAGAGAACTGAGTACAGGAGTGTACTTGTAAGTAACAAAATGTAAACAAAAGTGTTTGTGCAAAACAAAAATAACAAATATGAAGATACAGTTGACTTAGCTGCCAGATTTAGTAACTACTACCTTTGGTAACTTGGTATATAAGTAAATATACCAATATATAAGCAAATAAGTAAATTAATGTAATATATAAAATACATTAATTTACTTATTTTATATATTACATTAATTTACTTATTTGCTTATATATTAATGTAATATATAAGCAAATAAGTAAATTAATGTAATATATAAAATAAGTAAATTAATGTATTTTATATATTACATTAATTTACTTATTTGCTTATATATCGGTATATTTACTTATATACCAATATATAAGCAAATAAGTAAATTAATGTAATATATAAAATACATTTTTAAATAAAACGGGAATTAAGTAAAAATGATTAAAAAGTGTAACTTTTTATTCTACAAGCACCTTATAATTTAAAACAGTTAAGCTACAGCCAAAATACACCTGTAAAATAAAATAAAATTTAAGATACGACTTCATAGAGCACTACTGCTTTTTCTGCTTCCCTCAAAATTACTTACAGTTAAAAGCCCACGTTTTGTGTATTTATTAACCTGCACTTGTTTCTGTGTATAACATTGCATTTAATGCAGTTTAGTGTTTCATCACAGTCATGGACAATTTACATCTTGTTCCAATGTATGCAAGCAGTAGAGAGGAATGACAATAGTGTTCAATGTGTTCTGAGCTGTTTTTTCCGATAAGTATGGGTATAAAGAGTGAGTTGGAGTTTCTGAATTTTATATTAATGCAGTATTAATATTTATACATTATGCAGTATTTAATTAACCTGCTTTTAATAAGGTCTGGGATAGGATAATTATTTTCATTTGTATACAAATGGCAAAATGTCTATAAACTATAATTGGTGCAAAAATGTTAATGAATCTATTGCCCTCTGTATAATAGTCTACCTTCTATACCTTCTATGCATTTTATTATATATTTTGTTTCTTGTTAGACAAAGACTGTTCTGTGTAATTTTTTCCCAAAGGTATTACCTAAATAAATGTAATTCTAGAAATTACAAAAGTGTCTGTAATTGATTTTCTATGTTTTTACCAGCAGTTTAAGGTACATAAGACATTCTCCTGAGGACACCGCTTTAATATTTCAAGCATTTCTGCTTTTAAAGAAAATTGCATTGCAATGCCACCGAATGATCTTTTTTTTTTTTTTTTCTAAAATTAATGCACAGTCAAAGTTTCCAGTGAGTATTTTTAGCAGCATTTCCATTTATATAATTTTACATTATATTAGGGAATAGTAAAGCATGAAAAGCAGCCAGAAATTAAGCATGATTGAAGAGAAAAATGTGACATTATGGGTAATGGAGGATAAACCAAAGGCTAAGCTGTGACAATGCTTGGAAAGGTTTAAAGAGTCTGTTCCATGCCATCTCACTTCACCTCTTTGTGTCTTCTCTCTCCTGTTATGCTGTTGATGAGTTTGTTATTACATCTTCCTCCCTTGAAAGTAATCACATAATGGTGAAAATTAAAGAATCTTATTTTTATTTTACATGAGAAAGGAACAAAGTAAAACAAGCAAACAAACCAAAAAAAATATGATTTCGTCCCTTGATAAAACTGTTTTGTTTCTTGAAAAAAAAAAATACTGGGCAGCACCCCCCCAAGCGCAAAGCTATAGTTTTTGCCCAAACTTTTACATCAGCATTTAACTAAGATGAGGGCCTACAAGAACCACATGAAGTTGGATCTTTATAACTGCTCAAAAGGAGAGCTATTGATTCATGGGTCATTATGCTATTTGGTAGCAAACCATTTTTCTAAGATTCGTTAAACATCAACAGAAGTAGAGTTGACAATTTATCAATACATTTCTGGTAAAATTCTACAGGAAAACCCATCAGGTCCTGAGGCTTTATTGAAATTCATAGCTTTAATTGAGAATTTTATTTCTTCAAAGGAGAGGGGGACATCCAGTTTCAGAATCAATAGAAGTGTAACCAAGGTTGGCCAGACACTGATTCATAATAGTATTATCAGCTCTATATACAAAGAATCTTTGATTAAAAAGCTCACCAATAGAATTGAAGACAGCATCTTTTTTCTTCTTCGCTCCCATTAAGGGTTGCCACAGTGGATCAACTGTCTCCATACTCACACTGTCCCCAGCCAACACCTTACAGTCTCCAATCTCTTTCAGGTTGCATCTCCTGCATAAAATGTGGTCCACCTGTGTACACCTTCCTCCACTCTTATACTGTATGTCACCCTATGTTCCTCCTTTCTCTTAAAATAAGTATTTACCACTACCATTACCATCCTTTTAGCAAAATCTACCACCATCTGCCCTTTTACATGCCTCTCCTTAAGGCCATACCTACCATCACCTCCTCATCTTCTCTGTTTCCTTCACCTAAATGGCCATTGAAATCTGCCCCAAACGCTACCCTTTCATTTCTTGGTACACCATCTACCACTTTTATTTAACTCACTTTAAAATGTTTCCTTCTTTTCCACTTATGGAGCATAGGCACTGCTGACATTTATCATCACCCCTTCAACTTCCAGCTTCTACAGCACCCTATCATAAACTCTCTTCTCCTCCACTACACTCTCACTAAACTCTTATTTCAGAAACACCCTACACCATGATAGAACAGTTTAAACTCACCTCCAAAGTTTCTGGCCTTAATCCCTCCCTATTTATCCAGGCTTGAGATGGCACTAAGAGTGCACTGGCTTGTGCAACCCTAATGGCTAGGTTACCAAAGACAAACTCACAAAATTGAGTTTAATTAATTGAAAGTAAATCTGCTGACAATAGAGAATTAAACGTCCCAAGGGAGGGATTGGATCTATGTGTGGATAACTGAATATCCAAAAATAATTGTGAATAATCCAATATTAAAAAACTTGAGTAATCATGCTGCTATCATGCTATCTAAGAAAGATAAGCTATTCTTAAATGTGATTGATGGACCTGTGAAAAGAAGGAGAATTTTGTTTTTCACATGCCATAGAACATTCGCACATTCACTTGTTCTTAAGCTCAACTATATCATCAGTACAGACTTAGAGTGATTTAACTATTTCCTGCACTGTACCTTTGAGGTGCAGCCAGTTCGGCATCTTTATTGTTTGCTAGTTGTGTTTTTGCTGATCGTAGGTCACCTCGAATTGTGGACAAATCATCACTTAGTCTTGCTCTGTGTTTGGTTTTAAAGATCTCTGCAATTACTTATTTGAATGAAATTGGAATGTTTCTTCCTAGAACAGTGCACCCTTTAGTTTATTATTTCTCACATAAAGATGTCTACTAAATGGCTTAAAATCTGACATGCTTTTTTGTATGTACTGTACATATTAACACCCACATATTTCTGTTAGAAGTTTCTTAGGAGTAAGGAGTTGAAAAGGCATCTTTAAGAGTTTATAACTCGATTAAAGGTTCAATAGGCATCCAAGGACTGTTAAGATTAATCAGTGAATGAGTTTCACAGCAACATGCAGTAATTTGAAAATCTCTGTAGTCGGGCATGTTGCCAGAAGAACTCCAACAAAAATATGGCTAAGAACTGTTCGCCAAACAAAATCAAACATGGTCAAGTTTTCAAATGGAATAATAATAAATAAATAAAAAACAAACATGTGCTTTCAAGAGATTTTGCTTCTGCTCAGAACAGAAGGTCAGTCTAATCACTTTTCACAGCTCAAACATACCTGCAGCTTATTTCACAGTGAAAAAAGGTGAGTTTGCTCTTGCCTTCATGACAACACAAAAACTGATAACAAAGAACTGGAATGATAGGAAAGCTCTGATAGAATTACAGTTATTACAAAACCGAGCCTTTTCCGCTTAAATAGTGACCATTTAAAGTAATGCACAACAATTTGTTTTAATTGAATAGAGGAATCAGCGTCACAATTACAAAATATTTAGGCCAGCCACTTTCGAGAGAGCTGATGGAAGCTAGAACAGAGCAAAGGAGAAAAAGCTTTTATAGCCGTTTTCGGGTCATGAAATTCATTAGTTTCTCTCTCTCTCTCTCTCTCTCTCTCTCTCTCTCTTTCTCTCTCTCTCTCTTACTGCATTACTGACATTAGCTGGAAACCAAAATAACTGCAACATTGTCTGCATTAACGACATTAAAGAAAAAGTATTTTGTGGGAAGTGAGGCTGAATGTGCTCATTTAAGTGAATTGTGGTTAAGCTGATCTCCACAGAATCATCAGATCATATTATAGTATGAGAAAATCCAAGAAAACTAATCTACTTAAATTGCAAAGTTGTAAATAAAATGTGTGATAATACAGACTTACTGTAATGGTCTCTTTTGTTACACATTTTTTGTGACTTTACTGATATTACAAAACAAAATGATAATGGGTGTAATTAAATATGTTAAATAATGTGAGACAACATTATTTGGATGACTATAATGGAAGACTGAACAAGCCCATTAAGATTATCTAGCATAATTTATTAAATACGACTCTATGCTTCAGATTCATCTGCAATCTATTTGCACGAGCTAAACTGAGAGTTAGTGCAGTAGTGTTTCTTATAATTTTCATGCACACAGTACACTGAATATATATTCTGTATGGTCCAAAAGCCTAAGAAAATAAAAAAAGTTTAAAAACAGCAATTTTCTATACAAATCTGTGTTGACAATCAATTATAAATGATGAAAATAAATTATTATCATAAATTATTATCACATAGTGTATAAATAAGTTTTTATAAATTGCACTGTGTGTGTGTGTGTGTATTTATACAGTGTATTCAGTGGAAAGTATTCAGACCCCCTTAAATTTTTCACTCTTTGTTATATTGCAGCCATTTGCTAAAATCATTTAAGTTCATCACTTTTCCACTTTAATGTACACATAGCACCCTAAATTGACAAAAAAAAAAAAAAACACAGAATTGTGGACATTTTTGCAGATTTATTAAAATAAAAAAACTGAAATATCACATGGTCCTAAGTTTTCAGACCCTTTGCTGTGACACTTATATATTTAACTCAGGTGCTATCCATTTCTTCTGATCATCATTGAGATGGTTCTACACCTTTATTTGAGTCCAGCTGTGTTTGATTATACTGATTGGACTTGATTAGGAAAGTCACACACCTGTCTATATAAGACCTTACAGATCACGATGCATGTCAGAGCAAATGAGAATCATGAGGTCAAAGGAACTTCCTGAAGAGCTCGGAGACAGAATTGTGGCAAGCCACAGATCTGGCCATGGTTACCAAAAAAATTCTGCTGCACTTAAGGTTCCTAAGAGCACAGTGGCCTCCCTAATCCTTAAATGGAAGACGTTTGGGATGACCAGAACCCTTCCTAGAGCTGGCTGTCCGGCCAAACTGAGCTATCGGGGGAGAAGAGCCTTGGTGAGAGAGGTAAAGAAGATCACTCTGGCTGAGCTCCAGAGATGTAGTCGGGAGATGAGAGAAAGTTGTAGAAGGTCAACCATCACTGCAGCCCTCCAGCCATCAGGGCTTTATGGCATAGTGGCCCGACTAAAGCCTCTCCTCAGTGCAAGACACATTAAAAACCTGCATGGAGTTTGCTAAAAAAACACCTAAAGGACTCCAAGATGGTGAGAAATAAGATTCTCTGGTCTGATGAGACCAAGATAGAACTTTTTGGCCTTAATTCTAAGCGGTATGTGTAAAGAAAACCAGGCACTGCTCATCACCTGTCCAATAGAGTTCCAAAAATAAAGCATGGTGGTGGCAGCATCATGCTGTGGGGGTGTTTTTCAGCTGCAGGGACAGGACGACTGGTTGCAATCGAGGGAAAGATGAATGCGGCCAGGTACAGGGATATCCTGTATGAAAACCTTCCCCAAAGTGCTCTGGAGCTCAGACTGGGCCAAAGGTTTAGCTTTCAACAAGACAATGACCCTAAGCACACAGCTAAAATAACGAAGGAGTGACTTTACAACAACTCCGTGACTGTTCTTGAATGGCCCAGCCAGAGCCCTCACCACCAACGTTTACCATCCAACCTGACAGAACTGAGGAGGATCTGCAGGGAGGAATGGCAGAGGATCCCCAAATCCAGGTGTGAAAAACTTGTTGCATTCTTCTAAAAAACTCATGTCTGTATTAGATCAAAAGGGTGCTTCTAGTAAATACTGAGCAAAGGGTCTGAATACTTAGGACCATGTGATATTTCAGTTTTTCTTTTTTGATAAATCTGCAACAATGTCAACAATTCTGTGTTTTTCTGTCAATACGGGGTGTTATGTGTACATTAATGAGGAAAATAAATTAACTTAAATGATGTTAGCAAATGGCTGCAATATAACAGCGTGAAAATTTTAGGGAGTATTAGGCTGTTTTGGCTGACCTTTCCTCACGATGTACATCTTTTCTTAAAAAGTCTCATCTCATAAATGTCCCTGCAAGTGTATTTGCATCCAAATCAATGTCTTCTCCTCTGTCATCCACTGTGGAATGCAAAAAAGAGCTATTAAATTCAGATGCCAGCAGCACATCTGAGAGAAGTGCTATTAAATGGAGGAATTACACTACCTGGAAATAATTTAATACATATTCATGGGCAAAAATTATATTATAAGAATTTTAAGTCATGATTCTTATAAAGATTAGGACAGCAGACAAGGCCTGCCACTGTATAAAACACATCAATTGCACAATCTTTCGGCTTCTCCCATTAGGGGTCACCACAGCGGATCATCCGCATGTTTGATTTGGCACATGTTTTAACGCTGGATGCCCTTCCTAACGCAACCCTCCCTATCTATCTGGGCTTGGGGACGGCACCTAGGCTTGTGCAACCCTAATGGCTGGGGTTGGTTCCCTGACCAGGGGATCGAACCCGGGCCGCAGCGCTGAGAGTGCCACATCCTAACCACTAGACCAGGGGTCTACAATCTTTTCCAGAAAGGGCCAGTGTGGGTGCAGGTTTTTATTCCAACCAAGCAAGTCCAAACCAAATTCTACCTGTTCAAATCTAATGATCTTCATTTTCAATGACTATCAGGTGTGACCATTGATTGTTTGGAATGAAAACCTGCACCCACACTGGCCCTTTCTGGAAAAGATTGAAGACCCCTGTTGTTAAACAACCTGTTCCCAAATTACTTGTTTTGTGAATAAAGCCTGCTTTTTTAAAGTTTATTATATGTTAACAATAAACCTATTTATTTTGTACTAATGTCAGGGGATTTTTTGGATATGATTTTCTTATTGTATTTGCTTCTTATTGTATTTGCAGCTACTGCTGTTTCTTCACTTTTTTATTTTTATATTTTGTGTACTGTCCTGTGTCGTCTTGCACTGTCCTGTGTTGTCTTGCACTGTTTGCACCAGTTGCACACATGCACTTTATGTGGCGAGGATCTTAGTTCCTGGCCCTGTGTTCTTTTGTTCTGTGACTGTGTTTTTATGTTGTTTTGTGACTGTGTTTTACTGTGTTTTATGTTGTTTTATGTAGCACCTGGGTTCAGGAGAAACGTTGTTTCATTTCACTATGTACTGCATCTGCTATATATGGTTGAAATGACAATAAAAGCTTCTTGACTTGACTTGACTTGACTTGACTTCTTTCTGGACTTAAATGCACTTGCAACTGACAAAGATCTCATTTTTACAACTGAACAGTTGATGGTTAGGGCCCTGCTCAGAGGTCCAGAATTGGCAGTTTGTGTGCTTTGGGATATGAACTCTCTACCTAATATTTTAATAATTAAGCTACCTCTGTGACAGTTGAGCTAGTGAGATAAATGAATTATTTGAATCACTCGATTGACTGAGTTCAGTAAATTGGTTCAGTCAAGCTAGGTAATATATCAGGTCAGTCAGCCTGTGTTGGAGAGTAAGTGAATAAGAATTCTTCTGAACATGGAAATACAATAAACAAAAATTGCAACAATTGTGAAACTAACAGAAAACAGACTGGGGCATGACTTAACTCACTGAAAAGACAGACTCTTGTTTACGCAAAACATCAAAACTGCTAATTCCAAACTAAGTAAAACATCTATTTCATAAATCCTTGGGAAGATATTAGGCATGAGTCCCTTTAACCTCAGTTAAGAACCTAAGTTCTGAGGTGAAACTGGATCGAGCCAATAATCAGCCCCATCTAGCCCCTGGTGTAAAGAGGAAAGCCTTTTTAAGGGGAAAGCCAGATCAGATTGTACCATCCCTTATAGCAGCACTGGTGATGTGTCTTATGTGTCCTGTGCAAATTCTGCATTCAGTTCTCCATTAGCAAGATTAATGTGGTCAGAGAGCAAGACGATCAGCTGCTCAAAAGTAAGATAAGATGATCTGAGCTCAGCTGGGACACATTACTGATGAGAGATTAGATTGAGGGCTGTAGACTATTCTGCAGTAATCATCACTACAACCTCCCCCATGTCAAAACTATATCTGTCATGTTCAGAACATGTCCGATGTCAAATGTAATGGCTATTTGGATTGCAGATAAACTCAAAGCCAACATATAACTGATAGCAAAAAAGTTTAGTAATGAACCAATGCCTTTTCCATACACTACCAGCAATTACATTTTGTAGATTCAAATTTACTAGCATGGGAATTACTTTTAATGCTAGTAAATTTGAAGCTAAAAAATAAAAAATGGACAACACTCAATTGATGATGTAGCTGAAACAAAAACAGAAACCAAATTTGTCAAAAGAAAAAAATGTGATGTAAAAGCAAACAAATATACAAAACTATGGACACACTAACAAAAATAAAATGCAGAAACCAAAAATGGTATTAAATAAAATGCAGTAAATCCACTTACAATAATATTTTATATTTTATAAAGTTTGTGAAAATAAGTTATTTACAGTATATATACAATTTGCCCCTTGAGAAACTAGCTCAAATCCTGATGCATGCCCATTTTACCTGCTTTTAACACATCCACTAAGAGGACAAAATGTTTACTTGCTGCCTAATATATCCCACCCACTAACATATGCCATGATGAAGAAATTGTTGTGATCTTCCTCCTGTATTGACATAATACTTGTCATTATATGAATTCATTGTAGTTATTTTTGTCAAATATAGAAAAATAAATTAAAATATGATCACAGGACATCTTTTCCACCACTGAAATGTCCACTCAAAACATTCACAAACACACAGGCACACCCACTGTATGTTGGATTGAAGATAAAGACACATCTAAACATAGACAACACCTTGAGATCCAAATATAACAACACAGAAGAGCAAAAGAATTCAACAACACAATAATCCGATCTCAGATCTCTTGATCGATTTTAATAAAGTGCTGCTTGTAGGAGATTTTAATATTCATGTAGATGATGTAAACGATGCTCTAGGATTATCATTTGTTGACTTATTAAACTCTTTTGGGGTTAAACAAAATGTCACCAGACCAACTCATCGCTTTAACCACACATTAGACTTAATAATATCCCACGGAGCAGACATCACTGATATAGATATCTTACCTCAGAGTGATAACATCACAGACCATTACCTCATACTGTACACACTACCAGTAGAGCAGATTAGCCGTGTTTCACCAGGTTATCGACCTGGTAGGACTATTGTTTCGACTACTAAGGACAGATTTATAAATAACCTGCCTGATTTATCTCAATTTCTTACTAAACCCATAACTGCTAATAATCTTGATGAAATAACTAACAACATAGACCTTATCCTCACTAGCACATTAGACACCGTTGCCCCCATCCGGTTAAAAAAGGTTAGAGAACAAGCACCTACACCTTGGTATAATAGTCATACGCATGCCCTCAAGCGAACAGCACGTAATCGGGAGAGAAAATGGAGGAAAACTAAATTGGAGGTATTTAGAATTGCGTATAAAAACAGTATGCTCAGCTACAGACAGGCGCTAAATGCTGCTAGAGCTGAACACCTGAGCAAGCTCAAAGAAAATAACAAACACAATCCCAGGTTCCTTTTCACTACAGTAGCTAAACTAACTACAAATCAGGGCTCTGAAAATTGTGTTCCATCACAGTTTAGTAGTGAGGACTTTATGAATTTCTTCACTGAAAAAATAGATAACATTAGAAAAACAAATGTGGCGGTCCAACCTCTGACACCATCTCCTGAGACAGTGTTACCTTCAACTCCACAACTTCACTGTTTTACATGTATAGGACAGGAAGAACTGTATAATGTTATTGCCAAAGCTAAATCGACAACATGTCAGTTAGATCCAATCCCTATAAATTACTGAAGGAAGTGTTATATACAACTGGTGAACCTCTTCTGAATATTATTAACTCTTCACTATCGTTAGGACATGTCCCTAAATCCCTCAAGTTAGCAGTTATTAAGCCCCTCATTAAATAACCTAATCTGTATCAACACTCTATCAAATTACAGACCAATTTCAAATCTGCCAGAAAAGATTGTCGCTGCCCAGTTATGTTCCTACCTGCAAGAGAACAATATCTTTAAGGAGTTTCAGTCAGGTTTTAGGCCCCATCATAGCATAGAAACTGCTCTAGTTAAAATCACTAATGACCTGTTTTTAGCTTCAGACCAAGGCTTCATCTCGCTGTTGGTTTTACTAGATCTTAGTGCTGCATTCGACACTATAGACCATGATCTCCTCCTAGATCGGTTACAAAATTACAACGGCATTCAGTGACAGGCATTAAGCTGGTTTAAATCCTACCTGTCCGATCGTTACCATTTCATAGATTTAAATGGAGAGCTATCCAGGCTAATGCAAGTAAATTATGGCGTGCCGCAAGGTTCAGTTCTAGGACCCCTGCTCTTCACAATATACATGCTTCCGTTAGGAAATATTATTAGAAGGCATGGAATTAGCTTCCATTGTTATGCTGATGATACTCAGCTATATATCTCATCTGAACCAGGTAATACAGCTCAATTAACTCGGATAACTGAGTGTGTTAAGGAAATAAGAGATTGGATGACCCATAACTTTCTACTTTTAAATTCCGATAAGACAGAGATTTTATGTAACCACTAGTTTAATGGTAAAAGACCTGGGAGTTATTTTAGACAGCAACTTTCAGTCTTTCAAATATCATATCAACCAAGTTACAAATACAGCCTTCTTTCACCTTAGAAATATTTCTAAGTTAGGATACATGTTGTCTATATCCGATGCCGAGAAGCTCGTCCATGCGTTTATGACCTCCAGAATAGACTATTGTAATGCATTACTAGGTGGATGTCCTGCGTCATTATTAATCAAGCTTCAGTTAGTCCAGAGTGCAGCAGCCAGAGTTCTTACAAGGTCAAGAAAATATGATCACATAACCCCGATCTTATCGTCCCTACACTGGCTTCCTGTTAAGTTTCGAATAGACTACAAACTATTACTTCTTTTTATTAAAGCACTAAATGGTTTGGCTCCCATGTATCCATCCAGTCTTTTAACTCGCTACAATTCGCCACGCTCCCTAAGATCTTAAAACTCTGGGCTTCTAGTAGTTCGTAAAATAGCAAAGTCCACTAAAGGCGGTACAGCATTTTCACATTTAGCTCCTAACCTCTGGAATAGTCTTCCTGACAGTGTTCGGGGCTCAGACACACTCACCCAGTTTAAGTGTAGATTAAAAACATATCTTTTTGGCAAAGCCTATACATAACACACATCACATATCATAATCTTGTGCTCCAGAACATCTGATCACATGCACATTATCAACTTGTGCTGTTAATATCATGAACAGCAGCTATGCTAATCTCTCTCCACTGCTTCTCTTTCTCTCCCCATCCCGAGACACCCTGAGGTTTGGCCAGCTCCAGTCACCTCCCACCATCTTGATGCTTACGGACCTCTGAAGAAGTAGATGCCGAACTCGCAAACATCCCGAACCATCTAGAGACGTACCAGTGCCATTTGGATCCCACTACATGTGTGGAGTTTGACATTGGACCTCTTGGAATGTTTAAAGGCTCTGGCATGGAGAAGCTGATGCTGGATCTGTGATGATCACAAATGCTGAGCTTATAAAACTAGGAGCTACTAACCATAAAGACTGTATAAGACTGCAGAAAGAACATCACTTATAAACTTATACTCCAGTAATCATGTTAGTTCTCACTGTCCAGTGTTCTGTATCGTTAAAAGATTTATGATCAAACTCTTGATGTCCCCCAGATGAGGATGGGTTCCCCTTTTGAGTCTGGCTCCTCTCAAGGTTTCTTCCTCATAACATCTAAGGGAGTTTTTCCTTGCCACAGTCGCCACGGCTTGCTCATCAGATACAAATTCACACCATTCACCTTAACTGTTGATTTGTGTAAAGCTGCTTTGAGACAATGTCTGTTGTGAAAAGCGCTATACAAATAAACTTGACTTGACTTGACTTAATCCATCACATGTAGTTTAGCACTAAAGTAAGTGGTTCACTCATTATTAATTGTTTCTTTTGATTAGTGCGGATCCTCCGCACGTTTTAGTGACAACAAAAAAATATCATAAAAATAACATAAAATAAGTAATAAATGGACAAAGCATTTACCTAGACATTTTTGAATGCATGTGAATTGTGTTACAACCTCCCACTTTTACCAGTGCGCTCTCTTTTAGAGTACATTTTTGCACCAGCCACCCACACTCCAACTGTGTGTCCACACATATACCCCCGCGCGCGCACGCACGCACGCACGCACACACACTTTTTCTTGGCTACTTGCAGATATCCATTATTGTCTTATAACAGGTTCTGTGTAATGTATGAAAGGACTAGCATAGCTATATACTGTGACATTTAAATATATAAAACTAACATCTATATCTTTTTATAAACAGTAATATATGGGTGATTGACAGTCAAGAGAAGGTAATTTCTACTTAAATATATCCCAATTGTATCCAAATTTGTTTGTGTGCAACCTGAAATTTAAACAAGCAGCTATGGTTGCATGGTGGCGTCTTTTCATGAATGACTAATTTGTTCTAATACAGTTTATGAATTTGTGTTTATCATGGAAAAGGAAAAGAAAACTCACTTTATAAGTGGCTTAAGTCATGAAAACACCTTTCCAGACAAAGCATATTTATATCCATTGCAACACAGTCTAAGATTCTGTATTGAAGAATGTATTGTCATATTTACAGTGAAGCACCTGGTTGCACCAATGCTTTACCAAAAGTGTTATAAATTGGTTAGAATTGAAAAAACTATGAAGGATGGAGTATGATGTATAAATTAAACTAATTCTTTAGCTACTGACCACATATCTCAGCTTCATTCTCAGTTATATTGTGTGAATGTTATTTATATAAACCAAAGTAAACTTAAAATATGTTTTTTAATATCTAAATATCTAGCTCTACGTCTAGTTGTACATATAACGAATGAGGCCTATTGCCCTTACAAAAGACTTAACAGCTATGTGCTAGCTAGTTATTGTTGTTTACATAAACCAAACTAAAATATAAAATCCATTAGTACATCAGAGTTCTGACACCTAATGAGACAGAAGTGAATACAAGTGCAGACTTACCTTGTTAATTGGCATAAAAATTACAAATTACAGACAGCAAAGCAAAGTATGTCCATAGAACACAATACAACAAAGCATTAAGACAAAACTCAAACCACAAATACCTTAAACCACACACAACTGGGGCAAGGGACAATAACACCAAAGTAGAATTGATTGTACTTAAAAGTTATTCAGTATTATACTTAATAATTTACTTACATTTCTGAATTCCAATTTGAACGTATTTCTGAAAGTACTAGTTTGTATTGTTTTATATTGTCTCTGTTAATTGAATTGTATTGACTTTGTACTGTAACCGTGTTACTTATTTTTTTGTTTCATATCAAATGCTGTACAATGAGGATTTGAGAAAGTTTAATGCTTTCCAAACACGGCATCTCTCTGTGATGAGACAAATGAAACATCTTCAATTGATTTTAATAATTAGTGTAATGCAAAAAACAAACAAAAATACATAAACCAATGCTAGCAACAACTAGCCTTAGAAGTGTGACTTAAGACTTTTATAGCAATACCCAATCATAAGGAGAGCGGCAAGAAGTCACATAATCTCTACAAAATGGTGGTCTAGTGATTAAGATGCGGCGCTCTCACCATGCGGCCTTGGTTTGATCCCTGGTCAAAGAACTAACCCCAGCCATTAGGGTTGCACAAGCCAGTGCACTTTTAGTGCTGGTCCCAAGCTGGGATAAATGGGGAGGGTTGCGTTAGGAAGGGCATCCATCATAAAACATGTGCCAAATCAAACATGCGGATTATGAATACGGATGATCCACGGTGTCGACCCCTAATAGGAGAAGCCGCAAGAAAGTTTTACATGCTGCATCTACTAGCTTGAGAATAGATTGAATGTTGACCGTAAATTAATGTTGGGCCTAAGGTGTTTGGTTTTGGCATTTTGGGCGCTGGATAGGTGAGAAACTACACACGGTATCTTTTTTTATTTATTTTTTGCTAATCATTATGAGTGCTGCAATATTGACTGTGAGGTTGCTTGTGTTTAAGCTGATGAACTTCAAATTATGATTTAGATGATACTTTGATTGATTTCTAGCCAAATGTTTGTGTTTTCAATACAAAAGAATTATTAATAATATTTTTTTGATAGTCCAATGCTATTTTAGGTTTAGCTTTAGATGCACCACTTCAAATCAAATCAAATCAAATTTTATTCGTCACATACACATACATACAGAGTACGACATGCAGTGAAATGCTTTATACGACTGACCGGCATGAGGGAATAGGGTGGGAAAAGAAATAAAACAAGGGAAAAAAGAGGGCAGATAAATAAAACCAATAAACTATGTAAAATATAAAATATATATAATATATATATATATATATATATATATATATATATATATATACAGGGAGTGCAGAATTATTAGGCAAGTTGTATTTTTGAGGATTAATTTCTTATGTACAGTAAACAGTAATCACATAAGGTGGTTAATGTGATTGTCTTTTAAGTGAACGTGTGCGGTATGGTGTGGTATAAAGTTTACTGTGCCGTGCAAGTCCACAGTTAAAGTGACTTTCGAGGGTTTAAAGTGTTGTAATGCGAGAGAAAAAAGAAAAAGAAAAATATATGTAGAAGTGTGATGATGGAGAGAGAGTGACCAGCTTTTAGATCCAGTTTTTAGATCCTGGGTGTTTCCTGGTTTAAACTCTGAAGGAGCTGCGGGAAGAAGCTCCTCCTCATTCTCTTTGTGTTCGCTTTCATGGAGCGGAAGCGTTTCTCTGAACACAACAAAGAAAAGAGTCCATTGTCGGGATGGCTGAGATCCTTCATAATCTTCCTGGCCCTGGTCCTGCAGGTTAGGGAGCACAGTATGGATGGTACGTTCAGCTGAACACACCACCGTCTGGAGGGCTTGTCTGTCCTGCATGGTGCTGTTTCTGAACCAGGAAGGGATGCTACCCATCAGAATGCTCTTAATGGTGCAGGTGTAGAAGGTCTTTAGCACCTGAGAGGGTAGTTTAAAGTCCCTTAAGCATCTTAGATGGCCCAGACACTGCTGGGCCTTCTTCACCAGGGCGTTGGTATGACAGGACCAAGACAGGTCCTGTGTGATCTGAACACCTAGGTACCGGAAATTGTCCACTTTCTCCACCGGAGTCCTGCTGAGGTTTAGCGGTTGGTATGACCGCTCCTGCTTCGTGCTGAAGTCCACGATCAACTTCTTAGTCTTGCTGACATTCAGGAGACGGTTGTTTTCCTAGCACCATCTCTCTAGGTTTTTAACCTTCTGTAGGTAGGCCATCTCATAATTGTTGGAGCTCACACCCACCACAACAGTGTCGTCAACAAACTTGATGATGGTGGTGGAGTTGGAAGTGGCCACATATATGTCGTATGTGTACAGCGAGTAAAGCAGGGGGCTCAGAACACAACCCTGGGGAGCTCCCGTGCTGAGGGTGAGGGTGGATGAGGTGTGTTTTCCTACCCGTACGGCTTGTTGTCTGTCATTCAGGAAGTTAGGGATCCATTGACACAGTGGCTGGCTGAGTCCCAGGACCTCCAACTTAGAGGTGAGTGTGGAGGGAATTATGGTGTTAAATGTTGAACTGCAGTCAACAAACAGCATCTTTGTATGGTTGTGCCGCTAGCATGGTTAGCTGCAGCCTCAAAAGAGTGTAAAAGGTGTTTATCTCATCTGCCAGAGAAGCGTCCGCATTCACCATTTAAGAAGATGATGTTTTATAGACTGTTATTTTCCTTAGTCCCTGCCACAGGCTCCTAGAGCCACCATGTTGGAACAGTGACTCTAGTTTCCGCCCGTAGTGCCGCTTTGCATCCTTCACCGTTCTGCGAACACTGTAAGATGCAGTTTTGTACTCCTCCATGTCCCTTGTTTCAGCCCCATGCTGTAGGCAGTGGAGTGGGATCTCAGAGTGTCGCGGATGGTTTTATTCAACCACGGCTTCTGGTTGGGAAACGTTCTGATAGTGTTTTTTTGCATCGTATTATCCACTAGTTTCCCAATGAATACCACAACCACTTTCATAAAACATGTTGACGTCATCAAAGCTGCGCCAGAACATGTCCCAGTCTGCGTCATCCAAAGCATCCTGACCACCGATTGGTCAGTCCAGCGCACGACCTCCATCTGAACCGGAGCTTCCTGTTTCAGCCTTTGTTTGTAAACAGGCATGAGGAAGATGGCGGGATGGTCTGATTTCCCAAACGGTGGACTTGATTGTGCCTTGTAGCTGTTCTTAATTGGTGTGTAACAGTGGTCCAGTGTCCTTTCGCCCCTGGTGGGGCAGGTAATGTGCTGGTAAAAGTTCGGTAGTGCGCGCTTGAGGTTGGCACTGTTGAGATCTCCGACCACAATGAGTGCAGCGTTCTGATGCTGTGTTTGGTGAGCAGTTAAACTCTCTTGTAAATGCCATACTGCAGTGTCCGTGTTCGCTTGAGGTGGAATATAAACAGCACTGACTGAATTCCTGAGGTAGATAAAAGGGTCGACATTTGATGGTCAGTAGTTCGAGGTTTGGTGTGAAGGAGCGTAAAAGACCATCAGACACACTCCACCTCCTCTTGACTTCCCCGACTCCAGTGTTTTGTCCATGCGGAGAAGGTTGCAGTCCCGAATGTCCCTCTGGAACTTGACCCTTGCCCTGAGGTCGTCGAGCTTGTTTTTCAGTGACTGGACATTGGCTAACCGGATACTAGGTACAGAAGTGCGGTGTGCGCGTGCCTTCAGCCTGTTCCTGATGCCGGCTCATTTCCCTCGTAGACTCCGGTATGGTACGTCCTTTGTTCTTCCTCAGTATCTCTCTTAGCCAGCATGGGTCCGGGTTTAAAAACGACAAAGGTGAGTGCATTGTACACCAATAGATATGAGTGTCTCTGTCATATCTAATGATGTCCATCTTGTGTATGTGGCACGAGGGGTGCGGATGGTGCAGGGAGGGAGAGCCGAAGGGCTCGTCACACCCAAGCTCAACTTTATATAATAACCAAGTCGACTATGCCACCTGGGAGGGTTATACCCAGGGAATAGAAGTAAACCCCAGAGTTTATTAGGTCACACAAGTTCGATTCCCTTATTATTGAGTGTAGGCAGGAAACGTGTGCATCGTAAAAAACAATACAAAGTTTATTGAAACCTTAGCTTTAAAATATAAAACAGAAAATGAAAATGTTCTCGCTGGTGAATATGGTCCAGTGACAATTACACAAATAACAAAAAATCGGACACAAAATATTAAACAATAAATTTACACAACTTCCAAATGAACAAAACAACATAAAATCATTGCATACAGGGCTGGAGTTACCCACCGGAGTGATCAGCACTAATTATCAAAAAGCACACTTCCACACACACACCTCACCGTGAACTCAAAACACCCACTCATACACGTCAAAAGTGTCATACAGCAAACGTAGAAATAGTATCACCAAAGACCTTTCACCCGTGGGACCCCAGCTCCTGAAAGAAACCAAAAGCAAAATAAATCTCAGACAGAAAGGAAGGAATCAGCGAATTAAGGTCACAATTCCACCATAATATGATGGATAGTCACCAAGCACAATATGATTCACCATATACACCGCTTGAACGAAAACCAATGAAGAACTTGATTAAAAGGTTGAGGGAAGAAAAACCCAAAAGGAGCGGCCACGTCGTCCTTAAGCCAGCCCCGATACTTGCACGTTGCTTGACCCCACAGTAGACCAGACAATACCGGTTAAAACAAATTCACAGAAGCCAAATGATAGCAGCAGAATTCCCCTTTTAAATAGTTGTAAGCCAAGGTTGTTCACTCGGCACGCAGCGAGGGAAAAGTCGAATCGCAGCAATAATCACCCAGGACGAAAAAGAAGAGACGGAGAGAAGGAGGATCCTATAATACAAACAATAAAACAAGATATAAATGACACAAGTAATTGCGCAACTACATGCTGTAATTCCCCCTAACAAACCGAAACAACTTACCAAACGCGGATAGATAAGTTCCTGAGAATCAATTCACCGCTCAGGATACGCAGCCTTCAAATAACCTGCTGTTAAACTGAAGTTCAAGGACTGCACATTACTCATGCCACCTGACACGCGTTAAAGCTAAACATTGCTAAACAACTTCCTCATACCTGCAGGGAGAGCAATAAACAGATCCAAAGCAGCATCCAACAGGGACACACACTGAAAAGACAGGCTAAGGATACACAAATGAGCCATTAGTGCAATGGGCAAAGAAAAACTTATTAGCCAACGCTACATACTAGCAGCACATACCTGAAATTACTTTAGCAACCACAAAAGGGGAGGATCCAGGCGTGACACATGCCAGGCTCAAACCAACCCGCTCTAAATAGTGCCTGCTCACTACTGATTGGTGGTCAGGAGTTTCAATCACCACCTGGACCTCATTCATTCTGTCACATGTAGATGAAACTGTAACTAATTAGAAAAAAGTATAAAATAAACAAAAAAAGAGAAAACATAGCCAAAACAGTCGTGACGGCAGCCAACCTCACCGGCACCATCAATATTTAAAGGATCTGATCAAAAGCACTACAATTTTAGGGACACAAGATTTAGGATATTTAAGACTACATTCTGACTGGCCTTAGTGTGCATGAGTTACAGCAATAAAACAAAAGAAACATTTACTGAACTAAAAACAGTTTTTTAATCCCATTTGTAAAACATTGTAACGAGTTTTAATGAGATAATTAGATAATTCAATGCTGTGGGGAGGTTTTTGGTTGATCCTCTGCCATGACAAACTGTGAACGTAGGCAGTTCTTG
This sequence comes from Silurus asotus, assembly GCA_024362625.1. Classification (NCBI taxonomy): domain Eukaryota; kingdom Metazoa; phylum Chordata; class Actinopteri; order Siluriformes; family Siluridae; genus Silurus; species Silurus asotus. The sequence goes on from MU586387.1 coordinate 702,026, forward strand.
GCCACATTTATTAACAGCAATAAACCAGACTCTCATGTGAATGCTTGTGTGAATAGAGAAAGGATAGGAAATAAGTAAAATATGTCTGCTATTTAAGTTATCAGCTATACAAAAGATTCTTTCCACATTACCACTGGTTAAAGGAAATGGTTTATAAAAGTAGAGATGTTAAATTATATTTTGATTAAAATTTTTATTACATGAATTCCTTTCAGAGTCTTTTGCTTTGATTAAATATAAGTCTTCACAATACTAGTGAGCCCATGCTTGTCAGTAGGATCAGAAAGTGTGTAAAGCCCTTTTCGGATGGGACTAGTTTTCCAAACGACGTTTGAGTTAGATTTTTTTTCAGCCGACATCTGTCATTTCATGTATAGATTCGGACGAGACTAACATCACTGTGTGTATTGCAGAGGTAGGAGTGTCTGTGTTTTACATGTGGGCGTTGCACAAGACACATGTCCAGGATTGGTGGATTGAGTATAGTCATATGACCGATCAATAGTAAAATAGCGGCAAAAAAGAAAGCAAAATTATTTCTTTATACAATTTTTTTGTATTTCTTCGCAGGGTAGCAAACACAACTACATCCATTATTGGTGCGCAGAAAGCAGGACCTTGAATACCGGCACGCTAGGGTTAGTATGGTAGTTGACCAAAACACACAAGAAAACACCCTTTGGAAAAAATATTTTCCACAATCACAGACATTCGCATTCGGACTGGCTTTTTCAGAGGATCGCCAAGTTTGCGGAAAAACAATAGGTAATTTGCTCTGGAATTTTTACAGAGGTTGTGTGAGAAAAAGACAGACATGGCAGATTCGGATGGGATTAAAATCACAAAGTACCTCTGTGAAACATACATTTCTCTAACAGTCCCCTGTAAAACTAGTCCCGTCCAAATAGGGATTAAATGTAGGATTCTCTGTGTGAAGTAACCTTTGGTTGGGATAACATCTGGCTCATTGTATTTGTACTGAAAAAATATATGACAGCAGAAGCTATTAGTATAAATGCAGATAGAATGTGAATTTGTGACAGTCAGACAACACAAAATGCACTATTAAAAAAAACTTTAAAAATGTAATAAAAAAAAAACATATAACAGCTACATGAGCTTCATGAAATCCAATTGCTCAAAAGTGTGTGTGTGTGGTGGTGGTGGTGGTGGGGGGGGGGTTCCCTCTACTTATCAGGATAGATGTGGACCTTGTAAGTTGAATTAAACTGATAGAAAGATAAAAAACAAACTCAAAGACATCTGGTCTGGATACTTGCTTTCTTGCACGCTTGAAAATTCTCTTCATTGTGGAAAAATAAAAAAAAACTTCTAAACGCGGTCGAGATGTGTATATCTAATTTTAGCTTCATCAGAATAAAGAGACAGGGGAGAGCGCGAACGCAGTCCACCACTATCAGAAACTATGCAGTCGAGATTCCCACATTTGGGGAATTCGCAAAGGTCAGCACAGCCCTAGTGCAATGGCTGAGCCTTGCTTTTGGGCAAACCACCGTCCTGATCATGGTATTGTCCCTGCCAGGTAAGTATGAGTTCGTTTGTCTGCCTGAGATGTGCCCTGCAGGGGTGTAGGCAAGTGGATGAGGGTGAAGAATGCTTCAGGACAGGTCCTTGAGGAGTTCCTGGCCAATCTCCTCCAGAGTCTGCACTCTATCCTAGCGTGGATCTCTAC
>MU586519.1:0-35785 GCA_024362625.1 Silurus asotus
TATATATATATATTTTTATAACACATCTGTTTTACATTATACCCTTTAGATATTTAATTCCAATGTGATATTTGAGCTGTTACAATGTATGTTGATGTACATTATTTCACAATGGTAAAATAATGTACATCAACTAATTTGAAGGTCATTACATCCGAACACCAAAATCACCTTTTTAAAGCAAAATATATATTGTTCATATTGGGGAAAGTTTTTGATTAACTACATCTGCAACATGCTCCTGCAAAGGTGTCAATGATCTCAAAGATGAAGAAAAGACAAGACATTGCACTAGTCTGGATGACTATCCATATGTGTTTAATCAATCAGATGTCTAGTGCCAGTGTTGATGTTAATAATGCTGTGGTGTGTTACAAAATATTGTGTGTGTGTTTGTGTGTTTGTGTGTGTGTGTGTGTGTGTGTGTGTGTGTGTGTGTGTGTGTGTGTGTGTGTGTGTTATGACATTAGTTCTAAGCCTTTGTTTCTAATTTCTATTTTTTTCTTTGCCTTGCATGTTTTGTATTGCCTTTTGTAATACAGTTTAATTTTTCTAAGGAAATCTTTATCTGCCAAAGTTTTTAACCATTGTTAACCAAAAGCCTTAAAAAAACATTCACACATATGGTGGCCGAGAAGTGCAAAACACATTAACAAATAAGAAATTTTTTTTACAAATTTTCCGTCTCCAAGCCACACTTTCTACATCCCTGCGAGTGCTTTCTTTACTTTTAAAGATAGTAATGTCTCCACGACATGTGCTTTTAAAGCTTCCTAGTCGTGATAGTATTCCAACAGGCTCGAAAAGAAGTTCCTGGCTTTAAAATGAACTATTAGAGGAATATATATCTGCTTGTTCTAAAATGTTATTATTATAATAACTATATTAATTACTTCCTATAGTTATGCTCTGATGTTTAAATAGAAGTTAAAAATTGCCAGCACATTAAAGTCTTTAGGACAGTTTTTCCTACCTGGGTTTTTGGTAAAAAAAAAAAAAAACAAAAAAAAAAGAAAGAAAGCATTTTCAGAGAGTGACAGATTGAGTGAGTTTGAGACAGAGGATGGTGAGGGCATATCTGTTAATGTCCGCTATAACATAAGCAAGAACAGGAACTAACTTGATGTTCCACAACATTACATCTAACTATAAACCATTAAAACGCAAGATGTCTTCATTCATTAATAATGTAAACATTGTAAATTGTGCCAAATCGCCGGGGGATAAGAAGAATAACACACTTTGGATTGTGCTGCTATAGAAACATAAAATCAGCTTGTGCATCATGTCACATCACCCCGGGCATCCATTATCTTCACGTAACAGTATGGTCTGTTCTATGTTATTTTTTACATAGTGACAGAGCTGGAAGTAGCAGCAGCTCAAGTTTAAATCACAGGTTTATAGTGTATTAATATACATAATGCACATTTCTATTGCAACAGCTCAGCTGGATGGTGGATGCTTTACAAAATCTGAGGTGTGTGTGTGGCTTTTCTTTTATCTGTGTACTTTTTGATATGCTGATCCTGTATTTTCCCCAGTGTCAGAGATTCAGGACAAAGGAGTTTGTACTTTCAGGTTTCTGTGTGACATAACAAGCTGAGAGAAAAAATAAAAGACTGATGGTAGCTGTTATCATGTAAGTAATAACTTGTTTTTTGTCTGTTTTACAACATGTAACTGTATATAGATAAGAAAGACAACATATTATTTAATAAATCAACCATTGTTGGCTTTGTGAAACAAACAGCGTTAGAGGAGCAAAACACTTAGATGCATGCTTCTCTCCATCATGATATCCTAAAGTAGTATGCTTTAATGAGTTTTATTCCTTATTTTTTCTACTATTATTGTTTGTTTTTTAAAAAAAAAAAATTAAAATTAAATACCAAAAAAGTTTTACAAATGTCTGCCATTAATATATGTGTCTCCACTCTGCAGCTGCATGTACAATATGCCTATTATGTTTCAGTTTATATCTTTTCCTTCGTGTCTCAAAGGAATACTGTTACCACGAAATATTTTGCATCTGCCTACTCACTATGAAATACAAATAGTAAATACAGTGTGGGTATTTATTGCTGCTAGAGAGTTAATTTCCATATTATGCAGGTTAATGGTATTTATACATGTATATACTGTATACATTTACAGTAATCCCTCGTTCATTTATTGTAACAACCAACTCTTTTCTTTTTGTACACAAACCTGTTTAATATATATACATATATACATATATTAAACAGGTTTGTGTACAAAAAAAAGAGGATTTGGTTGTTGTAGATTATATCATCCAGTCATGCTGCATTAAATGATACCCTCATGTACATATGATTTCTACTTTTGCTACTGCAGTATGTTTACTGTTACTACCTGATCTTTAAAATATCATGACCATGATCAAACTACTGTAGCTCTCTGTTAGTAATTTATTCACACAAGGCAGCACAAAGAGGCATGGCCACCCAAAGTGTATCTTTAAAAGCAATATATCTGCTAAAGTGCTACATAATAATTGCTTCAAACGAATAATAATTATATAAAATTGCAGGAAGCCGGTAAGTCTCTGTCGTGGGATGTTATCTAGCCTTGAAAAGGTTGACCCGATAAGAGGATTGCACCTAATTTTGATTTCATTAAATTCTTTATTCAAACGAACAATGGGGGGAAAAGTATGAAATTGAATTGTTGGAAAAGATGATGACAGCATTACGCCGAAGCGCCGGGTTGAGTTAGGGTGTCATCCTATTTCTAGGTTAATTACATAGAGCCTTCATTTCAATTGTCAAAGGAGGAACATCGCTCAACCTAAATTACATAGAAAACCCTGAAGAGAAATTGTCTCATCCATGTAAACCAAAGTCTATTCCCTTGCGCTAGTTCACTGCTTGCCCATAAGCTGCACTGCAGCCACCATTCCACCTCATAACACAGTCATTATGCGCCTCCATCTGCACACAGCTCGGATCAAAACCTAGTCTTGGTGACAGGATTACAAAAAAAAAAAAAACATGTCCTGCTAAAACCGCCTCAGTCAAGTTCCGTCTTTGGCATCAGGCGCCGACAGTTTACAAGGCATGCCTTCAATTTTCCTCATCAAACAATGGCTGTGTACACAGCTCATTCAAGGCTGTGAAAATGCAACACAACGTGATTTGAACATCAAGCACTGGACCATCTGTGCAAGACTACCAGTGTGACTGGTTCTTTATTGTCCTAGTAATACTTGTTTTTGTCTCAGCTAAAACAGTACATTCCACAGGAATAGATTTCTGTTTTATTATTACTATAATTATTAATATAATTTTATTTCTCTATTAGTCTATGTAGCCCTGTCATATTCTCTGTGCCAAAACAACACAAAAAGGCGACTATTAAGATAGCAGACACATTTGAGACAAAGACCCAGATGAAGTCTTCACATATATATTAGCAATTTATTTTCACCTGCCTTTGTTAGCACCCGGGCTACTCTAATCCCTGACCTTACAAGGGCTAGTCATTAAGATCGGTATCTTCAGCACATAAAAATTTATTTGAAATCAATTCTGTGACCTTCCTATGCAAAGACAGGTGATGTCAACTCCATCTAGATGTGGCAGTGTCTGGCATGTTGCTCTGTCTCATCCCAACTATAACCTTAAGCCTGTCCTCTTTAAAACATGACACTTAATCGTTATTTAAAATTCGAGTTGTTTTCCAAATACTAGTCATCACATTACATATGCAACCTCTGTTATCTTTATGCCATTTGCATTTGTATGGTCTGAGATGGATACCCCAAACATTTTGCTTCCCAAAAAACAATTTCTCTAAATCCTTATCTTCATTAAGTGGATGATTTTACCTGAATACTCTAGAACTGCTGTTGAAATCCTAAATGTTGTACTTTGTTTTGGATCAGTCAATTGAAATGTTCACTCTCACCCTAGCAAATAATAAAACTTTTTTTTTTATTCTATCCTTACATTTATGTCTTTACAGTTTTTATATCCTTTTAAATGTATATATCTTAATAGAAGTCTATTATCTAGTGATTGAATGGATATTGTGGTACAGGATAAGCGGCCTGGCTTTCCTCCATGCTGTTTTGCATAGAAATAATACACTTTTTTTGCAATATTGATCACCATATGACCTACCAAGAACCAATAGTAATAAAATTAATAATATATAAATCATCCCTCTTTTTTGACACATGGTCACACCCACGTGTCAATTTGGCAAAGAATGGAAAGTTTTTTATTTTTGGCAAGGCGGGCGTACCATCAGGAGTGACCCAAATCCACTGTTTCAGGGTCAAGCAAACAACAGGATTTCCATGCATGTCCTTCTTTGAATGATATAATGTATCTATGTATGCATTTATTATTTGCTAATTTTTGAGGTGCTGCAGTGATTTTAAGCTGCATTTTTTCACCATCTTACACTGAGAAATGTCCATTAAGTAATAATATATACACATTTTTGCATAGGTGATTTTGCATTAATACGGTTTTTTTTCTGCATGAGAGAATCATTAGAAAATGGACAGCAATGCACGCGGGCAGCTTAATGGACAAGTGTCTCATAATTAAATTCACAATATGTTTATACTGTTCATACTTGATCATACTCTTCCACAACTGTACAGTAAACTCATAATTCAGATAAATTGGAATAAAATATACAACTTAATTGGAATAATGTACATGATTTCAATCCACATACAATTTGTAAATGAACAGGGTGGGTTGAAGAATAATAACCTATAGCAATTTCAACAGTAAGAGAATCCTTGTTTTACAATGTCATGCAAATAAAAATGAAATGCTGAACAATATTAATGTGGTCATAAACTTTTAATCTCATTGTGTGTCCAGTAATTACACTAGGATGAGATTTTGTTCTCATGCTCTCTCTGGACACATGTGCTTCTTGTTGTTATGGTAATACTGACACTAAATTAAACTCCCCACATGCTCATAAAGTTGGGTCAGATTTTATAGAACATGCATAGAAAGGATAAGCAGGTCATAAGCAATCTGCAATCATCATCATCAATTAATGCATTCTGGATGCATTTAAAAATCTTCTTATTATTCCAGGTTTAAAATGCCCTTAAAGCTGCTTTGTGACAATGTCTACTGTTAATTGCAATATACAGATAAAACTGACTTGAAATACATTTTCCAAAAAAACATTTTTGTAGTCAATATTGTTAAAAGTTTAAAAAGCACATAAACATTACATCGTATATGAAAGAAAAAAATGTGAAATGAAGACAGTGCATATTATTAATGTAAGTAAAAACATAACTCATATAGTATTTATAGTTTGTGTGTTAATGTGTGTTTGTGTGTTAGAGCGATTCAGATCTACAGGAGAAAAATGTGACGAATTAGTTATGCATGCACACAACAAATTGTCCCTGCACTGTTCTGTCTCAGAACACAGATGTTACATGCGGTGATGTACATGGGCAAGCAGCATGACTGTGACACATTAATATTATTTCTCATTCAAATGCAATTCAAAGGACAATCGTGGTTTCTTATTCATGGCAAGATGTGCAGATAACATTAATAAGCTCTATTCTTTTTTCCACTGCCCGGCTTTATAAATCACCTAATAAAACATTAATATTAAGGACATTTTTTGATATGCAAGACTGGTCTTAAAATATGTAACGATTGGCTACAGAAACTGATCCATTAGCTTTCTGAAATAATCTGTTTACTCATTTTTAATGGTGAGAGTGGTGGTGATATTAAAAATGTTTCCTCTATAACAGAATGATCACATTAAAGTGGCTATTGATTAAACAGGCCAGGTTTCTTTTCCTGCTTTCTCATATTTGTGATATGTATTATTGTACCATAAACTTATTAGATTAAACTACAATTGTGATATATGGCATATGTGAATGTAAAGGTCAGGGTTTTATACCGGCTGTGTAGCAGCCATTTAAATGGCCAATGTACTCAGCATTCAGGATTGCACTCTTTGGTTTATATTTCTTTCTTTCAATAGCTTTCCAGCATAACATTGTGTAGATGATGGCAATTAAAATGTAGAAGACTTACAAAGCATCCAAGCATCATTCATTCTATAATTGCTAAGGAAAACTAATGTGAAGTCGATGATGGTTAACATTAAAGCATATCCCTTCTATAAAATGAGCTTGATGTATCTTTAGAAGTGTGTTTATAGTGTAGATCAAATCGAACATGTCTTCTTTCTACACATACCCTTTAATTGTTTGGTTTTTTTCTACTTGAACAACTAAGGAACCGATAAAATATAAGCACTATATTAATAGTTAATAGTCAGTATCCATCTTCAAATCAAAGTGGTTCATTGTAACATAGTTGCAGTAGGATCACATAGATTTCACATTTTTTTGACAGTTTTAAATTTCTAAATGCGAATGAGTGTATGTTCACTCATTCATAGTAAGTTCTGGCATCAGTGACGTGTTTTCTGCAGTGGTGGACGAAGTGCACAAAGTATGTACTCGAGTAAGAGTAGAGATACAGTTAGTGAAATATTACTCTATTAAAAGTAAAAATGCTCCCTTTTACTTAAGTAAAAGCACAAAAGTATTTGCTTTCAAATATAAAAGCATTCAAGTACTTTGATTTACCATGACTACGTCATATTTTCCACTTTCTATTTTCCTTTTCCATCCGTCTCCATACCCCCCTGTCCTCTACATCTGCCTCTTCCAACCCAACTACCTGCATGTCTTCCCTCACCACATCCATAAACCTTCTCCTTGGCCTTCCTCAACTAAGTTAATGTGAAAAGACTCTAATGTTACTCTTAGAACACCAATCCATTAATAGAATGATATTAATGAGTAAAACACTGATTGATATCTATTAGAAATATCATGACCCTAAAATATTCATTTCAATGACTTCAATGACTGAAAAATCATGTAAATAAGGACATGGGTGCCGTGGCAAGTCAGGAGTTTCTTCCATCATTTATTACTTTTAAAACTCACGCTGAACTTTATGCTCGTGCGAAGTAGATACCACCAAGTGGCAATGGCATTTCTAGGCCCTGAGTGAACCACACCATGACCCAACACCTCCTCCATTGATTTGAAAAGCTCCTTCTGCATCAGATACCTTCACTGGATGAGTATGAAATGTTCTCAGAGCAGTCCCCAAATTTGGATACATTTCTGAGAGCACTATACATGCATAAATATTAGCCTAATGCATTTATCGCACAGTTAAATACACGTCATTGTGCACAATTTATCAAACTCTCAAAATCCAGGATCTCATTGGATAATTGTAGTCATAAGATACAAACAAAACATATATATGTTCATAATATATGTCTTTTTAATTAGCCTGTTAAGCTGCACTGGAGATTCCCCTTACTGAACTCAGTTCAGGACATTTTCAATACAATCACAGAAAACCACATCTTCTCAATTAAAAGTAACCAAATCAATAAGCGCTAATTTACTGCAATCCTACTAGACTAGTTAGGCAGTAATTGTTTTGTTGCTACACACATTATAATAAACTACATACTATAAATGATAATGTTTTGCAGCTCAAAGTAATAATATTGCTCTATGCGTAAAATCATAGCAGGCAATAGCATAACCTAAGTATATAACCTATACATTTATTAGCCTATTTCATTAAATGCATTTTCCTTTACTAGCCCCATAACGAGATGAGTGATAGAGCTGCATACATACCTTCATCTTTTGCACGTTTCCCCCCTAATTCTTTCCACTTTTACTGAATTGAGCTCCTGAGGGTTTTTTTGTCATCCATATTTTTAATTTGGATTCAGTCACCCAACCCCTGGCCCTCCTTTCTGAGTGTAAGAGTGAGGGAAATTTTTCGAGCGATGGGTGCACACTCTCGACCCACAGTCCCGAAAATATTCATTGACATGACATCATAATTGACGTGGCCATGCAAATGAGTGGTAAACAACAAAATAAACTATTGTTTTTTGGTTTTTTTGTAGACACCCCTGGGAAGATGCCATCCTGGTCGGCTGCCCATGCCGCTTAAATCTGCCACTTGAAAATTGGCAATCAAAACCAGTTTAAAATAGAGTTCACACTCTACCCTGATTGGTGGCTTACTGCGTGTTTGACCAGTTACGTTTTTACCCGCTCATCAATAAAAAGAAATGACTGATTTTGTGAATGTAGTAGAGTAAAAAGTACGATATTTTGCTTGGAATTGTTGTGAAGATAAAATAAAAGTCTCCCCAAATGCAAACACTTGTAAAGTAAAGATACGCAAAAACTTCTTAAGTACTGTATTAATATATAAAACGAATTACACTTACTTTGTAACTGCCAAGCACCGGTTTTCTGAAAAGGTGTGCTAAAAAAATAAAACAAACATATTTTAAGAAAAAGAAAATCATTTAAATATGTGGAAAATTACATGAAAAGCTCATGTAAGCTGAGAAATCAGGACACATGCTTTCCATAATTGATACTATGGGGCTTTCAAAACTCATTAGTGCATTAGATTTTTTCCGACAAATAAACGTGCAAATCTAAAAGAAAATAATTCAACATACAATAATCTTACTTAATGTGTTGTAGTATTTTAGTTTGGTATGTTTTAGGGTTGAGCTCTGTTCAAATGGATTGTGTGTATCGGTCTGACCCTTTGACCTCCTAAACATAGCACAGATCCTTTGCGTGTAAACCTTGACCACCTGACCAAACAAACAACTATCCCTCACCAGGGCCATTACTGAGGTGACCTACCTCTGGTAAATTCATTGCAGGTCAACATCCATACAATCTGTTCTCATCTCGTCTGACTGAGACGCCACATTGAGGAGCGACAGCCGACACGGATTGACAATGCATCAAACGCTGATCCACCCACCCCCTCAATGATCTGCTTATTACCCATCACACACCCACACTACTCACCTGATGGCAGCACTCATTGACATTTGAAAATACAGATGGGAGTACACGCTGTTCTCCCCATCTCTGTGTCTTTATTTTTCTCCGACGCACAACTGCGGACTATATTACACACACGTACATACTCCTACACGTACAGCACATTGAGATAAAGCTTTAACCAGTGAAGGTAAATTAAATTTTCTTAAATCCAACGCATACCTTCCATAAATTCATGGCCCTGAACGCATTGAATCTGACTTTTTTGTTTACATTCTGCATCTTCCTTCCAACAAACGATCATCGTGCCTGAAGGGCAGTTGCTTTTGAATGCCAGTCTGCTGCTGCACCATGAACCAAGGTCATGAATGCTGCATGCTTTGAAAGCAAAGGTCAAGATTTATAACTTCTTCGCCCCCTCAGACTCCTCCGCATCTTTGTTCATCTTGTTCAATAAGCGATAGCACAAAGGCAGTACATAGGCGGCAACTTTTCAATCCTCCCTAAGTTCCACTCCATATTGTTTCCATAGAGATTTATCCTGGCAAGAGATAAAAGGAGATGCAGGTCGACTGAGGTTTATTTTATCATGAAGAAAAATAAACGTGTTACGCTAGCGGATTTCACCCGCTCTGACTGGGGCAGATTCGCTTTTTATTTGGAACTAAAATTAATTAAAAGCAATTGAACATACACGACTACATGGCAGTTTGGGAGGGTGCATATGGTGTAGCAAAATTCAGGTAGAAACAATATGAAAATGTTTCCTGCCACTTAACGTCAAAAAAACACGTTTTATGAAAATGAAATGGGAATGTTTTCACTTAGGCTACTTTTGAACCTTGCCTTAACTACTTGCCTGGAAAAAAAACATGTTGAGTATCGCTGGTTTAACAAATAAAAGATTCAGCCTGTCTAAAGATGTATAAAACCTTGATAGCTAAATAGGATTTTTCTCACGCAGTGAATGTCAGGCTGTGATCACGTTACTGATCTGATGCCAGCTGTCGGAGGCAATGAGCGACTTTTACTCAAGTGATAAGACAAAAACTGATTTCGATGACACTGATCCGCATTGTTGGCGGATTTCCAATTGTTAACCTAAAATCTTTTGAATTGAAAGTCTTTTAAGGTTATAATTGAGAGGCAGGTGGTCTATGTGAGTTGAACTGGAATTATATATATACATTTACAGCATTTGGGAGACACCCTTATCCAGAGCAACTAATAAATATAATATATATATCTGAGCAGGTGAGGTTTAAAAGCCTTCCTCAAGTTTTAACTCCTGACCTCCCATCAGAAGTCCAACATGGTTACCAGTGAGCTACCACTAATGCAACTTGACTTTGGTTTCACTTTTTGTGTGTGTTTGGGGGGGGCTTATAATGCCAGAACTTTGTTTTTTTTGCAAATGCATCAGTGAAACGTTTTATTGTAGGAGCTCTTGAACTAGGAACTAGTTTTGTCTATGTGATGGTTTTTTCCCACCCACACATAAATATAATGTTAGTATCTTTAATTGACCTGTCTTTCTCAGAGTTTCATCTTTGAAGTAAAAAGAAAATTAAAAAAAAAAAAAAAGCATGCTGCATATCCTAGCCAGAAAGGTTTTGAGTAGCTATTGAGCACTGTAAAGAGAGAAAGAAGCTAGTCTTTCTTTGGAGACAGATGGGATAATACACAGGCATGTATTATAGCAGGCAGAGATCAATCCTCTCTGAAAGAACCTGAATGTTAATACACTGAGGCACACCTTGCAATTTACCTCCGCAGCCCTCAGTGCCGATCCCTGCCCAGCTGTGCCAGACTGATAAGGTATATTAGTGTGTTCTTTTCTTTGGTGAATTTTTTTTCTACTTTTTCTTCTTGCTGTTCATAATGACTCATGGATCAGAAAGTGGTGCCAACAGCATGCAGATTAAGGCATACAGAGAAGCCCATTTGATCATATCAGTAGGGAAAGGAAAAGTACGATTTGCACCTAGCTTACCTCATGGGTCTCATACAGTGTTGATACAGAGATTTCAGAAATGCTGATCTACTGTAAACCTTTTTTTTAATTACGATAAAGAAATTATTTAAGCAGTACAAGCATTGGTTTAGGGTTTAGTGCAAGAGGCGCAATTAGCTCACCATGTACTCACCTTGACTACACGTGTCGTTTCGATCTGATTGCCGATGAGAAGTCACAGCCTTCTGCTTGCTGTGCCAGGAGGAACCTCTGCTCACTGCTGAATGCAATCTAAAGAATAGTGCGCCTGGGTTTGTCTAAATGAGTTTATTGACACGAATCAATCAAGTAGGACATGAAGAGAGAGAAAAAACAAAAAAACAAAGGAAAGGAAAAAGGACGGAAAACACTTTAAACACAATGTTACTTTGTATGCTAAAAAAGAAAAACACACACACAGAAACACACAAACCATACAGAATCCTTGCTTTAAATAATACAGTGGAGAAGCCGGCAAAACCATTCCATTCTTTTGGTTCATTAAGAAACATAGAAATAGTAAATGAAGTCTTGTTTCCTGGATTGGAATGGAAGGATTTAAGCGAATAAAACATCAGGACATATTCTTCCTTGTTAGATGTCAATTTATACTAGCACTGTCCTTTATAACATGTAGAGGAATCTAGACATTCGACTGAGGTATTGAGTGTCACAAAACACCAGCACATTGGCTAAGATAGCAGACCATGGCTGTCAAAGAGGCCACTGAAAGACAATCTCTGTAGTTCAAGCACCAAGGACAGCAGCCTTGATAGAAAAATATCAATCACGAAAAACACATACAAACAGTCCATGTGTGCTGTAGGACATTTTATGGCAGTTTGCATACAGGTCTTGTCCATTTCAGCACAACTCCAAACTGTTTAAAACAGAGAAAGATGCTGTTTGCGCATGTGCAATGTGGGGTGGATTCTGGGGTGGATTCTACAACCTGCCTACGAATGCATAAATAGTTAGTACGAAAGTTCATTTTAAGTGGCAAAATAACCCACTGCATTATTCATGAGCTGTTTTGTTCCTTTTACTTTACTTTAAGCCTTTCAGATTTGCATTTCCTTAACATGCCTCAGAGAAGTCCTTCAGTGTCATAAAGCATGAATCTTAAAAAATGAAATAAAATAAAAAAATACATGAAGTGATCAAACCCTTTAAGCTGTGGGAATGGGATAACCGCATGACCTTAAAAACGAAACAGAGCTGACTACTTGCAAAATCCTCAGAAATGTCAGTTTTCCCCAGCATAAGACATTTTAGACACTGACTTCTGAGTGTAATTTTTCTAAGAAACATTTTGTCAGGGAATATTATCATCAGCCCCCCACAGGGCCTATTGCTGTAAGTGGTTGATCATTTCTCTACATTAAAAAGATTATGAGGTCAGTATTCAATTATTTCTCATCTTAAATTCAAAATGGTGACAGTTATAGTAAAGGGATAGTACATTCTCTGCAAATATAGTGATAAACTGGTTACTGGAGAATTTTTCTGATACTGAGTCACTGTAAGTGCATTTTATATTGAACTGTTTTAAACAACATCTTTCATAGATACTGTGCACATCTCTGCAGACATACGTAACCTCTCTTGATCTTTGAATTAGAGCTACAAGAGCATGTATTGAATAGGGCATTCTATACAGTCCTGTAGTAGAGGCAGCTAGTGTTATTACGGTTATAGCTATTTCTTACAAAAGGTGCTTGAGGCGACTTGTAATTGCTTGTGATTTGTAACATATTAGTGATGTCAACATTTATGGTGTGATCAATGTCTACATGATGAGGGAATGACCTTTACTGAATGTGAATTCATGTGATCTATGGGCCAGGGTACATGTTGACTTTGTGAATTAAAAAATTTTAAAAAGACAGAAAAAAAAGCATACACACTTAGCAGTAGACACATCATTAGGCAGGTCTGTTCTTCCATTTTAGATGAATCATATATTGTGGATGCACACCAGGCTTTAGAGGTTACATAACCTCGATTTACAAATTGTGAGTGTTGCTGCCTTGGAGCCCCAGGATCCTGTGTTTCGATCCTGATCTTGGGTTACAGTCTGTACATACTTTTGAATTTTCTTCCATAGTCTCTGTGGGGGTACTCTGGTTTCCTCTGATGTCTGTATATTATGCCTTGGGATGGACTAATGTTCCATTCTGGTTGTATTCCTGACTTATTAACATTGTTCCCTGTTAAGATACAACTCCGCTTTGACACTGACCAGGACAAAAACAGTCACCAGATATGAATTAATTAATTCATGAATGAAGTTTTTGGAGATACTAGTTTGTTTATATTTTGCTCATGTCCACAAGGGTATTCTCTGGGTTCAGCAGTTTCCTTTCACCTGCCAAAAATATACACCAAACTCTAATTCAGGCTGTTCCCATCCACCCTTTTGATGATTCTGAATTCAATCAGAATGAAACAAAACTAATTACTAAAGATAAATGAATAAATGATTAAATGGATATATTAATTGATTAATATAATTACACGGTAAAATTAATGTTTGCATGGTTAGCAAATGGCCTTTATTGAATTTAAGACCATCGGAGCTCTGGTAGTGCACGGTACAGGTTGCCCTTGTGGACATTATATAACCTTGTTTTACAAATTGGTGGCATGTGGACACCTTCACAGCACTGCCGTTCAAACCTGCCCATGGGTTATGGGTTATGATTTTTCCATCACTTTGATTTAGTCCTCGTGAAGGTTTCCTGTAGGCTCTCCTGTGGGGTGTCCTCTTGCCTCCCACGTAATAGACTGGAATCCAATTTAGGGTGTATTCCTAATTTGCTGTTTTGGATTCACCAGAATAACTAGTGAAATTGAATTCATTTTTTAGATGCCAGAGGCTTTACTGATCAGATGTGCAACAAATGAGAGGGGAAAATTCATTTCGAAAAGCCATACCTCCACCCTACTGTACATGTTTTACATGCTTCAAAACAACACTAAATCTAAAAGATTTGAATAAACATAAAGCATAATTTAAAGTTTGCCATTTTAGAAATAGCCACCTATTCTGCTGGCCGAAGTGCCCATGCAGTGTACATTTGCCAAACCAACACTGCCCCCTCTTCCACAAAGTGAACCACAGTCTCCAGCAGCAGTGCGGCTTTTACATGACGGAGGCGGAGACTTCCATACGTGGCCCCGCCCATGTGAGCTACGTCACCCAACAACTCACGGAGCCGGCGGCTCTAGGGGCGTGTCTAAAAAAAATCCGACTGTGAGTCGTGCAACATCGCGGCGAGTGTCAGATTGTGTGAGAGAGTGATCGAGTGAGTGAGAGAGTGGAAGTGAGTGAGAGAGAAAGAGAGAGGGTGATGCTGCACCAAAGCGCACTTTCATCCTCCTCCATTTTTTGGGGGAAGCGCGAGCGCTGAACAGCAGTCCATGTTCACGTCTATTTTGCGTAAGCGCGCGCGCGCGTGACAAGAGATAGAGAAAGAGAGAAAGAGAGCGAGAGCGAAAGAGAGAGAGAGAGAGAGAGAGAGAGAGAGAGAGAGAGAGAGAGAGATCGCGCTTGGGCTATGTTCTCAGCGCACCTCAATAGTGCGCACTTTGCGCTCCAGACGCACCAAATCCACTCCAACCTGTCCCAGTGTGGCCCCTGAAGACTCCCCAGTTTCCAATGACGAGTTGCATTCTCCCTCCTTTTTTTCTTTCCCTGTTCTTCTCTTTTCCTCTTTCCTCCTTCTTCTCACCCCTCCATTCAGAAGTGTTGCGCGTTGAGTAAGCGACTCGGAGCATCAGTGTGAGTGAGAGTGCAACTGAAAGCAGTCGAGTCCATCCGTCTGAGGAGGGGGAGGAGGAGGAGAGGAGGAGGAGGAGGAGGAGGAATTACAGGGCAAAAGTAAAGCACCAAGCTTCCAGCGCCGTTCTTGTGGACCGTAGACTTTTTCTTCTTTCATTCTTTCTTTCTTTCCTATTTTTTCCTTTCTTTCTTTCTTTTAAAAGGACCCACCTCGCGCTTTTTTTTTTCCAGCTGGATACCGACTCAAGCTGCTCGATTTGCTCCCTGCGAAGAGATTTTGTTCGCTCTTCTTTTTTCTATTTCACTCCACTTGAGTCTCGGCTCCTCGGCACTTCATCTCCGAGATGCTGCTGCGTGACACGAATTGAGAAGAGTTGTCTTTTTTGGCACGCATTTGGCAAAGGTAAGCAGTATCTTCTATATGCATTTGGGATACATTATAATCAAAATTTTTTAAAAAGGACCCTTTTTTTTGTGCGCGCGCGCGAACTAAAGCCTCCTCAAATCGACCTTATGGCTGAGACGCATCTATGCTTGAATACGCCACTTTTTTACGTGCATCCTCTACATTCACTTTTGATAACCTAACTCAAATGCAAACCTTTAAACACGATTCGATCTCCTATGGTGCAACCTTTTCATCATCTATGGGATGCCCAGGATTATGCAGAAGAGCCGGCGTTTCCTCTCGTGCCAACCCTGATTTCTACTGAAATCTTTTTTTTTCTTTATGCAAAACTAATCGACCACGCATCCCTTATTTCCTTTTTCTTCCCCGAATATCTACCTTGTAATCCCCGTGTATGCAGTGCTTACTATTTGTGCAAATCCTATTTTCAAGACCTCGCGCGACAGCAACATCAAAAGGATTTTCACGTCATATTTGCGGCAGGATGATGGAGAGTCGTAACGGCGAAAGAAAGTTAAAAGTGGCCCTTTGCAAAATTGTTCTCACCCTGTGCACGTAACCGGTGCCTGGATTACAGTTGAGCAACTTAAAAATAAATAAATAAACATAAATAAAAAGAAAAAAAGGTCCATCTGCATGTTAGTTGCATATTAGACAACCTTTTTTGAAGAAATAACTAAACAATGTGAAAAAGTTGCAACAATATCAGTGAAAGTGAGAGACTTACTAACCTGTAGATAAAAAAAATAATAATAATAAACATGTTTACTGCTAGTAATGTGCTTTAGGCTGGCACTCCTGAAAGTGGGTTTATCCTGACAACCAGTAATTAACTTGTAGGAAAACAGCTTGAAGAGGGGAAAAATGTTAAATTAAGCAGTAGAACTGCTTTTTTCTAGTTTTAGAACAACGTTAGTGTTAAAACTTAGACTAGTACCGTGCCAGAGATGGGATTTTTCAAAAGATCCGTCTTCGCTCTCCAGTCTAATCGAGACTATTTCCAGACTTCCAAGATAAACTTGACTTATAAAACATGCAATAATATAAATGTGCAGTGCATCTGTGCATAAATGCACAGTGCATCTTGTTTCGTATTTGACTGCTGATTACTGCACCAGTGTTCCAAGACACCGACTTGACAAGAGTCGGGATCAAATCATGTTGACAAAGAATGCAGTCATTGTCTCGTTTTAGTCAAATTCGGAATCCGTTGCAGTGCGTGGTAGCTGGAGTGTCGTGATGATGCTAAATTAAACATCAAGTCAAATTATACTTTTGGATCTTTCCGTTCATAACATTTGGAACGCTTTTTTTAATCATACACTGAACAAACAGGCGTAATAAGTTCTTATTTGTGTCTGCATGCCTTTTTTTTTTTTACAATCAATTAGATAATTTGAATTGATAAAAATGCGGAAAAATCAGCATGACCTTTCAGATGTGGGAAGTACAGCCCAAGTTTTCGAGGATAGGAAACTTGTTGTTCATATCGTCATTCTACTATCCTTCAGGCTACCTAATCTGGAGAGGTAGCCTCAAGGGTATGTCTTTTGTACCAGAGAAAGTGAACGTAATGCTTCTTTAAAGCATGTAAGGTACAATTTTGTAGCTTAAGAAAAACGCAAACAGAAAACCTGCTGCACTTTTGTGGCTACATGCACACGAGACAGGAAACAGATATGTATCTGTAAACTAATTGTTTTTTTTTGACAGTGTCGATTAAATGATGTGAGTGTATTAATGAAGAAGTCGGTTATATCACACATACTGCGTTTTTTTTTTTTTTTTTTTTAAATAAGAGCAATGTTTTGGTTTTTTTTGGACATTTGAATTCATGTGGAATATTCAAAAAGCTACAAACATATTACAAATCGGCATACGTCTTTTTTTAATATTTGCGTTCGATGCCATTTGTGAGAGAAAGTTATTTATATTAACTTTATAGTGCTATTTGTTATAATTCCCAGTGATGGTACGATCATTTGCAATGCATGTCGTATTAACCTATCATATTTCTTATAAAATTTGAAAATATAACTATGCTAATCCTGATCTCATCCCCACCACTTGAGTGCCCTCTACTGACAAATCACCTTTTGTCCCATTGAAGTAAAAAATTACAATTCGAGCGCATAATTTTTTTTCTTTTTTTTTATTGCAAATTAAAAATAATGTTTCTATAAAAATGGATGTAAAGTGTGATAACTAGGTATGTTATGTATGTATGCTATGTATGGGGGAAAAAAATTAAGTCTTGTTTTGACAAGTCATTAAAGCCCACCTACTGTAGGCCTTCATAGAAAAATATAAAAGAACATTTTTACACGATAACACCCTGACCTTTACGGTGCCTTTTGTGCATTTTCTTCCACGCCATATAAAGACATAAAAACGTCTGCTTATGTCATTATATTACCACCCTTATTAAAGGTGAAATAGAGGTTTAGAAATAGCCTCTTGTTGCAATAATGAACTAAAGACAGGTTGATGATTACATTTCTAAGAAACATTGGACTGAAGCCGCCTCACACTCTTTAACTCATAGCGTAATTTTTGGCCTTTTTGCAGGCGCTGTCCAAATACATTTCATCGGATAAAATGACACGTCAACCCGCTGACACATTTTCCTATTGAAGCTGCTCACAGGAAATTAATGGATGCTGGACTTAGAAATTAAAATAAAAGTTTTATCAAACTAATTTATAGCTCGAATCAACAGAGTAGAAAAGGAGAAGAACATTAGTTTGGTAGCTATTTAGTGCATGGAAACTTTTGCACGAACGCCTGACATGGCTTTTCGCCTGCGCAATCATTGTTGACAGCTAAGAATCGACTGTGTTGAATTAAGCACATCTGTTTATCTTTTCCGATTGACACCCTATTTAGTATGTTAATACCTCAGTATCGATCAAGCTCAAGCGTTTCGGATCAGCATGCCAGACCAACTTTGTGGCTGCACTTTTAAATATTGGAACTGATTTGACCTTTAAACTTCACTCTCTCTCTCTATTAGGGGTTTTTCAATGCGATTTTCACATGTCTTTAGAGCTTTGATTTGGATATAGTGAAATAAGTCAGCTGAGGTTGTGAAAGTGCTGCTTTGCTTGTGCAATATAGCCGTCCACTTGCATGTACTAGAAATTCATAAGCTGCCTCTACTATATTCATGGAGTGTTAAAGCAGAATAATGAATAAAAAGAGTCACGCATGGATGTGAAGCTTGACATCCCGAGTGGAGAGGAGGGAGAGCAGGTAGGGGGAGGGAGGCTGGCAGGACAGAGAATGGCCTCGTGTTGCTGATGGCAGGAGGTTGCGGGTGAATTCAAATAAGACGCCGAAATGTCAAAGAAACGAAGTACATTCAAACCGATTGGGAGCACGAAGCTCGACTGATGAAATGAACAAGTTGAAGTGAGTGACACGCTTTAGGCACTTGTCCCAGATTAACTTCCATAAGCACCTTTAATAATTCCGTGCAACGCCTCCTCGGTTTAATTACAATTCTGACTTCGCTCAGAGGTTATAATCTCTGAATATCATGCAGAATTCACCACCCTGGCTGCCGAGGCAGAAGACACCATACAGACAATTATTCAAAACAGCCATCCCATTGCAATGTAAGCTGAAATGCTCTGGGGCTGCGGAGATATTTTCTTCCTTGACAGCTTGGCTCATAATAAAAACAGGCAGCTCAGTCCATCACATTGTCATGTAAAGCGATCCAGAGTCGGTGTGTTCCTCGGCTCAGGCTCCAGAGGGATGGGTGGCTTTTGCCTACCCTGTGGATTCTATGGTCCAGCGCTCAAAATAGATCATCGGAACCCATTGCAAGCAGAAAAAGCATCCTCGGTGACACATGTGATTTCTCTTGACACGAGCTCCCGATGCGCTGGCATGCTGGAAGTTTCTCAAAGATTGAGAAAGTTGAACCTTCAAAGCTCTGCAAATCTATGCTGGGTGGAGTTTGGAGAGTTATTTCCCAAGAGGGAAAGAAGTCTGAGTGTAAAATGGCTATACATGCTTTGCAACAAGATAAACTGTCCTAAATATGGGGAGGAATGGCGTGTTTGCTCCCTAGTGGAACTGACTAATCCCAGCTCCATGTCCCTGGACTGAAAAGCTTCTTACAAAATGCTAAACAGTGCTCACTGTTGAGCGTATCCCGTGTTATGGTGCATATTCTGTCTGCGCTGTTGTGTTCTATTTTCGGGGGGCCGTATTGTCAGCAGGACTGGATATATCATTATTTCTGGATATTGTTGAATATACTGAGGAAACAAGCGATCTTGAATTGGATCGTATTGTATAGCTCACAAGAGAGCTTTAAAAGTGGTTTCAGTTATGTTGAGAATTTTTTTTTAAGTCTTTTCAGTACCACTCTTAATGTAAGGTAGAGCAATCTAGATCATCTTTTCATCTTTTATTCACCACACTGTAATGTGTTCCTTCGCCGGCGAGTTCTTATTATTTGACATTTGTTGGGCATAGACTTGGACTGACTGTCTTAGGATCACAGTACAGCAGGTGTGTAATAATTGCTCTCCCTTAGCTGGCTGAAAATTGGTCCGAACTTCAAAGAAAAGCGAATTATGAGCTCCATGTGTTTATTTATTTATTTCTTTATTTATTTTTTCCCACACCCACCTATCAATTTGTGTATCAGTGTAAAGAATAAGCTGCTTATTGCTCACTGCCATGTAAATACTGTGTACAGAGCTCTTTTACCCAGCGAACCTTTAATGAGTATCTCCAGAGTTTCGCTACAGAGCGCACGCTCCGAGTAACACAACATGCCCCTGACAGCACAGACCTGAGCTCACTGCTGTTTGCATTTCTGACACATCAAAACAGGCTCCGTGACCCTGTCTATGTAAAGAAGCCTTCCCTTTTCTTTTTTTTTTTCCTTTTTGCAGAGAGTTGATGGAAATCCACTGAGAAATGTCATGCTCATTTCATCAACTTATCATGCATATTTGATGGAGAGAAGCCAATCTTCATGGATGGTCTGTCTGCTACCAAGGCCAGGAAATATATGAATCAAAGATTGGACTTATCGGTAGTCTAGGTGCCCAGGACATACGCATTACTTGCGAGTCTATTCGTTTTTAATTCAGAGAACCCCAGCAGACATGTAGGCTTAACAACCTGGAGAAGAAAAAAAACATATATAGTTCTTATTGATTGTTTTGCAAAACAAATGTTTTTATTTGAAGTGCAGTTATGTTTAAACATGATTCATGCATCTTGTTTAATTAAAATCCGACAACATGCTGCACTACCCACATCACCTGAGGTGTGACCTGGTGCTTATAGAATAGAATGATTATGGAAGGCATAAATGGATGGCATGTGATTTTTTAGAATCAGGGATATTAAAATCTATTCAGAGAATTACATTTTAGTGGAAAGCTGTCAACTTCTAGCATATCAAGAAATACACATTTTTAAGTATAATACAAATATACTACACAACATGGATTTAATAACACAAATGGATATCTGACTTTTTGTTAAAACACAAACACAGCAACCTACACAATTGTTTATATTTCTCTTAGACAGTATTAAATCACATAAAAGCTAGTTTACTCATCTACCACTTCCAGTCATGAATACACAAGCTTCAATGTGCACAACTTGCTTTCTAATGAATTTATGAATTTTCCACCCAGGTGTTCATTAGAGCTCCTTACGTCTGCAAATAACTAACCACAATGATCTTATAAATCATAAAGATTTTATTCGTGTCCCTCCATTTAAAATATTAAACAAACGTTCAAAAAAGAACATTTTATGTTTCACTGTGCTTGTTCTTCCATCACATATTAGATGCATTAATATGCTAAAGTTATATTTAATGCAGCCTTCCTTCCTTCAAATCCATCAACTCCTGGGGCAAAGCTTTTTGGAGTTGGGCGAATTAAAGATGCATAGATTGCACTTTTTAAACTTTCATATTGTTGCCATTGCTTTGATTAGAAGAAAGAAAACTCGACTAGGATGGCTTTTCAGTGCATCTGGGGAAATTACACAAATCACATTTTCTTACAGAAATAGCACAGCATATGAAAATGTGTAAAAAGTAACATTACTTAGACTTCCGGAGTGTTGGGCATCTTCCATACTGGTTTCCAATTACTTTTCCCCGTATACAGGGAAGGTCTGGACACTCTGGCAGCATTCAATTATTTAACATATATTTATATACTGGACTGTGGTAGCTAATTTAAGGGAAGCACACAAATGTAAATTCAGGAAACAAGTCATGAAATGTGTTTGTATTCTTCTAGGGGATAATTATAATTAGTTAGAGCAGGGATGTATTAAATTCTCAGTTTAAGACTATAATGGTCATTTAGAGACTAAGGATGTGCGTACAATTATCACTTCCCATTCTTGCTGTTTTTGTGAAAACTCCTATTCACATGGGTATATCTTTCATTTTGTGATTCTTATGATTTATGGTCATGCAAGATTGAATTCAATACTTTCCAACTGTATATTGAATACTGTTTTGTTATTAATAATAATCAGAAATAACTAAAATATACCTTTTAAGCATGTACTTTAAATGCTTTTGGACGATTTGTAAAAATATTCCTCATAGAGCAGATCTGACGTTTAGTCAAGTGATCAGATAAATGCATTGTGGGTATTTGTAGAAAATGTATTTACTTATTTACTAAGTGGGGGTGGGAGATTATATATAATAAGAGACTGCTTTCAAAGATGAACACATAAGAGCTAATTAACAGATTTTCTGTGAGTATAAAGGATATTATCAATTAAGTTGTTAAAGCATTATTTTGAATGTTATTGATGGAATTTTTTTTTAACCACTTACATTTTTTATTATTTGGGTCAAAAAACAACATTATTTTGCTGGAATTTGGCAATTCCACTGTGTGTTCAATGTTTAACGTAAGCATGGCAAAATATCTAATTGGTGTATTTTAGATGGTTGTTTGTTTGAGACTTTTTTTTAAGAAAATACAGTACTAGGTTGTACATTTGCTTTATTTTCCCAAAGTGGTTAAAAACATTAATTAGGGTGGTTGTCAAAGTTAAGTGAACCTGTACCAGTTTCTTGTCCATACAGTCATCATTTGATGTGGAGCACCAAAGGTTAATTGTGTTGAACACCATTAAATGTTGATATGTCCAAGGATTTGATATGCAGCCCTTCTCCTCATTTGTTAAAATGTGAAAGGTCATTTACAGAATGGGAAAAAAAGAGAATGGTGAAAAGAACTCTAATTATAGTCAAATGTGTAATTGTGTGTTACATGGTTTTGTAGTACAACAATTATCGTTTCTCCTTCTCTTGTCTTCTCTTATTACCATAGAAATTACAGACCTCCCAAGACAAATCCCCACCCACTCCGAGCATGGACTTGTTGAGTGAATCCCATGTGCTGGTGCTTTTCCTCACCTGCCTGGTGTCACTGTGCTGGGCCCAGGAGAAGGATTACACGGTGAAAGAAGAACAGCCAGAGAACGTGCGCATCGGGAACCTGCGCAAAGACTTGGACCTAAACCTGGACCCCAATGTTAAGCTGTCCACAGCTCTGGAGTTCAAACCCGTCTACAAGTCTGGAGAGGTTCCGTTGGTGAGGGTGGAGGCCAGCACGGGTGAGATCTTCACGACATCTAACCGCATAGACCGTGAGAAGCTGTGCTCTGGAGTCTTCAATGAGAAACGCTGCTACTATGAGATCGAGGTGGCTGTTCTGCCCGACGAGATCTTTCGCCTGGTCAAGATTCGCTTCTTAATTGAAGACATTAATGACAATGCCCCGCTGTTCCAGTCTACCGTCATTAACATCTCCATTCCCGAGAATACAGCCATCAATAACCGCTATCCGGTACCCTCAGCCTTCGACCCTGACGTGGGGCTTAATGGAATACAGCACTATGAGCTTGTCAAGGTGGGTGCACTGGTCTCCTGTGAGTCATTTAATTACTACTGCCTTTATTAGATCCTTAAGAGGTAAAAAAAAAAAATTAAAAAAAACAATAGTAGTGCTGGGTTTATATTCAGGGTCTTCCACAAGTAATTGACTGAGCTTATTTAAAGTAACATACTGATTGCAAAAAATAAATAAAAAAATATTACAAAATTAAATAAAATGTGACTACAGTATATTAAATATTCACTTTTCCTACTAATATGAAAATATTGTAACGTTCTCAGTGTCTTTGTGTAACTTATGTATTAGGAGTAGAATGCATTAAAGAACTCACAACACAAAATATGATTCAAACTCCATTTTTATTTTAAAATCTTTATTTATGCAGTGATTGCATTTAGACACGTTGTGGAACTCTGACTGGAAAGTTTATTTTCATAAATAAAAAAATATTACAAAATTTAAAAAAAATTGACTACAGTATATTAAATATTCACTTTTCCTACTAATATGAAAATATTGTAATGTTCTCAGTGTCTTTGTGTAACTTATGTATTAGGAGTAGAATGCATTAAAGAACTCACAACACAAAATATGATTCAAACTCCATTTTTATTTTAAAATCTTTATTTATGCAGTGATTGCATTTAGACACGTTGTGGAACTCTGACTGGAAAGTTTATTTTCAGAGCTTGATTAAGGCTGTAACACTTCAAAACACAAAAAAGGCACAACTGACATTAATATGTGAAAGAGCAATTTGTATCTCCTTATGAGAATTAGCTAAATCCATGCCTTCCATGTCTGATTAAGTCACCAATTTGCATTTTTAAAGAGCTATAGCTGCCAAGGCATCTCTAGTGCAACACTCCAATGCTTGTGCTTGGAAAATGACCAAAGTAACATTACAACATAGCTGCGTATTAGAATAAATATGTGCGCCTTCTGCTTTTGGCTTGATAATTCAGTTTATTCCTTTTTTTGAACTTGAGAGAAATCTCTTAGTTCCAAATTGGATATGCAAACATGAATCAAAGGCAAGTTTAGTCACGCTGGGACAAAGTGAAGGCCGGATACAGACGAAAGAGGATGTATTTCTGTCCTCTGAGCTGGCTGCAAACATCACTTGAGTAGCATCTGACCACGAATCCACTTCTTGGACTGTGTTTGGTCCACTGACAGATAGCAAGTGCGAGTCTGTAATCTCTCACACAGTCCTACTTTACCCGGAGAGACGAGCTGATCTACAGCGTGGCGAAGCTTGATTAGCATCGTGGCAGTTTTTGCACGTACAGTGAAAAGCTGTGCTCTGAAAGAGCTATGCCAGAAATATTTTTATTTATTTATTTTTTGCTTGTCGCATGCTCACGGCATATTTGCAAAAAGAGGAAGCCTTGACTCATGACACGGGTGTGAAGTCTTGCCTAAGCCAGTTTTATACCACAAGTGCCATACTGTAGAAATTTTCAAATATTGTTGTCAGTATGTGTGGATAAAATCTTTTGTAACAACATGGCTCTGTTCATTTATATAAATGATTTTAGTAGACTATCATTTCTATTGCACTGGCTCATTCATGGAAACTTTTATTATAAATATAGCTTTCTGGAAGGAGTACCGAGTACCCTCAGCAAGAATATTCAGCTCAGAGGACTTTTGCAGTTTATATATTTTTTTCTTATTATTATACTTCAAGAAATAGGAAATATCGAGAGGCTGGCAAAGGGATGGATGCAATAGTGTTAATGAAAACTGAAACTTTCTAACTTGTCTTGTTATACAATATTCATTGGTTTAAAATAATATTAATAAATGAACACATCCCATAAATAAATGAATAGATTGTATTGCATTGTCTCGTTTTAGAGTATTTTTGAAAGCGTAGGCTCAACTTAATGGCATTAACGCCTTACATTACCTCGTCATCTATTATTTTCATAAAACAGCACACTTATCGTATCCTATTCTTTATTTAACTGATGAGCAGTATTTATTGTTCCATCAGCATTAGTGTTGCTATGTCACCTGGAATGGTGGACGCATCAAGGTCAGTCTGGTGAAAGTAATACTATGAGTTACTTGGGCGGTGGGGGGGGCATTCCATTAGATGAGATTTTATCACTTAAAGAGAAGCTTTTTTTACAAGTTCTGTCTAGAGGCATGTGGATCAGATCAGGCTCATGGGATAAAAATATTGACTTTTCTGTTGTGGGTTCCACCCGACTCATTGTTATTTTCACTCCTCCATTTAAGCACTCTAACCCCACATTAAGATACCTATCCCTCCCCTTTGACCACTTATATGGCTCATGGGGAAATTTCACTATATGGTGGTTCTGTACTTAAATAAAACAGTACGAGAAGGCTTTTTCTTATTCCACGAGCCAGGATCTCATTACATCGGATGCTGTGTTAACATTGCCGGTGTGTTTGGTGTGTGCTCGTTCAGTTAAGCTCATTTGCATGCACATTTAATTCACCAGTTACGTTGTTGTAGCTGCATCGGCGGCGGCCAAGGAGGTGATGCACTCATTAAAACATTAATGATCAAGAAGTGACAAGTGAAGAAGTGACTGGCATGAGACCTTTTTTAACATTTCCATACCAGGCAAGCTGTAATGAGATGTCCTCTTTTTGAACAAACTAATTAACGTAAGGCTTAAAGCTGATCAATCCAGAAGTTTGTTACCTTGGGGATAAATAGGTTGAAAGAAAGAGCACTCATGGTCTGTGGATAGTCATTAGCACACTGAGTTAAATCTGTATGAGTAAACATAAAAAAAAAAGAAATTGGATCTAGAAGAACCCTTATGGTGATGGCAGAATTATTTCTGTTAGTGCTCTGGACAGAAAAGAAAAAGCTTCGAGCCATACTGTTCACTTTCATTCGGTTCCAGATATTATTTGTGGCTGGATTTTGGATGGGGGCTGTTCCACTGAGACATCTCTTGTGTTTTGGTCTTTGCCAAATTGTGTAAATATGATCCGAGCTGGTAACAATGGGGAAAAGGCAAAGCATATGGTCAGAGTATTGATAAAAAAGTAAGAGTGTACATCTTTATAGCCTAATTTGTTCAATTACACTTGAGGTCTTTGTACATACAAATGACCTACATAAACACAAGTGTGCTAGGTATAGATTTTTACTCTCTTATTTAACCTTAATGCAAGGTCAATTTATTGATTTATGATGCTAGGCGGGTCAACTGTGGACAACAATAATCTCAAGATATATTATTATTATTATTATTATTATTATTATTATTATTATTATTATTATTATTATTATTATTATCTGCTTTTGGAATACATTATCACTGTAGCATGTACCTCTTAAACATATAGTATAGCTGGTATCAATTTCAGAATCTTCTGGGTGTTATCCTCCTAAGAAACAGATTCACCTTATGTGTTTCTCTTATTAAGCTGCAGGTCAGTGGGTATAAATATGTAGACAATCCCAGCCAGCATGCATATTACTTTTAGATGATTGTCACTTCCCTTGGGCTGGTGATTCATGCTCTTTTGACTCTTTCTTAGGATGCCTGAAGGTAATCACAATCCCCCAGCCTCATTCTGTATGGGCAAAACTGGAACAAAAGTGTTGCTTGATAACTCATGCAGCCCTTGGCCATAGGAAAAAAAAAGCCTGGTTCTATTAGATCCACTGGGTATTGTTTGCAGCTGTGCATGTAAACACAACCAGATATAGACTACTTAAAGTTCGACTAAAAGATATTGTCTTCACATGCCAAATAACCCATGGCAATGCCATGGTATTGTGAGAAAAATATTGAGAAATATTCGATGTAGTCAACATTTCTTTTATGGGAAACAGCAGATGAAATATTTGCAACATTAAATTATACAGTAAAACCTCATTATCCACCATGATTTTAATTAAAATTTGAAATAAAAAAAATCCAGAAATACAGTAACCATTAATAATTTTTTATTTTAATTCGAAGTAACATGAAAGTAGTGGAATCTCGTACTATCCTGCCTTGGACATTAATTGTGCCTATGTCCAGCATCTCCTTTTTCCCTTCTCCCCTTGGGGTCACCACAGCAGATCATCCGTCTCCATACTACTCTGTCCTCTACATCTGCCTCTGTCAAACCAACTACCTACACGTCTTCCTTTACCACATCCATAAACCTCCTCCTTGATCTTTTTCTTTTCCTTTCTCGTGGCTCCATCCTCAGCATTCTCCTACCGATATACCACATGTCCCTCCTCTGCACGTGTCCAAACCATCTCAATCATGCTGCTCTCACTTTGTTCCTGAAACGTCCTACATGAGCTGTCCCTCTAATAAACTTGTTTCTAATCCTGTCCATCCTCGTCACTCCCAATGAAAATCACAGCATCTTCAGCGCTGTTACCTCCAGCTTCACCTCCTGTCTTTTAGCTAATGCCACTGTCTCTAAATCATACAACATAGCAGGTCTCACCACAGTCCTCTAAACCTTCCCTTTCACTCTCGCAGATACCCTTCTAT
Source organism: Silurus asotus (assembly GCA_024362625.1). NCBI lineage: Eukaryota > Metazoa > Chordata > Actinopteri > Siluriformes > Siluridae > Silurus > Silurus asotus. The sequence continues at coordinate 27,498 of MU586519.1, forward strand.
CACAAACCATTCCTGTCACTCTTTTCCACTCACTCCACCCTGCCTGCACTCTTTTCTTTACTTCTCTAACACACTCTCCATTACTTTCCACTGTTGACCCCCAGGTACTTGAACTCCTCCACCTTTTCCATCTCTTCTCCCTGCATCTGCACCACTCCACTGCCCTCCCTCTCATTCACACACATGCTGTCTGTCCTACACCTTCTGACTTTCATTTCCCTTCTCTCCAGCGCATACCTCCACCTCTCCAGGCTTTTCTCAACCTGTTTCCTACTTTTACCACAAATCACAATATCAGTCCTTATGTCCAGCATATTCATTTTATATAGCACTGAGTGGCTATGTCACATCAGATCATCAAATAAAGTAATAATAAATCAATAACCTTTATTTAGCATAATAATGACCACAAGGTTTAAGAGTAACAGTGCTATTGTTGTACCTTTATTATAGTTATGTACACTACGGTAGGGTATGTGTGTAGGGGGGGATTATTTACGTTCAGATGGCTCTGCCTTGCTCCTTAAAACTAACAAGGGAAAATAATCTAACTGAAATAAAGAAGAATTCCACACACTTTTGATTGACAGTGTATTTAAGCCACACTAAAATAGGATAGTAAATATTAGCCATATTAATTAGTGATTGTGAGAGTAGTTTTCTCTAAAGTTCATTGCCAATTATTTTTATGGTTCTGCGATTAGATCTCTCTACTCATTATGTGTTTACAGACCTGAGCCTTGTATTCATGGCCATGTAAACACGTAGAATTGGTTTTACCTCAGTCCGTGCAAAGAACTATTAAAAGTTATTTCATATTTCCACATTTTTTGAACATGGCTCTTGCTATTACAGTCACTATATACAATATATACAATCCAGTAATAGCATGCTAAAGTCTTACTTGTGTAGAGGTTTCACAAGAAAATGTGCAAAAAAAAAAGAAAATGTTGCTCCAAATGTACTGCCTTATTATTCAGAAAAGAATTACATGTACCCCAGACGACAGAAAAAATTCATGGTCTACTAGATTCAAATATAAGTAGAAGAAAAACCAGAAGTATCGACAAAGGTTTTACTCTGATCTCACACCAGAAATGAATCAAATAAGAATTGTGGAAATGAAAACTCCAGCAGCAATGACAATAACATACAATACTGTATAATGAAAAAAGAAACACACCTGACCATGCATAGTCGCTACACTACCCTACACGCAATATGATTTAAGCCGGAAAACATGCTGGTGGCCACACTTTCAGCTGGGATGTCTGTGCTACAGAAACAACAGTGTGCCTCATAAAAATGTGGACACAACTGGCTGACCTCAGGCCCTGACTGTTTGGTTAAAAAAAAAAAAAAAGCAGAGGGCCACACGTTGTTCTGTTCTCACTCTTCCCCCTTTCTTCAAGGTCTCCCTCACAGATTTAATGCCTACAGCTCTTGTCTTTTGTCATGCTTGCCTCTTTCACCACAGTCTTCGCATTTTCCCTGGTGTCTTTTCGGTCTCCATAACCTCTCTTTGCAGCAGTGTACCTTAAATAGATCACAATCAAAAACCAACAACCCTCTCCTCCTCCAGTCTGAGGTTCCTTCTGATGGGCTCTTTTCACATTTCTGGAAGTAGCCTTTAGAGAATAATGCTGCCTCAGCTGCAACAACAATGCAATGAAAGAAAGTCAAATGGAATGAACAACGATTTTATACGATGGATTCCAGGTCACATAGTTAAATACTTTTTCCCCATGTGTAAACACTCAATTAACTGAAAATACAGCTAGCTAACTTGAGCAAAATAATTACTATCAGTGATAAAAGTGTAAAATGTTTTTTTATTTTTTATTTATTTTCACTAAAATTGTTTTTGTCACGAACTCGTTAGCTTATCTGGCAATTACATGTTTACTATTGTGGTAAGCACCAGATAAATAATACACAATATTAACTAAACACACAATTTTAGCTACTTATTATGAACGCTAATATTAGTTAATGTAACCTTACAATTGCTGTAGTTTGCCTTCTGGTTCTTGTTGAAAAAGACCCATCTAGCAAATAATCTCCATCACAAAATTATAGAAAAAAAAACAACTCTTTACAGAAAGAAAGGTTCTTTCTGATTAGCCCCTTTCACATGTTTTGGAAGTAGCCTTCAGAGGGTAATGCTTCCTCAGCTACAACAACAATACAATGAAAGAAGGCCGAATGAAATCACCCTCCATTTATAAGATGTATTATAGGTCCTGCAGTTAAATACTTTTCTCTCGTCCTTCCTCCCATTTATGTCTCCCCCAAAATATGTGCAAAATAGAATCATATTTTAGTGTGATGGGAAGCTTATCTCAAAATATAAATGTTTTTTTTATTATTAGTTTAGCATGAATGTGCTTTAGATTAAAATACTTCAAGGAGACTTATTGTTTCTCAGATATACTAACACTCAGTAGTGCTTTTGCCCGTGTAATTCTCGTTTGCTTTACCTTCAGAAAGGAGTGAATATGTTGACAGCTTTTAGCTTTACGGAGGCTGATCTGTAATCATAAATATTAGTGCTGGTTTAAAAAGGCAAGGCAATTACTTTGAACAGTAGAAGCTGGCCTCTCTTGGGGATTACATGTGCATTTCTCTTTCTCTTTCTCTCTCTCTCTGTCTTTCTCTCTCTCTCTCTCTCTCTCTCTCTCTCTCTTTCTCTCTCTCTCTCTCTCTTTTCCTTTAGGCTTTAACCCTCCTTTTGACAAAAGCTCTTTTTTTAAAAGCCCCTTTTCCCCACTGTGTAATTTATGGTGGTCCTGCAGCATATTTAAAATAGAAGCTTATCTCTATGGCTTCCTTTTTTGTCTTTCTATGTATCCTTAAGTAGAAGAAATGTCTTCAATATACCACACCAGTCTCATTGTAAAATTGAAAGGTAAAACCTCATTTTAGGTGTAGTGCCAGGCAGTGCACTGAGGGGGGAATCAGCCTACATTTATAGTTTCATTAATTGGCTAGACAGATTGCTTTCTGCTCTTCAAATATTTTTGCCTCGTTTTCTTTATACTCCTTCACTTAACTTGTATTTAAGCATCAGCTTAGTCTCCTTTATCTGTCCAACTATAACCATCATTAAAAAGAGGACAGAAATCAGGAAATTTCACAGAAATGCTATATAATAAGAAGGATATTTTTTTATAGTGACCTCAAAAGCAGTTTCTGCATTAGTTTTTATGTAAAAAAAAACAAATATGGTTTGAAAATTGAATTTTGTCTATTTTGTTCTTTTTTTCATTAAAACGGTCTTGACTGTTTCCCATATAATTGATTTGATTAACTTATATATAAAAATAGTGTAAAGCACAACAACCATTCAGCGCACACTTTCATAAGCTTTCATAAGTGGATCATATTCCCTGGCTGTGTGTTTTAAGTCTATATTTTTTAAGACCTTATACACTTTCTAATAGGATTAAATAACTTTATTTAAGGTTTGTAGCTGCTGCTGACTAAATGTCTATTTTAAGCAAAAATACATCATATGACAGTTTTTGATATTTTGGGGTTGTGCTTTATGTGTTTATAAAATGATGTAATAAAAGCCATTATTAGTCATATTTAGGAAAATAGACTTTAACACAGACACTTTAATATGCTATTTAAAAAATAAATAAGCAATGTATTCAAAATCTTATTGTTTTTTTCTTCTCGTTTAGAGTGTGGGTGAGTTTGGTCTGGACATCATTGAAACTCCAGAGGGAGACAAGTGGCCCCAGCTTATTGTCCAACAAAATTTGGATCGAGAAACCAAGGACACTTTTGTGATGAAAATCAAAGTGGAAGACGGTGGCACACCTCCAAAGTCCAGCACAGCTATCCTCCAGGTCACGGTCTCAGATGTAAATGACAATCGGCCAGTGTTCAAGGACAGTGAGGTGGAGGTGAACGTGCCCGAGAATGCCCCTATGGGGACATCAGTCACACAACTCCATGCAAGTGATGCTGATCTTGGCTCCAATGCCCAGATTCACTTTTCCTTTAGCAATCAAATCTCCTCGGTATCCAGGCGGCACTTTTCTATTGACAGTTCTACTGGATTGATTACAGTCAAGCAGCCATTGGACAGAGAATCCAACCCAGTCCACAAGCTTATAGTCTTAGCAAGTGATGGCAGCACCACACCATCAAGGGCTACTGTCATTGTTAATGTAACAGATGTTAATGACAATGTTCCATCCATAGACACACGGTATATAATAAACCTTGTTAACGGCACGGTCTTGTTATCTGAAAATGCTCCTCTAAACACAAAAATAGCTCTAATTACAGTGACTGACAGGGATGCTGACCTTAATGGTAAAGTGACATGTTACACGGATCATGACGTACCCTTTCGGTTGAAGCCTGTTTTTAATGACCAATTCTTGTTGGAAACTGCGGCCCCCTTAGATTACGAGACAACTCGAGAGTATGCCATTAAGATAGTAGCATCAGATTCAGGGAAACCACCTTTAAACACATCTGCAATGGTCCTCATTAAAATCAAGGATGAGAATGATAATACTCCAGTTTTCCCTCAGCCGGAGATTCAGCTGTCCATCCCAGAGAACAATGACCCTGGCACACAGCTGATAAAGATCAGTGCCACTGATGCAGACAGCGGTTCTAATGCCCTTATTATTTACACTCTTGGTCCAGATGCACCTGAGGGCTTTAACATAGATTCACGTTCTGGCATACTCTCTGTAAGCAAGCGATTGGACAGAGAAAAACAGGAAACCTATTCATTTATAGTGATTGCAAGGGATAATGGATCTAATCCTCTGCAAAGCAATGTCACCGTGAAGTTAATTGTCCAAGACCAAAACGACAACAGTCCAGCCTTCACCCATCCAGAGTATAATTTCTACGTACCTGAAAACTTGCCTTTGTATGGAACCGTCGGCTTGATTACAGTTACAGACGCAGATGCTGGGGACAATTCAGTGGTTACGCTCTCAATTATAAATGGGAAGGACAATTTTATAATTGACCCCAAAACTGGTGTAATTAAACCAAACATTACATTTGACAGGGAGCAGCAAAGTTCCTATACCTTTATAGTCAAAGCTGTGGATGGAGGATTAATTCAGACAACTTCATATGCCAAGGTCACCATCAATGTTGTTGATATTAATGACAATCGGCCGGTGTTTGTCATCCCACCTTCCAACTACTCCTATGACCTAGTCCCATTCACAACCAGCCCTGGCTCTGTGGTGACTCGAGTGTATGCCATTGACAATGACACTGGCATGAATGCCGAGCTGCAGTACAGCATTATTGGAGGGTCACCAAGAGGACTGTTTGCTATTGACAAAGCTACAGGAAACATTACATTGCAGGAGAAGATTGTTAGTGCTGATCAAGGTCTTCATAGGTTGGTGGTAATGGTCAAAGACTTAGGACAGCCAGACCCATTGCATGCAATTGCGCTTGTTCACTTGTTTGTGAACGATACTGTTTCCAATGCAACGTTCATTCAGGAACAAGTCCGAAAAAGTATGGAGACACCCTTGGACAGAAACGTTGGGGACAATAATGTAATTCCTCAGAACAATGGCTATGTAATTGTTGTCATAGCTATAATTGCTGGCACTATGACTGTAATATTGGTGATATTTGTGACTGCCTTGGTACGTTGTAGACAAACACCAAGGCACAAAGTTGTTCAGAAGGGCAAGCAAAGTGGCGAGTGGGTATCACCAAACCAGGAAGGTCGACAAATCAAAAAGAAGAAGAAGAAAAAGAAGAGGTCCCCTAAGAGCTTGCTGTTGAACTTTGTCACCATTGAAGAATCCAAATCTGAAGATAATACTCATGAGCACATCAACGGAACCCTGGACCTTCCTGTTGAGCTTGAGGAGCAGACAATGGGGAAGTATAATTGGGCCACCACACCAACCACTTTTAAACCTGATAGCCCTGATTTAGCCAAGCATTATAAGTCAGCTTCTCCCCAGCCTACCTTTCAGATCAAACCAGAAACCCCAGTGGCTCCCAAAAAGCACCATGTCATTCAGGAACTCCCTTTGGACAACACATTCGTAGTTGGCTGTGACTCTCTCTCCAAATGCTCCTCCAGCAGCTCCGACCCCTACAGTGTCTCAGAGTGCAGCTGTCAAGGAAGCTTCAAGGCACCTGGGCAAATTCATACCCGACAGGTAATTCACAACTTTCTTTTTTAATCACTTCACTATTCCTGCTTGCTCTCCTCATCTAGCTGCCCTTCTGTTAGAATGATTCTGGGTGGAGGTTGGCAGGGGCATGGGCAGGGATTCAACCACACAAAAGCTCAAACATGCATGAATGCCCATCAGCACTGAGTATTGAAAAAGCTGCTGGGAAAAAAGCTTACACCTAAGGAGAAGGCATCTGTTGTACTTTTGGCTGCTAGCATTTATCAATCAGAGAAAGCGTTTCAGTTATATTCAATAAAAAAAGAAAACATGCTAAGCTATCCATGACAGAATTAGGAAAACTGCCACAGTTTAAGTTAAACACCAGCTGTAAGACTTTAGGAATGATAGATTCAATAACATTATTCAGTATAAAAGTACCCAAGTGAAATGGTATTATTTTCTTACCAAGAAGGGTTTCAATTTATACAGTAATTATTAGGTGTACAAAAATAAGAACGATCATCTTTTCAGCACAGAAATGGTTGAATGTTTGATCATGATTGACATATCAAAACCAAGTATGCTTGACAACAAATCAAATCAAAGATACATTCCACAGGCAGAGCTGAACAGATGCACATGGTTAAAGCAATAGTTCTTACAAATAAAGTTGTACAGACATAGAAGGGAGGGATTTTTTTTTTCTTTCACCACAATTCAAAACAGTTTATTACACAATGTCGCAATGGAGGCGCACCAGCATTAATGATAGACATGCTAATTTGAATACTGGAATATTTTATCTTATGAGACCTGATTTGTGCCAAATGCAAAGTGGTTTATAAATAAACACAGACAAGGGAAATAGATGGAAATCTGTGGTGGACAGTGTAGTGGCATTGCAGCGACAGGTCTTACCTTGTACAAAAAGCTGTGCAATTGTGGTTTAGAAAGATCAGCATGAATGCGACGTTTTGAAACTCAGCGACTTAAAATAACTAAAGCAGATTCACTCATAGGTTACAGTTCAGTCCAGTTGTATATTACACCGTAAAACCCAGTCTTGTAGTATCATCTAATTTTAAAGCCATTTCCTATACCCAAAATATGCAACATTATCAGTTGATTCATGTGATAGGAAAGAAATGTCATTGAAAAAAAAATCAGGTGTTAATTTGCTTTAACATTTCCATAGTCTCTCAGAACAGTTCATATCATATATTTTTTTTAAGGATTTTTGTCAGTCTAAATGGTCACCATGTTGTTTTTCATCTCCTGTAATGTCTGTCCTTGATGCAGAAAATCCCTCTCTGCATATTCCTTGCAAATTTTCTCAGATATACAGTATTACGTGCATCATGATTTAAGGTGACACCCACACACAGCTAATAGTCCTTTCTCGCCATCAGCATTTCCTTCAGAATGTGACTAAAAGCAATGCTCTGCTACGCCGCATTATATATAAGCCTACTTACGTGGTCCGAATGCTAAATTACACATTTCTTTTTCTCCGTAATTTTTGTCAGGATGTTGCAGAAACATAAAGCCAGATTTTACATATTGTGTCAGAATTGAATTATTAGTCAAACTTTTTGATCTTTAGTGATAAATAGACAGGTTTTTTTTCTCTCTCTCTCTCTCTCTCCTACGCCGCATTATATATAAGCCTACTTACGTGGTCCGAATGCTAAATTACACATTTCTTTTTCTCCGTAATTTTTGTCAGGATGTTGCAGAAACATAAAGCCAGATTTTACATATTGTGTCAGAATTGAATTATTAGTCAAACTTTTTGATCTTTAGTGATAAATAGACAGGTTTTTTTTCTCTCTCTCTCTCTCTCTCTCTCTCTCTCTCTCTCTCTCTCTGTCTCTGTCTCTCTGTCTGTCCGTCTTTCTCTTTTTTCAGCTATTTATCTGCTTCTCTCTGTCTGCCTCCCTGTCTCTTTATCTGTTTGTTTCTCTCTTCGCCTCTCTCTCCATCTATCTGTCTGCCTCTCTCTCTCTCTCTCTCTCTCTCTCTCTCTCTCTCTCTTTCTCTCTCTCTCTCTCTCTCTCTCTCTTTCTCTCTTTTTTTTTCTCTCTCTCTCTCTCTCTCTCTCTCTCTCTCTCTCTCTCTCTCTCTCTCTCTCTCTCTCTCTCTCTTTCTCTCTCT
>MU586519.1:37364-57582 GCA_024362625.1 Silurus asotus
ACGGACGTTATATTTAAAATATTAAAATACGTCATACAAAAAACTATTTTCACCACTCATGTTTCATTTACACTGGTTTGCACAAGAGCATTAAAAGAGCAAGTTCAAGTTCAGACAGCAACAGAGTCAGAAGCAGAGTGGATTGAATAGAAGGTCATTACCACTATGAACCGATTCTTTCGTATGTCTTGGGAATGGTGTGTATTCTAGGTTAGTGTTGCATAATTTACTGTAGACTACAGGTTTTTTGTTTTGTATTTTCTTTCCTACCTTGCCGAGCATCAGGGTCATTGGTCTGTTTCTGTCTTTCACACCAAAGCAGCTTATTTTTAAGCTGAAAAAATGTATCTCTGCACGTTCCCCATTAATGAAAGCTGTGGGCAGTTGCTATGCAGCCTCTAGGTCCACAGAACTCATTTTAAATGGGTTACTTGGATTTTAAAGCTTCATAGCACGGAAAAATATATAGATTGAAAAAAGATGGTCATTACAGCTGTACTAACGCTGAGGTCAAAGCTACATGCATAGCACCAGCCTTTTGCTCACATATGCTAGAAAACTTCCAATTGTCTTTTCTGAGTGCTTGCTATCTCAATATTTTATTATTTTATTTTTTTCATCCTCTCATTACAAAATTTTAAAAGATGATGACTAGGCTAGTCTAACTATCCTACTATTAGTCAGTCGTTATTCTGTATTTCTGTATTTCTGTATTTAGTTTTTAGATGATGACTAGGCTAGTCTAACTATCCTACTATTAGTCAGTCGTTATTCTGTATTTCTGTATTTCTGTATTTAGTTTTTTTTTTTTTTATTTAATTTTTTTTTTTTTAACTATTAAACTAATGAATTCCCCACAGCCACTAGATGACAAGTAAGATCAAATTTTTGGCCATACGTCAATGTGTAATTTATTTTTGATAAGGGTGCAATCAAACTGTGCAATCTTTTCCAGCAATTATTATTGCTCACTGAAGACCAAAAGCTAATCCCTATTTTTAAATCAGAACCTCTGGTCTATATTTTTGGATACTAGACACCACAAAGCTTCTTCTAATATTCCCCCTTAGTAATTTTTAGTGGAGCGAAGCAGCCATGCAGTGCCTCTGTTCTAGTAGCTTGGTTAGAGATCCACATGTTCAAAACTGTGCTCATGACGACAGCAGGTTGCAGGTATAGCAAGATATCAAACCCTCACTTTTACATGATGGTAATCAAGAAGTTCATTAGTAAATTATTGTTTCACCTCCAGTACCAACGTAACACACAAAAGCTGGGTATTTGGTTACCCTGGGTTGCATTACTGTTAAAGGCTGTAGGATTTTTTTCCATGTTCAGTGGTTCTCAAGAGTCCACGGGCCAGCTGAAATGGCATTTTATCTCCAGAACGATAATTAGAATCAGTCTCACTGTTGCCTCTGCTTCCACGGTGGTGCTTTGATTTCAAAATAACTACAATCTTTGTTATTTCTGCTTTCTGTTTCCGATAAAATAATATTTCTGCTAGACCAGGCTCACAGTCTCACTTTGCACATATTCACCACTGTGTTTAAATCAGGTATCTCAGTTGAGCAAGCATTAATTTTAGACTTGCAGCGTCTACTACCTGCTGCTACTAGTGGTTCTCTGACAATATTGCTGTTCATTCCCTGTACATTTTTGATTAGCACAGTCCTGTGGCAGAGATATGAAATGACATGGACCTGTCCTGTTAATGCTGTAAATGAAAATGCAACCATGTGACATGCGCAGTCAGCCGGCACACGTAAAAACTGATTGTGCCAGTATGGCTACATTTTGGAAAGTCATTTGGCAGACACCCTTAACCAGAGCAAATTACAATGCAGTAATCCCCTGTTTATCGGCGTGGTTACGTTCCAAAATAAACTGAAATATAAACTATAAACTAACTATACTATACTATACTATACTATACTATACTATACTATACTATACTATACTATACTATACTAACTATAAACTAACAATAAACTAAAAACCGTGATAAATGGGGCCACCCCAAAAATTACATTTTATGTATACAGTACTGTACTGTATTAACATTTGATTTATTTTTATAATTAATAGTTCTATTTTTATTAATAAATTTCATTATTTAAACATAAAACTCAATAAAAACAATTCCCAATACGTTTTTTAGTCTTTTGGGAAAATCAGCTAAATAAATCGTTATGTGGCAAATGCAATTTCGCAATAAACCGAGGGCCAAAGTTAAGGGGCCCTTAACCCTTAACTGCCTGTTTGTGTAAAGAAAATACAGTAATCTCTTGTTTATCATTTTTGTTGTTGATCGCGGGCGCTTTTGGAATATAACCACTGCAATAAACGGGAAATTACTGTATCTTGTTTATACAAACAGGCAGTTAAGGGTTACGGGACCGGGACTTGCTCAAGGGCTTAGCAGTGACAGTGCCAGGATTTAAAAGCAAAATCTCCTGATCTCCATCTTAACCATTTGGCTTCTATTTATTAATCAATCTATACAAGCTTACATTTTCTTTTTCTTTTTATTATTTACCTGCTCAATGCTATAGTTTAAATATTGGTTACATATGGCATTAAAGTGGTTTTCTCTAAAGACCATGGTCGCCCCTAAATACCAATTTGTGGCTAGGTGCATTAATTCTTTATATATTTGTTAATGTTCTTGCAGCCTCACTGTGTGCAATACTTGAAGCATCCTGCTTTGACCCCACTGAGAAATAAAAGCATCTATTGTCTATTGTCTGCCTCAGAAGCATATTCATTTAAACCTATTGGATGTCCTCCCCATATAGTATCTGTTAAATTAGTTATCTGATCTTGGTTGCATTTGGAGAAGTGTGTCTTCATCTCTATATTTAATTTGTTTGCTAAGTGTACTAGCTTGCCAAAACATGTCTATGCCGTTTTTTTTTTTTTTTTTCAGTTTCCACCAAGGAAATTTCCTCACATGTCACAGTTTTATGCATGTTTATAACCAAGAAATTTAATTGTGTGCGTTCAAATTTTAATTTGGCTCCTGTAGTGTCTTTTCTTGTCATGTTTGCAGTTCTTGCCGGGTCAGCTAAGAACTTTACTTCTGTCGAGCAGGCAGGCACAAGACATTTAGTTTTAAATACCAAATGTGAAATATTTTTAACACTTAAATTGCTCAGCTAGAAAGACTGCTGATGAACACACTCCTGCCTTTAATGCTGCAAATAAACTTTTAGAAAATATTAATAATTATCTCTACCCAGTTCCACGTTAGTCAATTATGTTGACACACATGGTATTTAATCCACTAGGAAAGCTTCATAAATTTTCCACACAGTGCTGTTAGGTGTAAAAATGTCATCCATTGTTTATCTTCAGTGATTATCTCGGAGAGGGAAGCGGTTGATCATAAATGGGAATGGGGCAGGAATAGACCCTGGATGGGATGGCAGTCCATCACAAGGCAAAACACAAACAGGCAGTTTAAAGTAGCTACTCCACCTACTGACATTTGTAAGTTGAGGGAAAACTGAAGAACCCAGAGGAAGCAGACATGAACTCAGAGAGAACATGTAAAACAAATATTTATATATATTTATATTCGAGTTGTTTAAGCAAATTGCAGACATGAATTGGGAATCCCCACTGCATCACGTAGTTTAAACTTTCCATTCCTGCAATTTGCTTAAACAATTAGAATGTAAACATATAAATGTGCAAATTATATATTTTTATTCATGTTTAGAATATAATAATCACTGGAATAAATAAATAAATATATATACCCTACAGTATATTAGTTTCCACACAGTCATTGTGTGCTTCTTGGCAGATTTTGGTGTTTAATTTAAGACTTGGTGCATGAGGAAACAAATGTTTAGTGATTAAAATTAACTTTTTGGTGGAGTTTTCTTTTTTGTGTGTTGAACTAACTATTCCAGTTTAAAGACTGGAATATAAATATAAAACAATGTACAAATCTACATCCTGGAAATGATTCTCTGTAATTGTCTTAGTAAGTAATTTGCAAGTCACTGTACTACAAAGTCTCTTGTAGGTGGTCTTACTACTGGTTACCATAGGGACATTATATTAGTGGATGGTGAATGTGCTAGGGTTGGATTAGGGTCATTCTTTACACTATACAAGTCATTCCATATTTAGATATAGTGGACTTTTTACAGCTTTGTCACATTGTTAACACGCCCAGATTGAGTCACCAATGATCACCATCACTACCTCTAACTGAAAATGAATAGTCTCTTTGCTGCTATTGGTTGTTATATGTTTGAATGTAGCATGAAGGCCATTTCCATTTGCTTTTCCCTAGAGCTCAGAATATAGCCCATGCTACTTCCCATTGAATGTAGTAGGTCTACACCAAATCGCATTTTTTATAAGTTGTGAGACTTTGCTTTTGTTGCTTGGCCTTATAATAATGACTAGTACTCGACACTCAGCTCAGCTCCGTTTGAGAAGAAGGGAAGTCAAGGAAATCATTTGGGGCTTGTGCCTACGCATATTCCTCATCACGCTGCATGAAATTCATCTTGGGTCAGTTCTACCTCCAACGTTCTGTAGTGGTCTGCAGACTTAAAATCCCCTTGTCACCAGTGGGAGCATCACAATTTCCACTAATGAGAGTAAAAGCCTGGATACGTTTTGCTATGGGTCTTTGTGTAGCAGTTTATGTGCTTCACCAGTCCATCTTAATGCTGTCTTCTTTTTCAGAAGCAATTTTTCTGCTGTAAATATTGCAAGACACAGCTCAGGCAGAACCATTTTTCATACTGAAAGCAAATTATATGGGTGTAGCAGACATTTTGATGGAGATCCACTTTCTGTTAAAAGAATGAGAAAATATTCACCAAATTATTTGGAATGAGTGACATTCCCTAAGTGAACTGTTTCTTGTTCTCTCAGAAAACCATGGTTTTATATAAAACCAGTCCTGCTCTCCATTAGGGATATCTTGCCTGAAGGGAAGAGTTGATTTTTTTGACATGAGCAGTGGAAAAACACGACACCCTTTAACCACAATATGTGTCATTTGGAGATTGCAATATCCTGCACTTGAAGGAGTTACTTCCAACCATTAACTGGCATAACCTGGAACAAAACCGGCTATCACATTTAGCAGAGTTAGAAATAAATTAATGAGCCCGTGTTTATGTCTTGAAAATGGGAAAAAATAAAAACAAACTGTTGCCACATTCTGTGCTAAGAACCTCATTAACTAGCCATAGAAAACTCTTAGTAGCTATCTTGTGGGAGGGGAATCAAAAACTAATTTACAGTGTACCTGATGTCTTTAAAGAATGAGTGATGCTGTAGTATGGTGGATGTAAAAAAAAATTAATCTGGATTAATTGGAGATATAATACCTGCATGCGCCGATTAGTCGAGCTGATTGCACTGTGTAGCATTCTTCAAGGTAAATCTGCAAAACTGACAAAGCTAACAACTAAATGAAAATGAGAACAAACAAACAAAACGATAGTATTTTTATTGCCTGCACCTTGAAGAATGCTTACTCTCTCTTTATGTATGCATAATAATGTATATGTCAAGAGAGAGTGAGAGAGAGAGATTTTTTATACCGTCTTACACAGTACATGCTGCAGATCAGCTACCCAGATGCTATTGTAACTACAATTCTCCCTATATCTGTCTGTCTCTCTATATTACAGGAGACGGCACTGAAACCACCACTCTATGGCACACTCTGTGGCACAGGTACAACTCGCTCCCACAGGATAAAAATCAATCTCTAGCTGCCATATCCTAAAGAGAGGGAGAGAGAGAGGGAGGGAGAGGAAGGCACTGACTGAAGAAGGGGGAAAACAATCGCATAATGTACATGTTCTGCAACCTGAAACAGGACCTAGAGAGGCGAGGAGAGGAGAAAAGAGGAGAGGAGAAAAGAGGAGAGGAGAGGACGGCCAGGCTATTTTCACTGAGACACATCTTGTTGCCTGCTTGAAGCTTGTCTGAAAATCCGCTAGTGATTTTGTAGGAGATTTTTGAGATGCTTTGTTAAATCACTTCGTGCTCACGTACTCGCCTCCCTAACGAAGGCACAAGACAACTCTTCAGAATAATTTTCCCCAGCCTGTTCACTCAAATGACATGTACACTTTAAAACAATGTATAACCTTTAACAGTTCTTCAATAGCCCCCCAGCCCCCCACCCTGAGCCTATAACAAATGGTTTACAAGTAGAACCCTGCTTTAAAAGCTAATCACCCTTTACAATTAATTAAACCTGTTTTCCTACAAGTGTATGGATTAAGTTTGTCTGTATTACAAATAATTTAGTTTTTTATTACCTAGAACTTGTCAGGCATTTGAAATTTAGCCTGAACCAGGACTTGCATTCTTTAAAGGCTCTTTGTATCATAAGGCCTAATTGCCCACTAAAAATGTTCTGCAATATATTTAGTTTTAAAAAACTAAGTCGGAATATGTCGCCAATTAACTTGCTAGATAGATTGCATAGACATTAGATAATGAACATACTAAGTCTGATTTTTTTTTTTTGTGAAATCTTTAGCTGCAAATAAACGTATTAAAGATTTATTAAATATTACTGCTGTATTACAGAATCTTCTGCAGATGCCTCTGATGTTTAAAATGTATACAAAAATCCACTATGGAAATCTCATTAACTAACTAAAAAAGCAAAATTGCTCATTCATTGTAAGTAAAATGAAATTGAATCATGTAATAGTGTAATTATTACCATCCAAATGTATGTAATTAAATGGTGCTACATGGAAACTTTTCTAATTGGAAAAACCTTTGTTGTAGGGTTATAAGTTCCTCATAGGGGCAACTGAAGAACTCTTAAAGGTACCACATTTTTTTACGAGTGTAAAATAGTTATGTACAGGTTGTCTACTTCAATATGTGTTCATGTACTATAACTTCAGCACAGTCTTTGTTGTCTGGATGGCTATTGATTTGTTTGCCACAGTATTATAAATTTGAGATTGGAGCACCACTTTGATGTTCTGGATGACTTTTTGTCTTTGTTTTTTCCCCTATATATATATATATATATAAAAAAAAAAAAGCTGTCGGTCCATTCGATCTCTATATCAGTATTGTGAAGTGGTGTGAATTGTCCTCTGTGATTATTCTATACCTCTTCACTTTATCTCAGCTGCCCCAGCTGTTCTTCACCTATTGACACCATTGCAGAGCAAGTCAATAGTAAAAATGCATGACTATCACTGCTGTATCATGGACATATCATCAAGGTATTACTGTGACACAGGGCTCGACAGCTGTGTCGTTTATTTCACTTTTTTTTTTTTTTTTTTAACATGAGTCAAAGAACACAGTCAGATTGATATCTGGTGTCTGTCATAGTCAAAAATCCTATCACAGAGTCACTATAACCTGTGATATGTATTTATTTGCTATCTTTATAGAAAAACCTCAGGCAGTCTATAATGTGACTTGCTAGGCTGTAGGTTGAGTATGTACTCTAAAACGTCTCATGCTATTCTGAATCTGACATGCTATTTATTCCGCATAAAAAACACGACAGAAAACTGTTGTTCCTTTGTGACACACAGAGGGAAAAAAAGAACAAACTATTCAAGCTTTACATTAAAAATAGCAATAAAGTAAAACCAGGATCATATGTGAGCTGTGATTAGATCTTTTTTTCCAAGTCTGTACTAGATTAGTACAACTTTTAAATATGCCACAGCTAAGTTGATGTAAGGGCACCTATATGCAGTATAGTGAATCGTCTCCCAGGGCCTATAGAGTACTCTTGATATTAAAGTAGAGAAGCTTTTTTCGGCACAAAGTGTTGACCTTTTTTTTTTTTTCCATGGCAGAGGTGTCAAATGTCTTTAAAGATATTGAATATGTTTCTATGATGTAGAAAACAGTATGCCTCATACATGAAACTGTAGCACTGTGTAACAAATTGGTAGATTTACCTGAATTTTTGAGGAAAAAATATATCTATTAAAAGAGCTATTAATTGTGTGAGCAAGATGGACATTATCACTTTGTCAAATGTAAAAGTACAAAATGCACCTTACATTTTCCTTTGTATTCTAATTTGCCAATTGTGTAAACTGTATATAAATGTTTTGTTTTATTGTATGTTTGGGCTTCGAAACTTTATTAAAGTCTTTTGCATCATAGCATTTTTGCATTTGTCTTTCAGCTTTGGCTTTCTTGTTCAAGTGCCGTGTGATACTCTGGGGTAATACTGCAATACTACATTTATACTTCAATACTTATTATACCATTATATTACCAACTTTATTATCGTATCTGACAAAATAACATTTTCTGGAAACTTTTGCAGGCTGTACTATACTGTATACACTATTTGGACAAAAATATGTGGACACTTGTATGTCCTTTTGAACATTGCATTCCACATTTGCTGTTATAATAGCTCTCCTAGGAAGATGTTACACTAAATTTTGGAGTGTGTTTGTAAAGATTTATGCTCATTTAACAACAAGGGAGTTAGTAAAATCAGGTATTGATGTAGGATGTGAAGGCCTGGGATGTAGTCAGTGTTCCAATTCATCCCAAAGGTGTTCAATAGGGTTGAGGTTTGAGCTCTATAGCAGGCCACTCAAGATCTTCCACCTAAAACAACAGTATGTAAACCATATCCTTATGCAGCTTTGTGTATGGAAGCATTGTCATGCTGAAACAGGTTCGGCTCTCTTAATCCATTCAAAGACGACATTGTACGTTTCCCGTTCAAACTCCTGTGTGTCTCCAACTATGTGTTAAAAGTTTGAACTTTCCCAAGTGTCCCAATACTTTTATTCATATAGTATATATTGTGCAATCTTTATTATTAAGTCTTTTACAATAATGCATGCAATATGTAATTTGCTCAGTGTTGATGCATTCAGGTAAAATTATTCATTGCCGCAAATGTATTGTGTTTGAATTTTGGATGTTTTTACTTTGCTATTTTTTACAATTTTATAAAGTATGCTTTATTCATTTTTAAAAATGAAAATTGTTGGTGATATTCTATGGAAAAGAGAATGAGTTTGAGTTTGTCTATGAGTCTTTAGTGTCATGACGGCATTCCGGATGTCAATAACCTTAACAATAAAGGTGGACAACAAACAAAAACAAACAACCAGAAAAACTAGAAAACTAATCAACCCTGTGTTCACACACATTCCACCGCTCTGCCGCTGATCATTTTCATATATCAACTAGTCATGTTTTATTGTTTACACATTACAGTAGATTTGGCAACAGATATGTGCACTGTATCCAAGTAGCATTTTTTTCTTACCTTAATTTCCTTGCATTATTCTCCTCCACACATCACCTGCAAAATGTCAGAAGTGTTAAACCTAACCTACTTTATTCCACAAAATAATATTAATAATAGGAACTTCCGCCAACATATAAACAACTTTGTGCAGTTTTAACAGTGATAAAGTGTTGCCGTTATTAGACAGTGTATAATTCAGTGCTTAGTTTAGGACTTTAGCTCTGCTCTACTATGTTGCATTTCTACTATTGTGTAACAGAAATTGATTGATGCAGCAACTTTACAAAAGTAGCATGTAAGCTACAATTTAGTGACATCTGTGTCCTGCATTTATCAGTAATGCTCAGAACAAGTGCATTGTCCTGATATAGCTGCTCTTCACTGGTTGGTGTGGGGCGGATAAGGAGAAACGGGAAACAATTTAATTGCTTATCAAAGTTACTCTATATTGCAGGACTAGAGAGCTAATCATTTCCCTTGAGGGAAATGTGTCCTTGGTGATTAGAGAAAAGAGTGCACATGGTCGACATTGTGTGTCTACTCATCTTTATTTATTTTTTTATTTTTATTTTTTTTTTGTGAAAGGGTGTGCAAATGTCAGCCTGCTTTTAATAGCCGAACATAAGCCTGAAATTGTCTCTCTCTCATCAACTGGCTCATGGTTATTTTTGCATTATCTGAGTTATGTGCTAGTGCGCTAAAAACACTGTATCATGACAGCTTAGAGGAAAAAGCACTGAAATTATAATACACTACTCTATCTATCTATCTATCTATCTATCTATCTATCTATCTATCTATCTATCTATCTATCTATCTATCTAATCATCTCTCTCTCTCTCTCTGCCTCTGTCTTTGTCTGCCCTTCTTTATTATTATTATTATTATTATTATTATTATTATTATTATTATTATTACTGCGTATTTTATGGATCTCTTTATTGATTGAAAAAAAATATTGATTTACAACAATATTATTTAATTAAAAAAATGTATTCATTAATTTGTTTATTGATTGATTGATTGATTGATTTTTCCCCGTGTTATTTCCCCCTTGTTTTTATTATTATTATTATTATTATTATTATTGTAACGTGCAATTACATTGCAGATTGAATTCCATCTGCGTTTCTGTCACATGTTTTTCTCTCTCTCTTTCTCAGTCTCTCTCTGTTATTTATTTATTATTTATTCATTTATTTATTTATTTAAGATCAGAGAGTTTCCAGAAAAATTGTCCTTTCACACTTATTTCCTCATCTCATTTTGGATATTGTGTTACTAGGGAACAAAGCGAAGGATCGGAGGTTTATCTGCCATAAGGTGACTTTCAGAGGCGATCCAACAGTTATCCAACAGAGTGCGAGTGGCTTAAAGCTATTCGAATTCTCCATCGCCGACACACCAGTGCATTATTTATAAGGTCCAAGTATAAGCTTTCATCGTCAGATGGTGTGCATGTAAAATACGGAGCCCAGATCTGCTGAATCTTTGTACATGCACTCATAATAAGCAAGTGCTGATAAGCAGACTGATTAATGAAGCCTTTAATGTAATGGCTCAGATAATGGAGGAGGCTGCTTAGCCATGACCGCTTAGCCACACTGTGCAACCTTGAAAATGTTAATGTGTGCACTCAAATGATTGCAGTGGCAGTCAATTGAAATCCACTTTTAAGATAACTGTAGCTTTGTGCCCAAAAAAAAATCATGTTCGTTAATGTCAGAATAAATCCCAAGACCTACTGTAAGACTTTACATGCTTATTCAAATAATCTTGTTTATCTCTGCTTTATTTGAATGTAGATTTAACAATGCAGGGTACTGTAGCTTGAACAATTGTGCTGTATTAAAAGCAGAGAAACGTAAAATATGTGATACTTGAAATAAAGCCTAAATAAAACCTGGCAAAGATTTGCGTTAATAATCCAATGTTTACTTCAAGTCTTTGAATTACTTTCTCTTAATCAGATAAAAATTGCAGCAAAAATTTAGATGGAAATGTGGAAATTTTAGGATTAAATAAATATGTCACGCAGCAGATTGACACAATGCTTCTTGAAGCAAAAACCAACAAAACACATGTTCTGAGATCATATTCATAATTCATATTGATCGGATCTTGTATCCTCTGTGTTACGCAACACAAATGTGGCGGAACAGGGCCAGGGGTTTTGTAGACCAGGCAAATCTGTTCATTGTTATAAATGATCAGATGCATTGGGGAATTAGCAGAGCAGTTACTGCGGACTGAGAGTAATGGGCTCAAGCCTCAAAGCTTTGCTGATGGTCAGGGGAGCGCTATTTATGCATGCTGTGTGTAGCAGTGCAGGAAGCAGGAAGAATCTTGCTCCCGTTTTTTTTTTTTTTCTGGCACTCAGGGCAATGCTGCAACCTACTGCTGCCAAATCTCTGCCAAACTGAATAATTCAATCATTCCTCTTCCACTGTAGTGCACCTTTGTCTGCACAACAATCAGCAAGTGCTTCTCAAAAACCTTTCTCGAGACGGTGCATGTTGGTAAACTAATGCAACGGTGTAATAAAAATTCATTTGCTGCACAACATGAAAACTATTTTAGGCTGCATTGATTTCCATACAATTGCTGTGTGATAGGTTATACAAATATACAAATAGCACCCATGGAAAATAATAAATCAACAGTTCTTCATAAATATGGATATTTGTTACAGTCACTTGACATATCCGGTCTAGCACTGTGCTATTACAAAGCACTGGCTGCAGATATAGAAACAACAACAGAAAAAAATATATACATAGCCAAAAACTCTTGCTTTTACTTTCACCTCGGGGTTGACATTAAAGAACACAAAATCCTCACTTTAGCTGAACTCCAGCGATTACAGATTGCTTTTGAACACGATTGTCACTCACATAGATTAAGGATCAAGAGGTTGCAGATGTATTCTGTTCTCAAAAAAGATAGACCTCTTTAGGATGACAAACTCTTAAATGAAACTGGGAGAGAGTGTTATTTGTGCGGAAGCCATTGAAGAAATACATTCCACTCAAACAAGGGATCAAAATTCAATTCGGAGAGCTTGTTTTGCTTCTTTTTTTTTTTTCTCTCCGTCAGTCTAGTTCTTTCGTATAGTTCCCAGCTGGAGTGCCAGATTTTGCCATAGATCAGAAGCATCAGACATTTAATCGAATGCTGTAAGATGTTGATCTTGCTCTTGTTTATGAGCAAATGACATGTTATTGAACTCTCTACTATACAATACTTTCTTAAGCAGTTAGGAAAGTTAAGAAACATCCATCATGAAGTGTACTGTCCTGATATATCTTTGGCAGTGTCACCAGTGTTGAATATTTGAGATACTATCCTATTATTTTAGCATCTTTTCTTACTTTATAACACTTTATACTTGATATCTTAACATAGTGACTTGAGCAAAAGTCTTTTACAGCAGGAGAAGCTCATGATCATAGGTTGAAATGACCTTGATTTATCCAAAAGTCTATCATCTATCAATTTGAGTAAAGTAACCATTACAGGATTGCCAGGTTTCAATAACATTTCAGGCCCACATATATCTCAAAAACTAAAACAAAAGACCTGAAATTAGACCAAAAATTTGGATATTTGGCATTGAATATCTGAAACAGATTTGTCTTTTTTCAGCCTTTATGTAGGAAACAAGGTCACCCATCCATGCTTGTTTCTGATAAACGAACAATACATAATCTATAATCCCCCTCCCCTTTAAAATAAAATAGTTCTGTTCATCATATATTGTGCCCACAGTGTGCCATTACACGTTTGCTCAAAAGCCTTCCTTTTCTCAGAAATGCTTTGGATTTGATTTAGATTATTTGTTATACATCAAAATTCTAGGCACCTGCAGAGTATTTTTATACTAGTCCAATTTGCCTCTCTACCGCTCCTCCCCCGAGCACAGGGCAGTGTGATTCCTGCCCCAATGGGCTTCTATTACCTCTTGTTGGAGCTCTAATTTTTGAGCACTAGGTACAATAATAATAACAATAACTCTGTTTGACCTAAATTGGGCTCTACTCCACAACTAGGCAACAATTACAAAGTTGAGCAAATCAATGGAGCATTGACTTACATTTGTCCAATGGCAGCATTTTTTATATGGTTAAATGATGTAATGGTTTCAAGAGAATTTTAAAAGTATAGAGTTGTTCATTTGGACTTTTTCAATGGATGATATGGCTGATATGCCTTTATGAATGAGTTGACACTATTAGTTTGAAATGACTCATTTTTGTAACCAGTATGCTGTCTTATGGTATGGTATAGAATGATATTGCAAATAGATAAAATATCAAAGTTTGCTATTGCTTTGCTATTATAAATTCAAGTGTCAAGTGTCTCATCTCTCTTCCAGAGAAGGCACACAGTGTCTCTGTGCTTTTCCAGGATGTGATAGCCAGCTGGGTGTTTGAGAACATTCACACAAAAGCTGGGGCAAATGTCTAAGCATGGGCTTGGATAAAGGCAGGTTACAAGATGAAGACGAACACCATGGCCTTGGCCACTGTAATCTTGGTAATCCAGTACAGTGCTCTTAATTTGCAATTGCTCAAGGAATTGGGTGACAATAAGAGCATAGGCCTATCTTAGAATAGTTGGTAATCTGGTTTGGATGCAGGACTCAAGAGGGTTTATCCAGCCTTAACATTTGCCAAAGCAGATGGTAGCAAGGGGGGTCAGAGCTACTGAATTTCCTTGACTCGCCATTGGGGGAAGGAAAACCAAAGGAAGGTAAATGATAATCAGAGTTGTTTATTTTACCGCTTGACTTCTTAAGTACTTACAGCCAGATTATAGGCTTTCCCAGGGATAATCGGAGGCACCGGACAATTGCCTTTTACGCATCCTGAACACATCAACCCTGGAAACGTGTAAAGGTGAACACAGACTCTTAATTCCTGATTAGTCTTGATCTTATCCCTGCTAAAATTAACTGGCAGGGTGCTAATCACCACACCTCAGATATAGTCTGCTTGGCTCCGCTGGCTTTTGGATGGCACATGTGAGACCCAATTACAAGAAGGTTTTCAACTCAATCAGAATAATGTCTGAGCCCATAAAGTATGAAACATTGGCTGGCCTCACAATAGAGATGCACATCACATAGCACTGCTTACAGTTTAGACCTTGTTTGAGCTAAACATTTTATTCATTCATCTTTTATTTGGAATACTGGGAATGAAGCAGAAAAAAAATCTAATCTGGGGTGTTTGGCAGTCTATTTCAGGGTGCACACACATTCATACACTTATTTACATTTAAGTACAATATAGCATAGCCAATCCACCTATTGTTTTGTTCCTTGAAGGTAGGAAGATTTAGGAGAACCCTGGTAATAACAAACCCACAGTAAGAGTACCCTGATTTTTGGAACGAACCAAAACCAGAAGCTCCCCATCAACATTTTTGTGATAATATACATTAAACACTAATCTTGCAGTTTTCTTAAAGTGTTTCTATTTTGGTGTGTCTCACTAAAAGACTCATGCTGCATTTGAAATGCAGACAAGAAAAGTCTATCATGCTAAAATGTTGTTCAGTTTGTACCTTTGTGGGAACTCTACAACAGAAGGTTTCCCATTAGAACTCCTCCAGAGATTCTAGAGCAATTTCCCATCCAAAGCACCCCCAAGGAACCCCTTTTGTGTGTAACAAAACCAACCACCTATAAAGGTTTACTTTTTAGAATAGAATGGTATACATGGATAAACCTCCAGATCTCTGTTTTTAAACCCCTTCATCCTAACCTCTATCCTTCAGCGGTCTCATCTCTCAGGGAGGAGACATCTGCAACAAAGGCATTTTTTACCTAATTAGCCGAATGCATTGACTAATTGGGGCTTAGAGCAGCAAAAAATTGGTCTGTGTGAAGGATGTTTGCTTGTCATATAACCAGAAGGCCATACTGATACACATCTAGGAAGGTGATTCTCACCATATTAAAAGCTATGCTGTGTAATAAAGCTAATTTAATTCAATTAGCCCATTCTTTAACAGTGGAAGAATGTGTGATTAGGGACTGAATGTAGAGAAAAAAATGCCCCATTCTGGACAAAGAGACATCTCAGTCAGGTAAAAGAGATTGTATCCCGGAGTGTAACTAAGGAGAAAAACTAATGGAAAAATGAAAATAAATTTTTACTAGGTCCTTGAGTTTCTTTGTGCATCTAACCATTGAGTGTGCTTTTCTTTTTACCTCAGGGTGCATCTTAATGAGCGCAAAACACCTAGTGATAGATGAACTCCAGAGGTTACAGATTGTAATTGAACCACACTGTGATGCTCAAGATGATAAAGAAACATGCTTTAGCCTTAGTGAGTATTAAATGCATAACTTGATAGCACTATCTGGTTCTGTATCTATAGCGATTTCGCTCTCTAAGTATTTGCATCTGTTTTTAGATTTAAACTTGAAGTATGTGTGGCCTAAACTCAAAGGGTCTTAATTCATTCAAGCTTCATATCTGATTGCTTGCTCACGCCTGCATGAAAGTAAAATCCTCCATCTCGTGCAACCTTTTTAATGCGAATAGGGTGCCTCGTGTTCATCTTTGTATTTGTGTCTGTTTGGAACAATTATCTGTTCACTCAGAATAATACCCCCTGCAGCCAGTGAACCATCAAGCAATTAACATCTAAGGACTTAAAGGGGATGGAGGCTTTTTAACTAGCTGCACTCTTCACTGCTCAGTTCATTAAGTTAACAAAATGTACCTGGTCTTATTAGCCATATCAGTTTTATTTGAAGATACATGAGAGACAGATTCCTTCAAGCAGTCACTTTAATCTGCTGTCAGAACTTTCAGAACTTCAGAATCGCTTGGAAATGAACAGTATGCTTTAAAATACTTACATCTACTAATTTACTTCCTACAGCTTTAGAAGCACTTTGCTTTCACTGATGGGAAGCGTCCATCCAAATGTACTATTTTTTTTTATTCAGTAGACTGCATGCACAAAACCATCTATTTCCCAGCTACTAAAAAAATAAATAAGCAATTATACTCGTAATTATGTATATCAATGGGTTACTGTATATATGGACATCACTGTGGTTCAGAATAGCAATAGGTATAAGTGTAATGTAAAAAAATATATACTATATATTACTGTATAATGCAACAACCGCATTTTTTAATTTAGGACAGTTTTTGTAGCATTACACGTTCATAATATTAGATTTAGCTCTAGGCATGTGGTTGTTGAAAAAAGCAGGCTTGATGTTTGGGTAAGAATGAAGAACAGCAGGCATGGACATACTGTTCTCCAGATTGCCAACCCCAGAGAGCTGCTGTGCAAGACCCCAAATGCCTTTGCATGCCTTCCTCTTGCCTAGTAATCACTTTCTAAAGCTAGTGTTTAAGTGCCATACCACCGCTCTGCTTTATTCTACAGTAGTGTGTATTGTCACACTTGATGAGTGTGAAAAATCAGATCTATTTCTAAAATCAATAGCACCAAAACCTGCTTTAAACTTGAAGCACAACATCGATGTGGCTCTGACTCTGGAATAAATTGAATGTTTAGTTCCAGTGGTATGGCAGAGAGGCATCCCATAATAATGTATTAAAAATCGCCAACATATACAGTATAGACTGTGGGCAAATTGTGCAATATTGAAAAAGGGAGTGTGATATTTGAAGGTGATGGTGTGGATCACAAAACAGTAACAGACGTATAGCAAACACAAATGGGTATGTGCAAATATATGACAAGTTATTTCTTAATTGTGAACTTTTTTCACAGTGAAACTAATAAAATGTAGGTAGGTAGGTAAGTAGGTGAGTATGTAGGTAGGTAGGTGGGCTTATTCAATGCTTCTAAAATATAAAAATACTACAAACATCAAATGATCTTTGCTCCTTCTGGTATTATATTAATTTTATGTTTTTGCATTGCAAGAAACTGCAATAATGTTTTTTAAGTATACTTTCCATTGCCTGCTCTCTCTGTATTTCTCTTACCCCTTTCTGTCTTTTTTGCTTTTAATCCTGCCATGTTTCTAAGAGGCTTAGATGCAAATGGGCTTTGGCTGTTCAGCAATCTGTCTGCATGGGCCCGAGCCTTCACAAGTGCCATAGGTGGTGGCTATGGTGGATCTCAGTGAGCAGATGCCAAGCACATTCACAGCTAATTTCATTTCTCCCTCCGAACAATTACTTACTGTCTTTAGACTGAGCGAGCTGAACAAGTCTGGCAATTAAATTGTTTGAGACTGTTGTGAGCGCTGTCAAGCAATTGTTAGGGACGAGTCACTCACGATCATGAATGATTAATGCACAAAGGCGGTGAAATCTGTCTCGGGAGGCACACACATTCT
Organism: Silurus asotus; assembly: GCA_024362625.1. Classification (NCBI taxonomy): domain Eukaryota; kingdom Metazoa; phylum Chordata; class Actinopteri; order Siluriformes; family Siluridae; genus Silurus; species Silurus asotus. Next base: position 54,968 of record MU586519.1, read on the forward strand.
TCAGATCAGTCTCATAGATTTTGACGTGCCACTTTTGAGGCAGTTGAAGACAGTGCTACTGCTTGCCTGCTTAGATGTTCATTATAAGGTGATATGCATTCATCTCAGGTTTCGCTGGCCTTTTTGTCACTTTGCTTCACTCGCAATTTGATGTGTGACTTTGGAGCTGTCTAGTTTTCTCTGTACATGATTCTCGGTGTGTGTTTTTCATCACATGGCAATGAAAAGAAGTGTATATAAAAGTGGGCGACATGCATGCATGCATGCAAAAGATACATAAATAAATAAATAAATGTAGCTCATTGGGGTGCATGTGCATTCAGTGGAAGACATGTGACTACATATATGGTCCTTTTATAGTGAAACATGCTGTGCTGATGAGTGAGTTTAGAGCCAATCTGTGCTAATTAAAAAGGATGGGCCATGGAGCTGGCGAACTGTCAGCTTTGTCTAACTTGATTTAGAGCCTGCTAATTCCAAATCAACACTCTAAGGGCCAATCAGATGTACAATGTAAGTGGTCACAAATGGGAAGCTCCGCTCAAATCTAATTGTTTTGCGTTCGAGCACCTGGACGGAATGAAAAATGAAATTCGAAGTAGTTCTTGTAGGGATAATCTTAGAGGATTTATCTTGTTGTATTAATGTCATGTGTGTGTGTGTACAAGACAGACCTGAAGGAATAATGATTAGCTACAATCATTTCACAGATCTTTTTTTTTTTTCAAGCCCGTTGGTAATCACCCACTTTAAAACAGGATGATCCCTGGCATAATTAAAGCTTATTTTGCGAACATATTTTTGATCTGTGCCACCAGCGTGCCTGACTGATCTCGTTTTCAATAGAGGTTTGATTCTATATTGTGCCAAAATGGTCTCCAGCAGCAACCGTCACATTTCTCTTGGCTTATTCACGCCACAGATTAGCGCATTACAGGACTGAGAGCGCGAGAGAGAAAGTGACAGAGAGAGGGGGAAAGAGAGTGAGAAAGAGAAAAGGAGTGAGAGAAAAAGAGAGAGTGAGAGAGGGTATGAGTGCGTGTTCAGTCTGTAGAGACGGGCAACACTAGAGTGTGTTTTGAGAACAAAGCTCATTTTATTGTGCGGATGATTGGGTTCTCCTGCCAGAGATAATGACTGTGCCCTCTTTTGACTTTGAGTCAGTGACCTGGAATAATGCCCCACAAGTGAAACTGGAGCTGACCTGCACCAGAAAGTGATTAAGGTCACACCTACACTGTGCATTTACTTGACCCCGTGATCACATCGACCACAGACTCAATTCATCGAGGAGTCTTTTGTGGTCCTTGTCACAATGCAAACATCGAATGACAGCAGCATGCAGGCACTTCAAGAGCATGTGCCTTCTTGTGCTGCCTATTTCTAACAGCTTGATAATGGTCATGGTATAACAGTAAAGCTTTACTGTAAGGCTCACAAATAAATCAGATAGGAATACTTCACTGTTCAATTTACCTTAATGAATGGATGCATCCCATAATCTTTAGCACATCAAGAAATAATGAAGTGTATACATTAACATCCTCTGAGCCAAATAGACATAATTGTAATGAATAAGTCTCACAATCTGGTTAACTAATATCATGGCTTACAATAAATAGCTAGTGGAAATTAGCCTTGATGTTGACTATTCAAAATGCTTGTACCCTCTATACCATTGTTCATTTGGACTCATGCACTTAATAATATTGTAATTCCGTTGTAGACAGTTTAATGAATATCACTAATATCAGAGTAATTGATATGTAATTTAATAAACCTCAGCTTTATACTATAGTATTGCAAGTTAAATAAAATTTCTTGAATAAACCCTGTTAAATAGATCATGTTTCGATATTTAGGGATCATAGAAATTTTAAAAATTAATCTTTGGGTAATAGTTGACGCAAATCCACTTTCATAGGAACACCTGTACTTCTGCTCATTCACACGATTATAGAATCAATCATTTATGTGGTGGCAGTGCAATGCGAAAATTCATGCAGCTACAGGTCATGGGGTTCACTAAATCTCCACATCAATTATAAGATGAATTTTCTATCAATTGTTAATAAGGACAATGTATTCTCTTAGTGTCTTAGACCATGGCATGGTTGTTGGTGCTAGACTGTTTTGCATCATTCAGAAACTACTGATTTTTCTCTTACTAGAGTTGAACGAAAATTGTTCTTCAAACATGTGGAGAAGAGAGAGAGAGAGAGAGAGAGAGAGAGAGAGAGAGAGAGAGAGAGATGAGAAGACTGGTCAGACTAGATTAAGCTGACAAGAATCCAATCCAATCCTCGACCACCATAACTATGGTCAACAGAATAGAAACTCAAAATACAGAACATGCCAAACCTTGAGGCAAATGAGATACAACAACAGATGACCACATAGAGTTTCACTTCTGCCATCCAAGAACAGGAATCTGAGACTACAGTGGGCACAGGCTCACTTGAAGATTGGAAAACCAGTGTCTGGTTTGACCCAGTTATGTTTAAAGTCAATGAGCACACACACACACACACACACACACACACACACACACACACACACACACACACACACACACACACACAGACACAGAGACAGACAGACAGACAGACAGATAG